>JAOXJJ010001087.1:0-60420 GCA_025769935.1 Phoenix roebelenii | reverse complement strand
TCACGTGCATTGCACGTGAGGCCGAGGTTTGGGACTGGGCCGGTCAATTGGACCGGGCCCAGTTCCAGGGTCTTACATCTTGTTAGTGCAATCTCATCAAACTGGGAATGCATGTATATTTCAATTTACAGAAGATAGCCGACTCATTAGTTTGTCAATAAACCAGCTAAAATCTTAAGACTTGAAAGACTTTTGAAGTCCTGTTGAGCGCTCTAGTGCTCGGGAGACTAGGTGGATTTTGCCAATAAAGACCAACGAGATACATCAGAAGAAAACAACCGGCAGGGATTCGACAAAAAAATTCTTAACGTTAAAAACTAAATTCAACACCAGAGGCTCTCCTTATCAATCAGCCTTCCCCATGAAGGAGCTGCATTGTCATTAATAACAGTTTCCAATGTCATCCTCATCAGATATTATTAATTTAACTTGCAGAAGAAAGAATCAGGAATTTCCACTATAGGTTTTCTATAAGATTATATGACAATGGAGATTGATACATAATATATACAGCACCGAATCCAGACACCTGAAAAAAATCTATTTCCATCACCAAATAGATGATAGCTGTATATATCAAAGAGTTCTACGTACATTGTATTCTTTAAAGGTCACAGGCCCAAACCTGGCCGCCAACCGCATACATTCTACCCAAGAACACAGAAAAAGTGATCAGAAACCCATCCGACGATCTACTCAGAGCCAGCAGCATCAGAGGTTTGCAGAACAACTCGAGCCTCGTGTTCAAAGAAAAATCTACTAGGCTTCTTGGTTTGTCGCTTCCGCCGCAAGTAGCCTTCGAAGGGCGAGGGGTTACTCCTGGTCACAATCGGCAAGACGACTGCCTTCTTCTTCAAGGGATTGTCTCCACAACCAGCAGCAGCAGCAGCTGGAGAATCACGCGTCGGCGCAGCGGCGAGCATCCGAAACGGCCAAGAACCGCACTGGTGCAAGGGGCACCTCAATCCGAGAGGCGGTGGAGAGCAGTAGCAGGCTAGCTTCTTTTTTGCTGCCGTCTTCTTCTTGGTGGCGACGGCCTCTTTGCCGCCGTTGTTCCTCAGGAATATAGCGGCAGCAACGGCGGCGGAGGCGGAGGAGGAGAAGGATCTTGAGGATGAATGGGCTGATGGCAATGACTTCATTGGCTTTGGCAGCAGCACTCCTCGGGTAGAATGAGATCTGCCGCTTTGGCGTCGATCATATTGTTAGGAATTTAGAGAAGAAAAGATCTCGAAAGAAAGAAAGGAAGGTCTGCAAAGGGGGGGGGGGGATATATATATATAAAAAAAAAAAGAGAGAAAAACTAGGCAAGAAAAGGAAGAAAACTGGAATGGTACGAGATAAGGAAGAAGAGAAGGGAGGGAAATCACCGAGTTGTAGATGATGCTCTGGTGCCGACCACATTCGTCCTCATGATCGAAGGATTCATCGCTTTCATGAAAGAACGCCAAACTCTCGAAGACGACGGACCTAGATGAGAAGCAAGGGGAAAACTGGGTTATAAGGGTAGGCGTGTTTGTAGGGGACTTGGGCTCTCGTTCCGAAGAGGATTCGGATTGGGGAAAAGAAAGCGAGTAGAGATTAAGTTCGGACCCTGGCAGATGTGGCGTCTAATGGGCTGGCTCCTGGGCCTTACTTTTTCTGCGCCTATCTTGACAGGGTTTTCGTTAGCCAAGTTGATAATTTTGAATGTACTATGTTTAGGTCTAGGTTGCTAGTAACCCGATTTATTGAAAAGGGTTTGTGTTTAGCTCAATTTTGGAGATGATCATGTTCAAATAAGACGTAAATAAGCCAACATTGAACCCGTCTTGCAGATTTGAAATTAATTCCGGACAATTCCTAGCAGACATTTTTGATCATACTTGGACATTTATTTATTTGTTCAATAATGTATTTGAAGTATTTATAAATTATAAATATAAAAATGTTGTTTTCATGTCATGATTCAAAGAATGATAATACTTACCCTGTGCAAATAACGCTGCATGGTACAACTCTTATTAATATTGTTTATTCTAGGAGACTCAAAATTAGGACCAAAATTCTAGAAGATACTAGCTACAGAATAAGCCAATTGTGAAATTAGATAAGATACTCTATAAGATATGAGTCCCAGTATCATAAGTGTTTCCTTGCAGGAATATCGACGAAGCATCTTTTGCAAACCAGCGATAAATTTAAACTGCACTTTCAGGAGCAACAGGTCTTCATTGGAAAATGAAGTTTTGCACTTTGGACCAGCAATAAGAACCTTGAGGAGGCCAACGCCAACTGGTTTGGGGAAATTTTGCAAAAATGACCTATTTTATTTTCCACTATTTTCCACTCTGAAAATTCGAGGTATTGTTTTATCTTGAAATTGTGAAAATGAGTTAATCTTAAAATTTTTGATGTTTTTTTATCTTGGCTCAACTAAATGCCACTGGTTGTTTGTTCAAGCAAATTTGAATAGTTGGATAAATATGTAGGGACACACCTTTTAAATATATATGCCCCAATATTACTTTTATACTGAATGCATATATTTGCCGTATCTAACGTGAATTCACATGTAGAAGTTTGTCCCTAAGTGTCAACGGCAAATGAACACTTTTTAAATATTGGTCATCCTAAAAAGAAGCGAATTTGCAAAAGAAAAAATAAAGTGGGCTAGTTTTGCAAAATTTCCTTAATAATGTTTAGTTATTTGGAGTCAAAGCATTTTCTCAAGCAATTGATAGCGGAGAACCATATTTTAAAGCAAGCTTTGCCAAAATTCGCACACATTCAGCAAATCTAAATAAGAGAGCTAATTGTAAACATAGTGCTAATCCAACCAAGGAAAAAAACATGTCATGCAGAGATTCGGGTGCCACTTATCAAACAAATCATCAAGATAGTCAAATTAACTCACAAACTAAATCATTTGACAGTTGATAACACACCAGGACGCTTTCGCCGACTGGTTAGCAATGCAAACTGCTACAATAACTCAAGCAAATGGGACGAGATTGATTTTCAATGAGTAATAGAAAGTTAACCATTTATCACCATCACTACTACCACTGTCATCACTGTTAGAACTATGACAAAATATACCATGTTGGCCCCAAATTCGGAACTAGATCAATAATATAAAAGCATTCCTCCGGCTTATCCATCTTGGTTACAGGAATACCTAAATATCTCTCACATAACATTCTGCTATTAGGTTGACCAAAAGATTCAATCATTTATTTGGCTTTTTATCGAATTAACGTGGTATCTCTCTCAAAAAAGTGAAATTTATACCTTCACAGAATATGCAGAGTGGGCATCCACAAAGAAGCCAGACCAAGTAGGATACGAGGAATTTTCCAGATTATTAGTAGGTTTAAATGCACCAGCATATAACAATATCCAAATCGAGAGGAAATTTTGTCTAAAATTATTGGTTCACTCACATGATGCAGGGCCATTGGAATTGAAAAGAATAAATTTCCAATACAATGTTGGTGATACCTACATCCTTTCATGTCTACTTCAATATCTAGTTACCCTGGGGAGATTCCAAAATTAACCGCCACATATTATTAACCACTTCATGTAACCAAGGATCTTTCTGAAATGCAAATTCTCTTAAACGCTGTAAAAGGTTCTTCTCAAATCTAGTGTAAACTTGCAATGAAAGAGATATATACATGTCACCGTAATATTGACCAGTTTTTATATCTAGCATGTAACATGCAAGAAAAATGGAGGTGCTGGAAAAATTGGAGGTTGTGCAGGAGAAAATTATCAATAGCTAGTTCTCTGCCTCATCCATTTCGTGGCTGACCACTTCTCTCCTTTCAAAACTGCACATCCTCCATGAATACTGTTTGGGTCAGACTCCCCATTTAGACCCTGAAAGGAGCAATTACCAACGTTGTATAATGGTACCAAAGACTATAAACCCAATCCATTCTTCTGAAGCCCACTAGATCATAATGAAAGAAATTCATTCACTCAGCAAGAAGCTAAAAGTTCATTGATGCACATGGACAGCATTAGCATAGGATGGAAGACAAACCATGCTCCAAAAGAGAACTGCATCTCCTTTAGTAGGCTTAACACACAGCCCCTTCATCATCTTTCCTCCACAGCTGCATTCACCATTTCCGGCCTGAATATAGAGGACAATGAATATATTTATTAGCAGATTGAATAGAAGAGGAAATTACGATAGGCCATAGCTCAGGCTGCCAGTGTTGATAGAAAAAGCTTAAGTATCAAATGTTTACCATAAATTCATCATAAAAAGCATTGCCAGAATTTTTTTATTTTCTTTTATCATAATCAGGATGAAACTTTAGATAAGAATTAGCATTTAAACATTTTTTAAGCCAAAACTGAGACCAGCAATATAGCCAAGAAGCAAACATATTTCATTTTGGAAAGCAGCATGTGTAAAATATTGAACATTAGTGAACTATAGTTCCATAACTTCTATTTAAATGTAAGACATTAAAATAAAATTTTACATTTAGCATCCTCGGGTGTTTGTTTCAAAGTAAGTCAGGAGGGTTCAAGTTAACATGGGTCTCACTGGATTAGTTGGGTTTGCCACAAGATTTGCCGTCTCAGTACCAAATACCGTATTGGTACCATCCTATTAAAGTGTTGGTACGTTTGAAATTGTTCTTAGTTCGGCATACCAATTGTTGTTATGCCCCTATACCATGTGCTGGTTTGGTACTGGTATGGTATGGTACAATTAGTATGCACTGGAACTGGCCGGTATAGCAAACTTGGTTTACCATATTTAGATCTATTTTGGCCAAGTTAGGTTTACTCGGAGGGTATTAAACTGGACTGATCTAGCCTGTGCTGGGTAGATTGAATTGGACCAAGTCAAATCATGTTGGGGTAGGTCAGGTCAAGGTGGGGTTCCCTTAAATAAAGTTACTAATCCATGAAAGCACAACTTTAGCTCTCAAGAGGCCAAAATCAAAATGTGATTTTGGGTTTTACAAGGAACTTGATGTTCATCTTCTGATACAGTAGTAGCACAACAGATACCTTGGAGTAATCACTTGTGGGTTGACCTAAAGTTTGGCTCTTCTTCTTATGCCTTTTGAATCAAAATCTAGGATAATTTTAGGTTTTCAGTGCAGGACTTGGCCTTACGCCTTATATGGGAACAAGCTTAGGTATAAGTCATCAAGATGTGATCAAGATATTATTGTTCAAGATACACAGATACATGCAATATATAAATGCATAGATTCCATTAGCCAGAGCTCTCTCTAATAGCCAAACAATTCAAATGAAACAGCCAATCTCTAAGCAAACTAACAAAAAACATGCAACCAATCATCATGATCCCTGCTATGATACATCTAAATTATGGATTTAAAACAACACCCTACAAAATCCTCAATAGCCATGTCTCAAATAAGACTAATAAGACTCCACCAATGTCAAAAATTCTGACGCCACTTGATAATATCAGATTGGAGACAAAGAAGACTGCTAGTTTTGAGGACGAAATTGATGAGAAACCATAGCAAGACCTGGGTTAGAGCACGCAGAATGATCCAAAATATTAAAGATGTGAATCACTGAAAATGAACAAAACGACCGTCTGCAACTTACATAAATCCATACCCCGAATGCTTTCATGACCAACGTCATGGAGGAAATAGGTTGCCATTAGGTTAAAAAGGGGCACGCGGATGAAAAATGAAATAGGTGCAAAGGCCTGAGGCACCAAGAGATCAAATGAAGAAACACGTGGGATAAAGGAGTCAATAATGTTTATGATATCTCAACTCGCAAGATGCAGACATCTGAGATTTTCATTTGGAAATCAGAGAAATCACCCAAGCATAATAACTGAGAAAATTACATCCTAGACATGGAAGGGCATAACCAGAAGAAACCACAAGGCGCACCAAACAATATATAGTTCACTAGAGAAAGAGCTTCCTTGGTGAATGGAGATGGAACAAAACAATTGACAGCATCGAGTTGGTTTAAAAAACTTGGAGAATAAAGGCAATCAACAGGTATGTAAGATTCAGAGATCTCAACAGAAAAGCACCTACAGTCCTTGAAGCACTTCAAGTTGAAAAGAGATACCTGATTGAAGTATTGCAGAACAGCAATGATAAGAAGTCAAAGGAAGCACTAGATACAAAGATACCATCAATTAACCAACTCTATTCAAGATAAATCGTATAATTTGGCCAGTAAACACAAATTGAAGGACAAGGGTAGATCTGATACAATCTCTAAGGAAGTTCTCATAATTTGGTTCCTAGATTTTTTTTCTTTTTATTTGGGCATGCCGTGCCCATTACAATTTATTACTATCTACTATTAAACACTGTTTTCCATCGCACAAACATAATAAATAGTATTATGTTATGATAGTATGCCTCTCGACAATATAGCATCATAAAATTTAGTACAAAATTACCAAGCCTTTTGGCTTGGTAACAGTTCAAACCTATGCGTACCAAGCATACAGACTGTAAAAGCTTGAAACAATCTCTTATATGATAGCATGAACCACTTTCATAAGATGCCTGGGCATGCACATGTGCTCCATGTTCACTCAGACATAGCATGATATATGCCACTTGGTATGTACTGGCATGGGTCAACACACTGAACCATGTGAACAAGTCTAAGCCATCTCCTAGGGATGAGACATATACAGCTTCTTTTGCCACTGGATTGTATCTAAATCTGAGTACTTCCAAAGGAAGCATGCAAAATTCTCTTACCATTACTATTCAAGCATTCTATGGTATGAAATTGATCGAAGACATATTGCTTGTTTCTAACCACTCTAACTACACAAAAAAAAAGGAACACTTTTCTCTTTTCTTTGTTTCAAGCAGCTGCTTTTATGCTAAGATCAACTTGCAAATGAATACAGTGTTGGTTGGGCCTAGCGGAAGAGAACAATACAATAAAAGACAGAATCTCTAGTTATTAAAAGCAGAGAACAAAATATCCAAGCATACTCAAGGATGCAATCCTTAACAATTATGAGGATGTTAAGTTATAGTAAGCAGCTTATAGGCTCCAAGAGAAAATATGACATAGTTGCAGCAAAAACCTTAGTTTCAGGTGCAATTATAAACTTATAATATAAATCGAATCTATTTACATCAACAAGCTAACTGATACAACTGAAATTAGTTTATTTTACAGGTATTAGAACCCAATGTTTTAGTTATAGTATAAAAGTGAGATGCAACCCTATTTCTTAGCAAAACACAGATTTTAAGTAAATAAAATTCTCTGGATTCTGTCATCTAATTTAATCCCCAAAACCATCCTAGATTTAAAATTAAAAAAAAAAAAAAAGCAATCTAGATATGCCACTAGAACTGACACAACTAAAAAGCAGGTCTTTTTTCTGATGTCAAATGAAATGAATGATAATGCACCAGAAATTTCACATAATAAACTAACCAAAGGAAAATATGTTTCACCCCCTTCAACATTATCGCTTAAATACATGAGCATTGTTGCTATACGTTGCCCTCCACGCTTCAAGTTGAACTGCATTCAAATGGTTCATAACATTTCTATTAGCATATATAGCAATGAATAAAGATTATCAAATAAAGTTTTAGTAGGGAACTTACAGTGTCAGCAAAGTAATCATGATGCGGTTTGTAATATTGATTTGTTTCATACCTACATAATAACAAGCATTAGCTTTGATATGAACAACTGATTCATGCTTATAAACTCTAGCCTAGAGGTGGAGAAGTGCAAAATTTTACCGCAGTACTTGAATGAGCTCTCCATTCTCAGCAGGGACTTGAGAAAAGACAGCAATCCGCTTTTCAATAGCCTGGGCTAACCAAAGAAAAGTAGCTGTTGATACATGAAGGTGATCATTGTAACTACATGAAATTTACCTAAACATAAATAACCTACAAGAATTAAAATGCATGAGAGATTCATCCATTAGACAATATCAAGCATGCCACCATGGCTAGACTTCAAAATATAAATACTCTAATGTTGTCAAACTTATTTGATTTCCTCTCTGACCAAATGCTCAAATGCAAACAGCTTCACTAATATGGCTCCTAACAGATAACTCTGGCATAGTGATGGTCAGCAGACCAGACAGCAATGAGAGATAAATTCCACAATAAACCTTAGGCAACTTTAAACTAAGGATAGTAGATGTTGTGCATTAATTAGATTGCAGTCTACTAATAGATTATCCTCAAGGAACTTTATCATCCTTGTAGGCAATGCCAGGTTAAAGTTTTAGCCATTGACCTTACTTCAATGTCTTCCTATTTTATCAAATTCTGTCAAACAGTTGCCGTGCCCCTCAGCAGATGCTATTATGTCAGGGGCATGACACACCCTTTTAATGTTATTCAAATTACTGAAAATGAAAATTACTATGCATATAAAAACCTTAACTTCCACAAACCACAAAACCCTCATGAAAGAGAAAGTGAGAGACAGGCGGTGCTGCCACGACATACAAATGATAAAAGTGATAAGATATTATGGAGTAGAGAACTTAAATAGAAGGGATGATGTGGCACATAATATAAGCAACGCATGCACATTTGTACATCTGACATGGTTTTAAGGTGTTTCTGTCTCAGCATGAGACATACTAACACCCACTAAAACTGACAAATAAATAGACAACAAAAGAAATTGCAACAAATTAATAAAAAAAAATAGAAGTAATCCCAATGATTTGCAGCTCTCTGCTGAATAAATGAAGGCCTATATAATTTACTTTTAGTGGAAGAAGAAATGAAAATAAGAAGCTAGTTATAATTAATAGACAAAGTACAGCATAAAGTAAGATTTTAAAAACCAGTACAGATGGTGGTTTCAGTTTTTCCTAGGATGGTTCGACTCTTGGAGCGGTGGTGCACATTGCTTATAGATTTGAAGGGCATTTTTTCTTCTATTTTGACTTTTCATCTTTTTTAGGGTTCTGATACATAATATGGATATTAAGTCAATTTTTCCTTATGTGCAATATGGATATGAATTGAATTGAAGTTAATTTAATTGCTTACTATATTGATCTGAATAGCATATATTGTTCTGTAGCACCACCAACTATGGTAGTGAATTGCCTCATGCACAAGGAATAAATTGTTCCACAGTCCCTACCACTCATAGTAAAAACTTATAACCATTTAGACAAATAAATTTTGTTCCCTTTTGTTATTAAGTCGATAATTCTATTTCTAGTATGGTTTTGGTACCAGGTTTAATGCTCAATCAAATTTTCTTTCACACTTCACATTGCATCAGCCAATATGGTCATCCAACTTGAAAAAAAATTGCCCTGATCAGAATAGGCTTGGTATGGACCGAACCAGCCTTGGTACTAGCTCATACCAGTCAGAACCACTAGGGTGAGAGGTTTTTCCAGATACCATGCTTAAAAAAAAAATGTCCACATCTGGACAGGCTTCGTACCGACCTTACCAGTCTTGGTACCGGTTACTACTAATCAGGAAGGCCATTATGTCATGATCCTGCGCTATTCCAGTGTCCAAGCACCCATACTAGTGTTGGTTTCACATCAGAAAAGTCCAATGTTGATAGTGTAATCCCTTTCCACCAATTTTTGAATCCATGCTGTTATATGATTAGTTCCATTATCTTGGATTTGTTAAATAAAATAGCAACAAACGAAGACATATATAATAGAATTGAAGTTTATAAATAAAGTGAAGTAGTGGGGAGATCTTTCAAGTTTAAGGATGTCGAGTGACTGACAAACTTCTTTACAACTTAAGAGAAAATTTGGTAACACAACAACGAAATTTGCTATGTTACAAAGGTTCAAAATGAGGCAACAAGCAAGATCCAATCAAACAAGATTACGAAAACTAGAAAAGTGAAATATTAAGATGGTTCTGTTGCATAGGAAAAATAGAATTAGGAATAATAATCTTAGATGAGGCATCAAAGTTGCATCAACTAACAAGTGCTGGCTTCATGAGTATGGTTGGGCATATGGAAGCTAATTCTGCAGAGGGCCCCCTACATGTTGTGCTTTTGTCTGTCGACGAGTTTAAAGAGAGCAAGGGAAGATATAGGCTAAACATGGATGATAGATGGAACTTGTGCAATTTAGAGAGACTAAAGGAAGACATTGGCTAACATGGATGATGAACGGAACTTGTGCAAAGTCATATGAAAAGCCTTGTATTAAACGTAAGTAGTCCTTAGAAGTTAGAACATATGTTTGGTGAATAAGAATTTAACCCAAATAGTGAGATAACATAATAACTCACATACTTTGCACAAAATATTAAAGGGATTGGATCCATCACTTAATTTAATCAAGTAAATCATTTATGAATGGTACAATTGTAAGATTTCTCTGTGTTCATGTAAATATTTCCATGCACATCCCTGCTTCCAATATTCTCCCTCAAATGATGAAAATATTAGTCAAACCTACGTGTCAGCTTTCCACTGCCACTAATTATTCATGTAGTAAATGCAGAAACTTCATATCACTTTATTATTTCAAAAAATTGACAATTTGAAAATGTCATAATTAATATCATCGGTCCTAAAAAGTAATAGATTTCGGGATATCATAGTTTCCTTAAGCTCAATTTTACAAAAAAACTTAGGAGAAACATTTGCAAAAAGAAACACTCCATTCAGATAAAGTGTTTAAAATGCATGGCAGTCAATTTTAGGAGTTTAAATATAGTACATCTCAAAATTTTTCATAATTAAGAAAATAAGGTTCCATAAACCAAATGGCAAAGATTGAAAAACTTGAAACTGAAACCAACCTGTATAATCGGAAACTTTCTCTCTTCGGAACTCAAAAACATGCCAGAACTTGTACGGACATTACTTTTGATACCCTGGAGAAAAAGGATAATAATCAATTACTAAGGTATGAAGAATTATGGAATCTAAACTATAGATTTTTAGAAGATGAGTACATCTGCTTCTCATGGATTACTGTGTTCTGAACAGAAAATCTAACAAATGTATAATTTGTCTAGCTTTCCTAAAAATTTATGCTACCAACCACACTTCTAAAAGATCCTCATCAAACTCCAGATTCCAAGTAATGGATGCCTGTGTTCATAACAATTCTATTCTAGTTGTAAAGGGTATAGATAATTGAAAAGTTGAAGGGACATCAAACAATATGAATCTCCATCTATGAACATGGCCTCAACTGTTATTACAGACATGTTACGAACACACCATCAAACTTATAATTAATGCTAAAGCTCCTTTTCAGAACGGATGAAAAGTTTTATGTCAAAGCTTTACACTGATATACTAGTTGGTGAATCTACAATAACAAATATAAACCTTTAGTAAAACAACTCAGTCAATTACAACCCCCCATCCCAACACCACCCCCTGCCAAAAAAATGAAATAACGAAAGACAAGAAAGAAAAAGACAGAAATGAATGAAGCAAGTGATAGTAGGAAAAGATGGTAAGGAAGCATCAAGTCTTTCAACAAGGAAATGATGGTAAAAGGATGGTATTCTATTTTATACTAAATCTAATATGCTTCCCAACTTGATTGGTTGTGTTATATGTGATTAATATTGAATTAAAGAATTTTGAATCATCCATAATACTGTGAAGCCAAAGTGAGCCAAACGTCCTTTTCACATGGTCTACACCAAGCCATATATTTTACATAAGCATAAACAAAGGGAGAAAATTTGGCATCTTGTTAATTAACAGAAGTAGCACTTGACAGTAAAAGCTGTCATTTTATGATAATTGTCGATTGTTCATCTCAAACATTGATGCATCATCAACATACAAAGTAATATATTTATGATAAACTAGCCCTATTTAAAACTAGCAGCATAATGCATTATCACCTTCTAGGTTGTTGGAGATCCTTCCTTGATTACCATGCCAAGATCTCTTATAATTGTGTTGCATGAGTCCTTTGATAAAGCAAAAATAATATTGCTTGAAGAAAAGAGTTTCAATTTTTACTATACAAAGCTTGCTCGCTTGAAATGGAAATATAATTGTCTGAATACTATCTAATAAATTATATTTCAATATTACGCAAAATGAATTCATTTGTTTAAGATATACATATCAAACTTACTACTAATCCCATGTAGAATATCTATGGCGCTCGTATACATTTGGGTCCTGTTCATAATCAAGTCCTTCAATATGATACGAGCCTGGATATTGAGCCCATCCCTATTGCTCATGTTGTGTATGGTACTGCTTGAGACAACTCTTCTAATGCTGTGTCAAGAGACTGACCATCCTTGCTCAAGATAATGCCAGACATCATATTGAGTCCTTGAAACATATCCATATAAAGGTTGATAACGTGTAAGAGTGTACTCCTCAGGATATGACGATTGAGGTATACATCTAAATCATATATAAAAAGGGAAGGACCATAATATGCACTCTAATTATCTAATGTGCCAATAGATTCTACTCTAGTGATGATAATGATGAGATGACTTGCTCAGACTCCAACCTACTTCTCTGAGTTTTTTGCTCCATCCATGCCATAAACTCAGAGTATTATCGATGTCAACACCTCCTAGTTATCATTAGCTTCTCTTGAAAATGACCGAAAATATTCATGACCTATGTGCCACATCCTTCAACAATTCTGGCTCCCCTCCTATAAGCCAGCAACTCCTCACCTTGATATCTAGATCTAAATCTAGCTCCATGCCTGCATAGTGTGGGTGAACTTTGCCTCTTTAGTAAACGGACTGATCCCATGTGCTTGACCACTGCCTCCACCCTAACCTCCATGATCATCAAATCCATCATCAATTGCCTCTACCGGATCAATTGTTGCTTTCTTCTTTGATGTGGACTTCTCACGCCTCTCCTCAACTGCACCTCAAGCTCCCTCTTGAACCCCAACTAACCTTCATGCGTTGACTTGCTCTAGCTCACTTCTGGCCTCGATGCCAAGGCTAGCTCTAGAGGCCCATGTGTGATGTCTTGAACTAAACATTCTATGATCAAAGCATTGGTCAAAATCCTCAAATCGCCTACTGCCTGATCTGCCATCACCTCCTCGAGTCCCTTGCCTTCCACTGAATAAGTGAGAGAGTGCCCACCACTACACATCTCATACCCCTACATCCTATGCTATTATTCTGCATAGTCAGGGAGGATCTCTTGGCTCATCCAACATTGGTGGGTCTCATGCTTCCCGATATGCAACCTAGCCAAGCATATAGGGTCATCCTCATCATAGACAAATTCCTCAAATGGGTTGTCTTGCTTAGGCTCTTTCCCCTCATTTACATACTTGAGCTTCATGCTCATATAGCAGTGGACAAAAACCAACTCCCACAATCTGTGAGGTTAGATGACTTCTAAGTTTTGTATAGACCAAGGCAAATACACTCCAGTTGCGCTCGTATCCACTTCATAAGACAGTCTACAAGAGGATCTGGATGGCAATCTTTCTCAGATTTGGTGTAGATATGCCCGACTAGACCACCACTCCCTCGCATTAGAATAATACATAGCTAGGTTAGCACTCATCCTTAACTGTACATAGATGCGAGGATAGTAACAAGTTGTCCCATAATTATACTTGGTGACATGTTAGATATTAATTTCTCTACTCCTTGCTCTCCAAATCTCCCTTTCCCATCTCGAAAAACTTTCCCCTGCCCAATCAATATAGACTTCATGTTAATGTTCATTTAATTTCAATAAGTTAATGTAATGCAAAAGTACACCAGCAGTCATCCTACAATAGACATCTATTCTTTCATTACCTCACTTATAGACTTTGTAGCCAAGTCTAGATCACCTTCTAGCCTATACACCGCATTCCTAAGATTCATTAGTAACTCCTCGTCCAAGGTGATATTATGGTCATACTGGTATTTAGGATTTAAATAGTAGTCTATACAAAATAATAAGAACAATATTAACTAAGAGCAAAGACATCCACAAATTATTCAACAAAGGATAAATAAAGGTTGAGATCCACAAATTAAATAGTAGTATTGTGCAATTCCCTCCCTATTTTGAGTGTCATATTTGTCCTTAATAATGTCCAAATATGGTGCTGTTTCTTCTAGACTACTGCTCCTATAATCTCTTCTTTGCAAGCTAGCATCTTGCCATATACATAGCCTATGTAAGGGAACTTCTCACTATCCACTACCCATAAAACATAATACTAGATACAAAGGCTTCACTGCATTAACCACCTCAGAGCATCTATCCCAAAAAATCATTACTCAATATAATACCCTTAATATGCTGTCCCTCATTTCTCCTTGCATATTTAAAGGCCCTCCATTCATCACAAGTCATCATAGTCCTCAAACAAGGCTTATTAATAAGGAGGCTCTTCAATGCTATGTAGTTTCTGCTAAATCTTATTAACCTTGGCCTAGGTACTACCCTATACATGTTTCCTCATAAGAGCAAGCACCCAGATATGATTGTAGATGTATGTCAATATTGCTTGCCCACTTTCCACTGCTGAGTTTACCTTAGGCAGCTGCCTAGTATCCTTCATCATCAAGTCTATACAATGTGCTTCACAAGGTGTCCAGTATAGGTGTTGCTTCTCGAGCATCAAATCCTTCCCTCCTTTCATGAAGTTTGCCCCATTGTCCATGACCACTTAGATGATATACTCCTCAGCAATCTTATCAATTACGTCTCTCATCAAACCCAAAATATAATTAGAGTCATGTACTCTATTCAAAGCATTCACTAAAGTATGGAAGATGGTTACCCTATCGCAATAGACCAGGAAGTTAGTGATGCTCCTAGTAGGTCCATACCAACCATCACACATCAATTTCACCTTATAAGTCTCTAGTCCCTTTATAACTATCAATCCAGGCTTTAATACCTTACCTTGCTTCTGCAAAGATGGTCTATGTATTTCATAGGGTATAATTATTAAAATTCACATAAGAATCTAGACATTGGATTCAGGTTGCCTACACTCTTTCCACCCTTTTCTACATTTAATATATTTTTTTCTAATTCAAATATTTTTTATTTAAAAACTAATTTAAAAATCATTGAAATTCTGAACATAATCATTTATGTAAAGAAATTACTCAGGGGAAAATTCTGAAAAATATCCATTTCATGCATATAAATTACTTGGGCATGTATCTTAATTTTCATCAATTTTACACTCATTATGTTCATTAATTTTCCAAATTTTAGTCAATTATCTATTTAATAATTATGATTTAATTTTATTATTTCATATAATTATTAAAATTCGTGATAAGTACCTAGATATTAGACTTAAGTTGCCCACACTTGTTCACTGTTTCCTATAATCAACATTTTTTTAACAAATTTGATAATTTTATAAAAATAGAATATATATTGAAAAATAAAAATTATAGTAGTTTGATCATGATCTTATAATATATTACAAGTTCATGCAAAGCAAAAATTTATCATAATTGCCCTCATTTTACTTTATTTTGAATAAATGATAAAAAAAAATGCTCATCTTGACTAAGAGTTTCCCAATATGGAAGATGGTGACCATGCATCACCTCTCCTTCCCTCTCCTTTCATCTCTTTTTTTTTAACCCAAGACCTCACCAAAAATGGCTAGTCGTAAGGTATTATTTGAGTTCCTCGATCCTGTATAAGTACCCAAGATCTACCCAGTGAATAACTGATGTGGGACTAAACACACGCTCGCACGGGTCCTCGCATACTCTCCCCGTTCAAGTCCTGACGTCCTCGTCAGACTAAGAGTTCAAATCCATTCAAATCTAATCACAAACACCACGACCGGCCCGTGGTCAGCCCCAATGGATTTGTGTTGCAATGTTCCCTGTCCACATAGATTATGGGCCGCGTCCGCTCTGATACCATTTGTAACCCAAGACCTCACCCAAAATGGCTAGCCGAAAGATATTATTTGAGTTTCTTGATCCTGTATAAGTATCCAAGATCTACCCAGCGAATAACCAATATGGGACAAAACACACACCATGACCGGCCCGTGGTCAGCCCCAATGGATTTGTGTTGCAATGTTCCCTGTCCACATAGATTATGGGCAGGATCCGCTCTGATACCATTTGTAACAACCCAAGACCTCACCCAAAATGGCTAGCTGGAAGATATTATTTGAGTTCCTTGATCCTGTGTAAGTATGCAAGATCTACCCAGCGAATAACCAATGTGGGACAAAACACACACCCGCATGGGTCCTCACATTTTTAATTCTCTCTCTTCCTCTTCTTATATTGGTCGTAGCATTGATGGGCTGATGCTTACAACGCATCAATAGAAAACAAATAAGATCAGGTTCCTCCCCGACTTTGTTATTTATTTCCTCGAGAAAGAACCTTAGGAGCAAGATTCATAGTAATTAAAAATAAAAAGGAGAGAATCCAATGCAATGATGATGCTCATGAGTTGTGACCAATCAGAGCCCTCAAATAGTCTGAGGAGTGGAATCCATATTAAATAAAAACCAAAAACCATCCAAATGATGTTCGTGACCTACCATATGACCTCAAAAAGAGTGATTGGGACCTATATTAATTAAAAATGGAAAAGAATTCATATGAGTACAACCGTTACATTATCATTATATTTAAAAAATGAGCGAATCTAATGGCCTCAATTACCACTGAGCTACGCAACTAGATGATGGTGCTCATGATCCATCCAAATAGCCTCAAAAGAAGTGGGACTAAGACCATATTAATTAAAAAAGAAAAAGAGGAATTGCCCCAATCACCACTGAACCAGGCAACCAGATGATGTGCATGACCTATCTCCATGGCCTCAAAAGAAGTGGGAGTGGGACCATATTAATTTGAAAAACGAGAGGAATGGCCTCAATCATCGTTGAGCCAAGAGCTAATAGTCATTTCATAATGGTAGCTGCATAGAGATCATAATTATTGTAACCTTACTTTTTTTTGGTAGGTATTGTAGCCTTTCTTAGCTCTCCTCCTGCTTAGGTGCAATAGTTACCACTAGATCATAATCCATCCACGTGTCACCAAGCCATCATTAGAATTTGGAAAATGATCCTCCCCATTTATTATTAATTTTCACCTATTTTTAAATACCTCTAATTAGTAATCACACATTGTTGTCTCGTTAATTAAAAAGAGAGAGTGGGGGGAACTCTAGAGGGTTGAGTGCCTAAGCCGTTGTATTAGTCAAAAACAAAGATGGGGCTGAACCAAAGCAACAAAGCCTCCCTCCCTCCTCCCTAGTACCCCAAAAGTCCAAAGTCATCATATTAATTCCCAAAAAAAGAAAAGAGGTGGGGCTAAACCAAAGTGGCGAAGCCTTCCTCTTCCCTAATACTCAAGAGTCGGGGCCATCCGCCATCATATTAATCCAAAAAAAAGGTTGGGGCTGAACCAAAGCGGTAGACCCTTCTTCCCTCCTCCCTCTGCACAACCAATTGAAGCGGAATAAAGGGCTGCACCGATCTCCCCCCTCCCACCACCACCAATCAAAGGCTTCCAACCTGATTGATTAAAGCCGAGCTAGAGGGTGACCGATCGACGCTTTCATCCCTCATCCTCGGATGAAAGTGAATCCGGCCGAAACAATTGTATCAATGCATGTCCTAGCAGGGATGAAGGCAGGACAGGCAAGACGATGAACGGACATGGGTTTCAAGGCTCCGCACCCATCCCAGGTGCTGTAATCTCAAGAGAATGGGACAAGATAGCTAGGATAGCCCCCATCCTGCCAAGACTTCAACCTTTAATAATCAATTTCCAAATTTGTAGAGAATGACAAAGGCAAGGAGATATAGATCTCATGTAGATTCCCATGAACGATGTTCTCTTAGTTCATCTAGAGAAGGGGTTATTGTTCACAACCGCAACATTTAATATTTGAATAAAAATCTTTTTCACCATGAAACCTTTTTCATAACCTATGTCGTGCCCTTTAATAAAAGAATTCACCACCATCTGAGCTTTGAATTGTTTAATTGAACCATCAACAAATAAAAACACTTTCCATTATTATTAATTGGAGAAGGAAAGGTCTCACACATTAGTATGGCGAAGAACAAAATGCACTTTCACCATAGCCTTTCGTCATTTAGGAACCTTAGAAGCCAACCATAATATTTTAACTCATGACGGAAACAATTGTTGCATAAACAAAATGAAAACCTAAGAAAATCTTAGAGATAGAGAGAGGTATAAATCTAGGAGCAAGAGAATAACTAGATCTTTGGTTGTCATGTCCACCAATATATCTGGATAATATAGACAACGTAAGTCTATGAAATGAAGGCAAAAACATTTTTGGTTTTGGATCATCCAAATCATTCCCACATTAGATCCAGACCGAACTTTTTCTGATCCTCAATAAAAAAATTCATTCTCTTCATAAAATAGAGGTGGAGGTAGAAGCCATTTTTTCATTTTTTTTATAGGAATTGTTTCAACAAACAAGATATTTCACAATTGGCATGTGACCTGAGACTTAACCTAGTACGTATTTTATTGGACTGGAAACTTCAAGTAAAAAATTTCAAAATTATCAAATAATATTACTAGATTTAATCTACTCATTAAAAATAAAGTTAAAAGTAAGGGGAGGATGATAGAAGTCAAAAGCAAGAGTTCAAGAAGGTAATGGTTGAAAAAGAGATTTAGCTAGCGAAAACTAGAACATACAATGATTATATATCTGCATACCAAGTTACAAATCTATAGTTAATTATTACAATTGCATCCATCAAGCAATCATACAATCCCTCAAGACTAATATGAAATAAAATAATATTAAAACACCCATAAAATCATAATTCAAAGATCCATAAACTTTGAAGTAATCTTAATATTAAAAAACTGAAAAAATAAAAAAAGAAAATACAACATACACCAGTAGCGAACCAATATGCACGATGGAATGTTGGTATTGTTTAGCTCAGTACCGTACAGTTCCCAGTACTAAGATTGCAAACCTTGCTTATTCCATCATAAAATCCAAGTTTGCAGACATCTTGAAACAAATAAACTGAAGTAACTTGTTTGGTTAAATATCATCATGCTAAGCCTCTTAAGCAAGGTCTGCCGTACCGGTACCGGTCGGCGTACCGGTGGCAGCCCGGACCGGTGCGAAACCGGTTCCGTACCGGTGCGTACCGATCCCGTACCGGTCCGTACCGGTTTTTCAATAAAAAACTGCCGGTACCGGATTTCATGCTGATCCGGTACCGGTCTCAGGCCGGACCGGTACGGCAGACCATGCTCTTAAGTGTACAGTGAAAACTTATCATACAAAAGCACACGAATCCATAGACAATTGCTTCGTATCTATGGCTGAACAAATAATTTAAAATTTAACTTGCATGCCTCTTGTAAAAAGTATAATATATACTTGAGCTAAGATTTTTGCTCAATGCCTTCACCTCACTCCACAGAGCCTTCCAATGAGCCTTCTACTGTAAAAAAAACCCTATATACAACAACTTCCCAATAATCCTCACATTGCCCTTCACGGACAATTCTAAGAAATTATGAACATATCTGAGAAAGCAAAGTGCCTTATCCACATGTAGAAAGAGGCTAGAACTTATCTTCCGATATTAAAACTAAGATGAGTAAAACCAATTATTATGCCTATTAAGAAAATAAATAAACTGATATATATGCACATAATTATATGCTAAGATGCTTACCAGCATCAATTCTTGATAAGGACCAAGAGTAATAATAGCTAGTGTTTTTCAATGAACTTTCAAAGAAAGAGCAAAATCAGATTTAAACAGTTTTGATTGGAATCTATCTTCATGCATCAAACCTGAATTAGTGACAACATCAAACATATGCAAATCAAATTTAGACCGAAAGCATGATCACATTATTAAAAAACTGAGAACTAGCATTAGTTCGCTATCAATCCAAATGCAAAGGATCAAATAGAATTTGTAAATGATAAAGGCTTTATTCTAAAAGTCACCAAATGCAAAGGATCAAATAGAATTTGTAAATGATAAAGGCTTTATTCTAAAAGTCAAGCATGAAACCCCTACATATTCACCTAGGATCAAAAGAGCCACATCCATTTGCAATCCTACTCCGACCTAGTTCTTCAAGGCAGTTTGAATATTTGGAGTGAAAAAGTATGCAAAGCATAGAACAGAATATTAAAGGGTAACCCAATCCTTTTAGGATAAGAGAGAAGAGTCAAATAGACGAGTGTTAATATTTTGCTCAATAGACGTGCAAACTTGCCTTCCCTGTTTTGGTATCTACGACGGTGGAAATCTGAAGACGAGGTTTGGCAATTGCTCTAAGATAATCGCATTCCTGCATCGATTAAAAGGAGTTAGGTATCAAGTGATCAACTAATTACATTCAGAATTCAAAAATTTAATGTAGAAAATGTTTAGGCCTAAAGTAAACTTTTGGCAATGATCTGTTGTAATCAAGAAGAGAAAACTGATGAACATTACATTACTTTCAAAAGGGAATAGTTAAAACAAGAAGTTTTCAAACTTGGCCCAAACCTTGGAAAACAAATCTTATCCCATGTAGATATGGACAAGCCTTAGGGACTAAGGAATGTACCGTTATCCAATTTTAAGCATCACTTTGCAAATATCAAATGAATCTTGAATCTTCTCAAATTCAAGAATCCAGCACTTGGACAAATGCAATAACAAGTGAGAGGTAAAGCTAAATTGATACATATATGGTGGAGTAGCTTCCCTTAACACAAAATATTGTTACTATACAAGAGAATAGAACATATTGTATTTGTAAACACAGTATTAGTAAGAATAAATTTTCTTGAAGGTGCAAACAAAAGATCACAAACAAATTCTTGATAACAAAAAATGAGACAATCAAACATATTTCGCTTTTTTTGCTAGTGGAGCAATGAATGGGATTTTGACACATGCATACAACACTAAAGAAAACGATGATGATACCAAGTGACATCTGTAGATGCTCATCATCAATGTAAGAAAGCTAAGCATGAAGCTTCATCATAGAATCAGACTTAATAAACATGGTGGTATAGTTAGTTACAAATGCCAAATTTGAGGTATGCCCTTTCTGTGACAAGATATTCGGTTAGATATAATAACCTCCAGACCCAACACTTGCAAAGGGTTAAAATTGAAGATGCCACTCCAGTGAAGTAACCGAGGAAACGTCATCATCATCAACATTCAAGTTCACAAAGCATAAAAGTAGGATAAAACACATGCTGTTAAGTGAAGAGGGTATGCATGATAGCTTTTTAATGTACTTAGAATCAAGGTTTTCAGTCTCAATATTGGACCCCATCTCGGTAGCTTATAGATATAGGCCAGGTTAATATGGCCACCCATGTATTAGCACATGGTGCACTGCTGGAGGCAAGATAGCATCCGGACCATGTGTCAGTACAGTACCATACCAAGCCCCCGTACCATACCAAACCTTATCTAGTATGATATGCTCACCAGCCAGGATAGGTACCAAAAATTGCTGAGGATTATGCACCATATATGGAAAGCATTCAACCAAAGCATGAGTTTATTTGATTCCTAGGTGACAGAGTATTGATAGCACATAATTTGGGAAAATCTAAAATGGCAACAATAGATGGGCAAGTAGAGCTCCATGAAGATAACATCAAACGGAATTTTTCTCATCCAAAACATGCGAGATCCGTCTTACAAGTTTACTAGTAAGTCTTGTACCTCCATCAAAGAGCGCAAGTAACACAGAAGGAAAAGAAACAAGGAGTTGTTGCCATAACTGAAATTGCAAGTAGTCTTGCATTCCATAAGTATATGGTAATCAAGCATAATAACTCATTGAACGTCTAGGCTAAGAATTGTTTTCTCCAAATAATAGCTCACTATAAATGTGAAAGGGTAACAAAGGAAGAATTCAGATTGCATGTGACCTTGTTTCCATGAGCATATGAAGCAAAGAGAAGTTGTCACCTTATAAGAGGGAAACCAGATAACAATGGTCCTGAATTCCACATTCCAGTCTGGGATTTTGATATAATGTAACTTTTTATGTCCATATATGGTATGCACTTACGCTCAAACCAGAGAGCTAGTTTTAGAGACATTTCAAAGATTTTTGTACGACTACCCAATTAAGGATTACCTTGAATGTCACTTACTGTATAGCCCCCTTACATTGTGAATTTAGGCTTAGGTCTTTGGGCCAAAATTATCATAATAGCCCAGACACTGCCTACTGATAGGTGGATATCCTGATAATAGTAATTGAATGGTGGATAGTCGGACTTATCTGACCATGCATTGATATTTTACTTAGAACTACTTATCATTTCTGGAGTTATGAGTGAGCCACAGCCCTCAAAATATCAGGTTTAACATGTTTTAGCCAAAGTAAAATGTTTTTGTCAAATTGGGTAAAAACCAACAAGAATATCTCATTTATATAACGAAATTTTGTTGCCAAAGGTGCCAACAAGGCATACCTTTTTTAAATGAGACAGGCATAAATCTCAGCCATCCATCAAACGACTAAGTGGCTTCTTTATTTAGAGAAAAAGGGAAAGAAAGTGGATCAAATTTAAGGCTGTTACGTGATAGTAGGAGTGCAACTAGCATGAGCTGCTCGAGCTCGACTCAGATTCAAGCTTGACTCAACTCGACTTGACTATTAGCAACCTCGAGATGAGCTCATGTAGCTTAAACAATTTTTTAAGTCGAGCTTGAGTAGCAAAATAGTCGGCTTGAAGGCTCGCAAGCCTAGTCAAGTATATATATTTTTAATAATATAATAATTTATTTATATATTATTATCTTAATATTTTAAAATATAGTATTATGTTATATTTTGTTTTAACCATATTTTTTTAATTATGATCAAAGCTCGAATTCGAGCCCAAACTCAAGCTCGAGTATGGCTCGGTTGATATCCGAATTGAGTCGAGTCAATCTTGAGTATGGCTTTTTTTTTATCGCGTCGAGTTCGAGCTTGAATATTAAGGATCAATCGATCTCTAATTGAGTTTCGAGCCCGAGTATTTTGAATTGAGTCGAGATCCAACCTCTAGCTACTCGACTCAGCTCAGCTCGATTACACCCCTAGGTGATAGAAAGGTTCGCCGAATCAGTACCGAAACTCGTACCGGTCGGCCACTAGTACAGTACAGTACTAGTTCAATAGCGTACTAATACACAGTATGGGTTGATGTACCGGTCATCTAACTAGTAAGCCAATTTGTTCTTTTTGTTTGTTTTAACAAATTTTTTTCCCATTTTATTTGGATTTGAACTTAGAAATTTGATTGGATTGCTATCAAATTTGCAAGTTAACCTTGTTTTGATGTCTTTTTATCATGAAATAGAACTGGAGTATACCAAGTTACCAACCAATATATTTATAAGTAGAAACACATACAATACAACAAATTGAATCGATTTTAATATATGTAAAGTATAAAATACATACCGACGTCTAAAATCCGAGGGAATATTGATGTGATCCGTACACATTGGGATCATAATAGTATTCCGAAGGAGCTTCACACCAACTCTCCAAACGGTCAATATTGCGATAGTCCTCCCTAACGATCCTTTCATAGTCCAATGGATAGCTATTTTGAGAACAGTCATCCGTCTAAGATTGGACAAACCATCTGAAGATGTCGACAGCAAAATTTGACCTAAAAGATGGCTAAGACTGTGAAGAATGGTAACCACTCGATTACGATACCTCAGACGATCCATATGCATACGGATTATAGGCTGCTAGTGTGGAATAGGGTCTATCGTGCGACTCAACTAGATACATCCAAAGATCCTACTTCGCGTGCAATGTTAACCACTGTACCAACATCAAGACCCAAACGACCACAAAGAGACCATCTCCTGTATGCAATAGTATCCTCACGGGCTCTACCAAGGCATACACAATGGTCCTTATCCATACATAATACTATTTTTTCATATTTTTAATTTATTTTTTTTAATAATTTATATTTAAAATAATATTTAAATATAAAATATTCAGAAAATTAATCTGATTTTGGATCAGTATAGCACCCTACCAAGTATGCTCCAATATTATTCTCAGTCTGTAGGCATGCACAAACAACAGCTTATTTTTCGAATTTATTCAAATTTGGGGCTATGTCATAATGCGCATGATCATGCCCAAAATTAAATAAATTGACACCAAAATTTGATAGATAGTAACATGCATAACCTTAATTATGCTACTAATTTTACAGAAATTTTTTGATAACTATTTTACATTTTTTAATCATTTAAAAATTATAGATTTAATGAAAAATTATCATATTGGTGCCACTGTGTAGATTATCCGTACATCTACTATGTATCACGAAATCATGCCAAATCAAATATGATTTCCCCCTATTTTTCCATTTTATTGCCAATTTTTGAATTCTAAACCAAAAAAAAGGAATAAGGGGAGATGCATTTTACCTGGATTTAGCTTGGATTTAACTCAAATCTTGCAACATTCAGTGTGTTCTCCATTTTTTCATGATTTTTAAAAATGTGAGAGGGAGGTGCTGAGAAGGCATCCCTCCTCTATTATTGAAGCGCGAGGGAGGGGGGGAACTGAGGCCGAATCGATGCAAACGCAGTTAGACCCCTATTTCTAACTGACAAGGCAAACCATCTCGGTTTTCCATCAATGCAATTCAGTATACCTTGAACCGAGCAGTTCGGGGCAGTACAACAAACCTTAGTGATAGTGTTTATACTATTTCTTGTTATTTTGTTTGGTAAATTGATAGTTTGTTGTTGAATGTATTTAATATAATGCATTTATTATTATTTATAATAATATATATTCATGTGTGTTTTGTCATTTTTGTGCCTCACTTTATTCAGGCGCATGCCTCACTCTACGTCTTGAGCATAGGTTCCAAGAGATTTGGCACCTCGCATGCCTTGAGCTTTTAATAACTTTGGCTACAATTCTATAATGGCACCTAGCTAAGGCAGCAAATGGGTCGGGTTGACTCACGACCTGACCCGACCCAATCCATTTTGGAGGATCCTTGGGATCGGGTTGGATCCTAAAATTGGATCCGTTCCATTTTCTTGGTTGGGTTGGGTTGGGTTTACTGAATTCAGACCCGACCTGACCTATTTGAAATATGGATAATTTTGGATTTTCAATCCTACGACCCCACCCGATCCAACCCGACCTGAATCTATAGAATTATTTAGACCCACGGGGATGCAAACAAATTCTGAAGCCATTGATGGGTTGACCCGACCCGAACCTGAACCGGACCCGAATTTTTTGGGTTGGGTCTGGGTTATACATGAATCTGACCTGATCCGAATGATCCGTTGGGTCAAAAATTGTAGTAGTGGACCCGACCCGATTTACTAGGGTGGGTCTGGGTCCAAACCTCGGATCCGAACAAGGAACTAGGTTGCGTCGGGGTCACTCATGACCCGACCCAACCCATTTGCACCCCTACACCTACCACTAAGTCCATGCGATACCATCTAAACTATTTTTTAATTTTCATTAAAATAATGAGTTTTATTTTTCAACATAAAATGTGGAGCATGTTTTAGGGGCTTGGCAGCAGACTACCAAAACCCATTGGAAACCCAAGGAAACCTTGGATTTTGAGTGTAGGCCATCAACAAACGGGGCTCTGACCTCGTAGGCACGATTCAAAGGCACAAAGAATCATGCCCAAGTAATTTTGTACAGTGATGTTTAAAGATATATTGGCCGAAGGAGCTGACAGCAAAAATGCGAAACCGTCCCTAACCGTACGGTTCCGCCTGTTCTGAGACGTACCGGTGGCTTACTGGTATGGTTCGGACTTTGAAAACGGTTCGCTGCCGACGCCAGAGAAGAAGAGAAAGAGAGAGCGAGTGAGAGAGGGAAGAGCATCGGCAGACACCGGTGGAGGGCCGCAGGGGGCGGCAGAGGCTAAGGCCGCAGCTGCAGCCACATAAACAAGGGACGCGGCCACAGAAAAAAATCAAAATTTTTAAGTGAAGTTGGCAAGCGAATTGTCCCACCTCCCCCACGGCCTATGCCACCCCCTCGGCCTCCACCGGCCCTTCGCCGGCGTCTGTGGCCCTCCGCCGACGTCCGCCGCAACTCCTCCCTCCCCCACTCGCTCTTTTTCTCTTCTTCTTTCCGGCTCTAGCAGGTTTTCTCTCTCGGTATGGGCCCGCCACAGTCCATACCGACTCATGCCGCCGAGCAACCAGTACGGTGTCCGGTACCGACACAGTAGACCTTAATTGATAGTATCATGCAAAGAAAATATCCAAGGATTTTCCTTAAATGATAGTTTTCAATTACCCGTGCAAAATTTGCAATCTCAATAATGGATCTCATATTGGTACCATCTGGGTATAATATTGGCGTAACAGATATGGGGTCTGTTTGGCATACCAACATTCAATACACCCCTTGTACCGAGTTTCGGATCACTACGAGTAGAATATGATACATCCGGTACAGGATAGTATACACTAGTACTGCAAACATTGACTAAGATCTACAATATTGGTTCAAGGAATGTTTTGGTCAAGTACCGGCACATTACACTACCAAGCCAAACTATACCGACCAAGATTCGTCGTCTCGATACTAGACCCCGCACCAGTATCAACCTACTACAGTATCGGTATGCGGTGCAGTACGAGACGAAGGGACATACCAAGTGTCGGTACAGTTTAAGACTGCATACCATTTTTGTACCGGTACGGTACGGTATGAACAATACATTATGGTATCGACCGGTACGGTAAATCTTGATGCCAATATTTAATACACAAACACATACTAGTTCAATATTTCTTGACCTTTTTGTTTCTTTTTTAATTTTTGGTTTCTAAGGTTATTTTAAGATTTATGAATATTTGAACTAGGATTTTAAGGATATTTTAGTGTTATGTTATTTCATATTGGTCTCGAGAGGCTATATGGTTGCTTAATGGATACAATTGTAAAAATTAAACATAGATTTGTAATAATAAAAAACAAACAATACATATTTTTGAACCTGAAAATGCATATATTAAATTGATTTGAATTACAAAATATATATTGATATCTAGTTCCTTATGGGTTCTATCACTCATAGGCATCAGGATCTTGTTCGCAATTAGGGCCTTGACTCCAACCCACATGTTGTGCCCACCTTCCGATAATCTGAGCCTCTTGGATAGCTATCCTAGTATTGATCATCTGTTTGATACTAGACTAGCCATCCCACTCTCATCTGAGGGAAGATGGCAGCAATAAAACCTGACCTATAATCTGGTTGAGGCAATGGAGGATAGTAGCTGCCCAAATATCATGTCTCAGATGGAGGATATGCAAACGGGTCATATCCTAGCTATATAGAATAGGATCCGATGTACAATGAGGATCCAGATACATCCAAGGACCCTAATCTATGCATTATATTATTAGCTGCAACATTGTCGTGTCCTCTCTTATTAGTCACAAGGTGGCCCGAACAGGTCAGAACCAAGTGGTTCCGCTCAATTCAGAGTAGTTCAGGCCACTTACCAACCCGAAAGGCCTTATTGGCCCAATTCTGCACCGTTAGGGTTAGTACACCCTGAACCAAGCAGTTCTGGTCAATTTGGCAGACCCAGGCTTTGACTCTTCATGCCTTAGATATTCTTTTTTTTTTATAGTCACTCTTATTGACAGGCATTTTTATTCATTATTTTGAGATTTCAATAATTTATTTAAAACTTTAGTAAACCCAATAACAAGACACCTTAAAAAGTGTGCATGTTATATTATAATCAAATAAATTGCAAGGCAAACTATTATCTAATTTATCATCCTAATTTGCTTTTGATTCTATTTCAAACTTTCTTATTTCTTAATTCCCTGATATTAATTGTAACATACAAAAACTAGCTTCAGATCCAAACCACTAAAACAATGCAAGAATCCCAGAAACATTACCCTTTGACATTGAAAGGGAGCTCAAATAGAGTTCTCTAACCATGCTTACCACTTATTAAAAAATTGTTGGTGCAAGAACAGAACTAAAACACGTTAAGATGTATCTCAAGCTAATTTTTCCAAGGATAGAATGTCCTATAAGTGCTATAGTTCAGATATTCATTAGAGGGCATGGCATCAAACTTTCGAATGGCTTCGCTTAGAAAATAAGGTATATCAACAATTTGACAAAGAAGATGAAACATTAGTTCAGAAATTAGATGCATAGATACCTATCCCAAATTATAGTTATAAGAACTCTTACCAAATATGCACTAGGACTTAGGCCGAAAAATCAAACAATTATTCAGTGAACATAATTCAAAGTCCTAAGTTCAACTAAACAAATACTTGTTCCTATCTTTAAAAAAATATTAGCATGACAAATAATTGATCATAAACCATAATCAAATTCTATCTACTTTATGAAAGTCACGGATAAAAAAAATAGATGTCAGTGACTACAGTAACAATGCCAATGTCTACCAGATATTGGCAAAGTGAACAAAGAATGCTCAATCAAGCATCCCATGAAAAAAAGGAATAAAAAAGAAAATGACATGGGAAAAGGTGCTACAGGCCTTGCCATATTTCATAAAGAACAAAAAGAATGATGTTATGACTAAAAAATCTCACCAACAAATATTTAAAATCCCTTCATAATAATTAACTCCAGAAAATAAAAAGAAATAGACATAAACAAAAAAAGGCATCAGCAAGAATTACTCATACCTCTGTGCTTAAGAAATTATGGAAAAGAATTATTCGAGGCGACCAACTGAGAACTTCAGGCTTGACCTAAATTATTCAAAATAGAACCGGAAGTTCAGAATCAGGAATACAAATAAAGCCAAGGTGCAACTGCAATGGTACCACTAGGAGCAATGGTACTACTAGATATGTCAAGTTTCTTATCAAAAAAGAAAGATGCCAACTTGGATAATGAAGCAGAGGAAAATCATATCATTTGATTTATTTTGCAGAACGTATCGCTTATGTTTAGAATAATACAAAAAAAGAAACTGACACTATACTGATTAGCATTAGGACAATCCCACATGAAAGAATCCAAGGTTCTGGCTGCCAGTGAAGCATGGAACTGTATGGTTACAGAGCTTATCAACTGCAGTTTAAAGTTTTTAACTGCTACTCTTTGAAGAATGCTACAGCTATGGCTGGGTTTCTCACACCTACATGCCATATGAGCCACTCTTCTCTCACTGATGAAGACGTCAAGCCCCAAAGCATATTTGTTGGATTCATGCACATTCACATCAGCAGCAAGAAAAGTTGATCCTTGTGTGTAGGTATAGGAAAACCTAGTCCAATGACTTACATCTCGGTACTGGGGCCCATGATGGTACTTTACAGATAAGATACATTATTTCCATACCAACACATAGTACACTATTGGAGTCAGCATAGCATCTATACAAAGTGTCACTATGGGGCATAGTGGCATACCAAGCCCCAATACCATACCATGTTCATAAATATGCCCCATACGACATGGTACAGGTCAATACTGAAAACACTAAAACCTACGCAAACATACGGACAAAGCATGTCTCAATAATTTGTCACCTACGATATGGTGAACAATAGTAGAGGTTTTTAAAGGTTTCACATTTGTCTAGGACCTTCAGACCATGATGCATGGTCCATATTCTTACCTATTGACGTGGTATACTGTATCATTCCAGTTTTAGTAGAAAAAAGGAGCATATTAGTAGACCTTTATGCACATGTATGTGGTCAATAAATCATTTATCATGAGTATGCGTGTTTGTGTCGATCAATCTTTTATCATGAGCACGTGTATTTATGTGAGGATGGTAACAACTAAGCAATCAAATGTGTTTTATCTGTGTTCAATCCACTGTTTTGGATAATTTAGAAATAGAAGGGACCAAATCATAGTTCATGTATAATGATATAAAAAAACAATATGTGCAAATATTTTCAAAAGGAAGCATATGAAGATGAATGCCATGATTAGGATCATTTAGAGACAACCAAGGTCCGCCGTACCGGTACCGGTCGCCGTACCGGTACCGGTCGCCGTACCGGTGGCGGCCCGGACCGATACGAAACCGATCCCGTACCGGTCCGTAATGGTGGCGTACCGGTTCGAACCGATGGTGTACTGGTCCGAACCGGTCCCGTACCGGTTCTTCAACAATAAACTACTGGTACCGGATTCCACGCTGATCCGGTACGTACCGGCCTCAGGCCGGACCGGTACGTACCGGCCCGTACCGGCCGGTACGGCAGACCATTGAGAAAACCATAAATAACATGTGCCATGGTTTCAAAACCCGCCATAATGGAATGGTACGACTAGTACCGTATCGTTCTACGACAAGACAAACATGAGTACATGCATCGGGATGCCAAAACAATCGTACCAATGTGTACCTTCCGATCATACCAATCAATACCAATGGTTTTTCAATTTTTCGAAAGCTAACTGTTTTGATGTGTACATATGATACCGATATCGTACCGTTCCTACGAGAAAAAAAGGCATGGATTGAATATGTTGGTATTTAAAACCTCGGCATCCACACTAAAGATTCAATTTGCTAGTAGTACCATTATGAACTCCTCAAAAGATACCCAAAAGTGCTACATCCTTATGATTCTTTAGCATTCCTTTCAAGAGAACTCTCTACCTTAGTACTTAACTCAGAATATTGATGAACTTCCAACTTTCGAATATAATTTAATCTCATAGGAGGTTTGAGAACCAACTTTTCTCAAGACTTACATCTCAAAGGAGTCAGTATCAAAATGACAGGCAACTTTACAAAATTTAAGACAACTTAGCTCACCATCCACCAAAAAAAATTAAATATGAAATTAACTTTCAATCTGATTTTCCGCATTCATTAAACACTCCAACAACACTGAGAAACACAGCATGCTTTAGAAAACTACATATCAGCTATGGGTTGACAAGAACAACCAAAAAATATAATGGAAGGTGAGATAAAAGAACCAGAGAATTTTATTTCTGCATATAAACACAACTGTAGCAAATTCCTCTCAATTTGAAACAATGCGCTGTACTCCAAAAGTTGGACTTCCAAGAGAGTGAGGATTCTTCCAATGCTTAGATAGCAAAACAACAACCAAAGATTTTTCTAAATTAGGAAAATCCTAGCTCTATAAAACCCCACATAAGCCAAATGACTAGGCCAGTCTAAGCCATAGCTTAATATCTACTTTTTAAGTGTGTTGTCATAAGGCTTGCCTAGCCTGACCTTGTGCTTAGCCTGGATAAATCAAAAACTTAAAGCCTGTAACAAGCTATAGCTAGCCCAACCACTCCAAGCACTAGGTCCATGGTATGTTGTACAGGCCCAAATCAGACGGTATGGGGCATACCATATCATACCGGTTCGAAACCGGTATCTGGTATGGATGGCGTATCGACACTCGGTACGCCAAAAAAAAATTTCTATAGTACCGTACTGATATTGTGCTAGCGTGGCACCAGTACGGGGTCCAATACTGAGACAGCGAATCTTGACTAGCTCAGTTGGTTCATACCTCTTAAGTAATGAGGTTAGAGATAGAGAGAGAATAATGGATAGGAGATTTTGGATTCAAGAGTGGTGATGATGATGTTTTCGATGAAGATTGCGAGGAAAGATAGGGCAACGGCAAGCATCATGATGATGAGGATCCAGTGATAGCAACAAGCAAGATAGTGAAAGACAATGGTCGGCTTCCTCTTTGGGCAATTATCATCCTATATCCAGTGAAAGCCACAAAAAGAAACAGAGATGTGGAAGGTGACCCCCTTTCTTTGTTGAGATGGCTAAGAGAGAGGTTGGAAAAGGAGTTGGGGCCACCAATCCTATGGGAGGTCAATCAGACTAGGTCTGAATATTAGGGGAAAAAAAGACTATATTTTATACTTTTATTAAGAGGAGCAAGTTCAGGCCATTGAGGATGTCAAATTTCTTTAGTAAAACTTTATAGTACAGATTATGTTCATAAGTAGATTTGGAAAAATACATGGTTCTCTCATTGGAGAGAATTCCATTCAAGTTCAAGGATAAACCTGCTTTCCTTTTCCCTCTCAATCACTCTATGTATCATGATAAACCCTTTTTTCTCCTGATTATATTTTTACTCAAATTTTATCCACTAAAAATTGACTGAATCAACTCAAATTGACAATGATGACAAAGTTTTTTCCTAAACATGCTCTTGTGCATGCTTACATAATAAATATTTATTATATGCTTAGTTCAATCATTTATTGTGTAAATAATTCAATCATTTGGATAGGGCAAAGTAAAATTTGAGCAAACCTAAGCCTGGCCTGAGTTCTAATTGGCTGTAAAAATCAGCATCTGTTCCCAACCCATCAAACCAAAACTATCTACCTAGACCTGCCCAAAATCGACCAGGCAACTGAGGCTAGATATGCTTAGTTCTTGCTCCAGATAAAAATTCTACCAAAATATACCCAAAAGACAATGCCATTGGGTTTAAACTTTTCAAAAGAAATCAAGCAACCTACACCTAATGTAAGGTTCACAAACTCACCAAAGAATAGCTCCAAAATTGAGTACAAAAATCACAAGAAAATAGAAAATATCTAACCTCCCAAACACTTAAATATGACTCTTAGGAACAATAAAACAATAAATTAACTAAGAATAAAATTAAAAGTATAACTTAAAAAATTCTAGTTTTAACCGCATCAAGTTAACATGGTTAAAAAACTTAAGATTTGATAATCTAAGGTTTAGGTTCCTCATGGATGCTTTTATGATGGATAATATGCATGATAAGTTCTAGTTGTTTTACAATAGAATAATATCTTTATCCCAAACCCATGGCAAAGAAATCGATGGAGATGTATAATGGAGATAGTAGTTCTTGAATAATTATGACATGCGACATAGATAACATGATGTAATTTCCAATTTGAATCTATAGAATTGATTAGAATATCCATTCTTGTAGATACAAGGACACATCCCTCCTCCAAGAGACTGTATGATGTGCCTATTAGCCCTAAGTTGTTACTGTATGTCAGTCCCAACTCCCAAGATTGCCCACATTGTCATTTACATAACAAGAATTTAAGTATCAATTCATATCATATACCATGTTTTGCAGTTATATGACGCAAACAGTGGCATAACATATAGCATTGCTTATCATTTTTGCTCTTTATTAAAAAGTATCAACCTTTATCAAAACATATCCTAGAATACTGTAGCAATACACCATGTTGTAGGTGACATGGGTTGGTAACATCACATTTCATAAATATGCAGATGAACTGTACAAACGTTAAACCTAATATTTGGATTCTTTCTTCTCTCTCAAGACTCCCAAATCATTTTGAACTCCAAAGCTCCAACAACTTGAAGAACAAGTCAAATGACTAGATTGAACCATTGGTGGCATGCAATAATTGAAAGCAAACATGTTGAGGATGAAAGAAAATGGAAGATCTCAAGGGGCAACTTGATGATGTTATAACTTGTTTCAGCACAAAGAAAAGGGTGAGCTATCACAATGTTTGTAGCTCTTTAGAATCTTCAAAATACTAGGATGCAAAAGAAGACCACCTATTTGATGAAAGGAGAAACATGGAAGATCCCCTGCAACCAGAAAATTGAAGGTCAACTATCTACCGATCTCTCGACAATAAATAAGCGTGTTTTTAAAGTTGAAATACTTGAACACCTCGATGGCAGAAGTTCTAGATATGAAAAACCACTCAAGAAAAATTCAACATAAGATCTGATTGGAGCAGAGTCAATAAATGTGTGTCCCGATCTTTTAGCTAGTGCTCCCACAGCTTTTTGTTGCTCAATATTCTAAAATTTTCCACTATCTTGATATTAATGGACAAGTTTACCTTGGCTTGCTCAAAACCAGTGATCCTATAAATTGCTAGTCCCACCATCAAATTTTAGAGATCAAATGATGCAGCAAACAAATAGACACCCAGAAGATCTCCATGAAGAGAGCCATAAAGCAGAAGACTATAATGTATATTGTATTTAGCTTTAGTTGAGTTATTTATTATAATTATTTTTTGAACTTTCTTTAATTTGATAAGAAGTAGATTATATATTATATCTTTTCTTACAGTTTTCAGACTTCATATTGCAGCTATTTTCTAGTGGGTTTTGAAATCATATTTCATAAAATACAAGTGTTGATGGATTCAGCTTTAGACCTAAATTGATAGGAAAGATTTGAAGTCATCAGGATTGTGCTCCAAAACAATTTCAATCAAACAATCTGCTAGCTGTGTGATATTGTGCACCACTCAGCCGCTCAGTAACACCGTCTTTCTCGCTACCATTGTCTCCATTGCTTGCTCTCTTTGCCTTGCTCTTGCTCACTCCACAATTTCTTCAATATGTGAAAGATAACATGCACCAAACTAATGGCCAATGTGCAACACCAATCTCCCCCCTTCCTCCTCTTTCTTTTTCCCCAAGAGTGGTACAACCATGGAATGCCGTACCAGCCCGGACCGGCCGGTACGGGCCGGTACATACCGGTCCGGTCCTAGATCGATACCGGAACCACAAGAAAATCGGTATTTTCTGGTTGTTTAGCCGAACCGGCCGGTACGAAGCCCGTACCGATCGGTACCGGCTGGTACCGCCTCGTACCGGCCGGTACCAAGCGGTACCGGCCTCGTACCGGCCGGTTCGCACCGGTACGATTTTTTTTTTTAAGCCGGTTCGCACCGATACGATTTTTTTTTTAAGAACCACAGCACCTCGCGCTGTGGTTTTTGAAACCACCGCATACCGGCCGGTACGTACCGGATCGGACCGGTACCGTATCGGTCCGGCCGGCCACCGGTACGCCGACCGGTACCACTACGGCGGACCTTGGGTACAACCATTTCCCCACCCCCCTCCTCTCATCCAAAACATCCATATAGTCAAAGGACATAACTGTATTGTTCGGTTCCCTGCCCTCCTCTATAATACCCACTCAAGTCAAGTGAATGATCTATCAAGAATTTAAGTACCGATACATACCAAATAATATTGGTCATACCATATTGTACTATACTATTATGGAACCAACACCAATATGCCTCTGAGCACTAGTTTGTGCTGATACATGGTACATCACCTCATTTTTTAGGTTTCAACACCAAAAGGCATACCACATATCGATATCATACCATACCATACCAGTAACGTAGGATGAAAGGTTAGTCCCCTGGCATCTTTAGTACCTGTACGTAAATTTTTATTTTGTATGAAATTAATTGCTAAACCTTACAATATTTAAAAATTAATATAACAATCGTTACAACCCACTGAGATTTGTAATACTGCTCTTTAATAAGATCATTGTTAACGTACTCAGATTATTAAGGCTTACAATCTACCAACCACTCAAGCCTAATTCGAAATTAATTGTCAAAGACAACTCCCAAATTTCATTTAAACTAAATCCTGATTGCTCTCATGATTAAGTTTCTCATAAGAGACTTAGATGATTGAGTTATGCGTTTATGCTTATTTACATGTCAACCTATTTTTAAGGAAATTTATAAGGCCCATTGTTAACTAAACTTTTGTAGTTTTGATTCATATGAAATAGACTTGCAGAGTAGAGTCCACTTTAACATTGTTGTTCTATTATTTCAAATATTATGAAGAACTGTTGCCTGTCTAAAATATTAAACAATATATATTTCATTATACTTGTTGCTGCATCATCATTATCATTTCGTAATTAAGGCCTTTTTCGTGTAATTGAACTGATCCTCTACTCAACTTTATTTAATTGGATACTGCTTATGCATCATTGAATGGTCAACTCCAGGTTGATTGAGTGATTTGTAATCAGGGTATACATTTTTTTGTTATTTTTCTTCTATTTGTATTCTTGTTTTTTTTGTAATAATACTTGTTATTTGTGCTAAGCTCTAATGCATGTTGTTGTAGTTGCTTGTACAGATTATATCATAAATGAGGTTATGATTGATGGTAATGCCTAAACATTTCTAGACTGAACTTTTAAGAAATTTTTCTATTATGATTATGTTTACTTATAATAAAATAAATTATAATTAAGACATGTTAATCAACCATTAGATGATAATGGTGCCCTCCTTGAAAGGAATTCTTGGCTGGCTGGCTCCACCCAAAAAGGTATACCAATATTTTTGGAAACAAAATTCTATACTCATCTACAAGTCTAGCTTATATTGTGGCTAAGCCTAAAAGAATCGACCTTACGACTCTAGTCTCCCTAATTTACTTTATAAGGAGTATGAAAGAGATAAAGTTTACACTATTCTTTCAACTTAAACAAGTTCAAGAGTGAATTAGATGCTCAAACTCAGTTAATTATCTTTTGAACTCAATATGATTCATCAAACACGTGATAGAAGAATTTGGTAAAAACAGACACCTTTTCATGTTCAACTTGGTATGGTTGAACTCAAGATCCGCCGTACCGGTACCGGTCGGCGTACCGGTGGCGGTCCGGACCGGTACGAAACCGGTCCCGTACCGGTGGCGTACCGGTCCGAACCGGTCCGAACCGGTCCCGTACCGGTCCGAACCGGTCCCGTACCAGTCCGAACCGATCCCGTACCGGTTCTGTACCGGTTCTTCAATAATAAACTACCGCTACCGGATTCCACGCTGACCCGGTACCGGTCTCAGGCCGGACCGGTACGTACCGGCCAGTACGGCAGACCATGGTTGAACTAATTCACCAATCTAGAGGAAACAAAGTTCATAGTCACCCAAACAAAAGAATTCAATACAATAGGAATATAGATTAGTGATTTCACATTTTTCTCAAAGCAAAACTACAACATGCAGATGTTAAAAAGTACAATACCAACATGGTGAATTTAGCAGATGAAAAAACTAGAAAAGAACTTTAGCAGATGAAAAAACTAGTATAGATGAATAGCAAGTGTATGGTCAAAAACTAAGAGTTCCGACAGACAAATCCGAGACGAAGCACAGTGGCATCTTTGTTATTCTCCCAATGTGAAGTACCTGAAACCAGTAGTTGTACGATAAGGATTATAGTATCAATTATGAATGAAACACTAGAATAAATTGATCTCAATATGTAACTCTAACAGAAAAGATCATCAGGGCTATGTTTACAAAACAAAGGGGCATATGAAAGATATTAAACTTGGCAAAGTTATAAACATCATAAGAAACAGAAGAACCAAATGATTGTTAAAAGTACAAAAAGTCAATAGGGCAATTGACAAGACATGAGATAAAAAAGACTGATCATTTTCACCATTATATAGGTTGAGTTCCATAACTTATGCGGTGTTTTGAATTTCAAGGTCTGCCGTACCGGTACCGGTAGCGGCCCGAACCAGAACGTACCGGATCCGTACCAGTACAGCAGTCGTATCGGCCGATTTTTCAATGAAAAGCTCTCGGTACCGAATCCCACGTTGATCCGGTACCGATCCCAGCCTGGACCGGTTCGTACCGGCCGATACAGGATGGTACGGCATACCCTGGTTTACATAATACGAAACAATACATGTTTTCTGACCACGAGTAGTTTAGAGATGGTAGATCACATATATAGATAGATAGATAGATAGAGGTGTTTTGAATTTCCAATTGCATCATATTTTAAACATTGGATAGTTTACACAACATGAAACAATACATGTTTTCCGACCACATGACGCATAGGCTAAGGATCTCCAAATCACATGATTTTTTGGTATGTGAGCAGTTTGGAGGTAGTAGATAGATATAGATATAGATATAGATAGATGGAAGAGGAACATCTAAAGGAAACACGAAGATCTAATGGGTAAAATGGAAGAAAAAGCAAGGAGAGGAGAAAGGAGAAAACAAATTAACTAGCAAACAGGAAGGGTTGAAATACAAGCAAAGGAGAAAGCAAGGTCCACTGAACCGATAACGGGATCCATACTGATCGGCGCCCGGTACGATTCAGTACTGATTCAGTACTGTACCGAACCCGTACGAATAGGGCATGCCAGTTCACGGGCCGGCACACCCTTTTGTTTGAGTTTTTAAGAATATTTAATTGGTAATCATTCTTTTGAACTTTTTCAATAATTTTAAGTCTAATTTGACGCTTTTTTAGTATATTGTTGATGTATTTTGATGTTTCTATGATTGCGATTTAACCTAAATGATGGATGTTATTGTTTTAAAATAATACAAATCATAAAAATGATTAGTGAAATGTTACATGCTACAAGAAACAACATAAAATATTCTCAAATCAAGTAGTGACGTAAAAATTATAAAATAATACAATCGATTACATACATTTAAAGAACATACATACCGATATCTAAAATCGAATCATTAGAATAGTTAGAAAACACATCAACCCACCTCTTTAACCAAACGGCATTGTAATCTTGTACGTTCATCCCATAAGAAACACGCGCCAAGTTATAAGCACTTTTGGATCTCTCGTTAAAGCTCTAGCTTTAAGAGATATACTCTGGCTAATAATACGGCTGTGAAGGCGCTCATTCGAATATATCGGCAGCAAAATTCGACTCGTGAGATGCTCTTGGTTGCATAGGATAATAGCTACTGGAAGATACCTCAGACACCATATCCATATCCGTATCCATATGGGTCAGGCTATTTGTGGCTGCAGAAATAGAATCCAGTATACGACTCCGAACCTGATACATCTATGGATCCTACTCCACATGCGAGGTCATCTGCAGCTACATCATATCCTCCTGAATGACCTCAACGAGCCCATCTCCAATATGCAATCGTATCCTTGCGGGCTTTACCAGATCGTGCACTGTGGTCCCTATCTTATGTACCATACGTAAATTGAGACTCACCGGTAAATCGAAAAACACCCAATGGTTGTCGCATAAACGGTGGTCTTTTATCCTCCACTCCCTCATGACCACCATAACTGCTATCCTAGTCTCTGAATCAAAGTGAGTTAACTCCTCGACACTCTCCATTAGGGTTGCAGGTGCTTTTTGTTTTTCTTTTTTGGTATGCTGGGCAGCTGCTTTCTTACCCTTCGTGCTTCTCTGCCTGGCTATGCTAGAAGAATGTATGTCGTCCTCCTGATTGAGTCGACCGGATAGTATAGTGGCCTCATCTAAACATCCCTCGATCATATCTCTGAGAGGATGTCTCGGACAAGAAGTCATGTAGTGACTGGCTCCCCTGTGGCTTTGGTTGATCAGCTGAAAGGATGAGTGGAATATTGCGCTCAGCCCATTTTCTACATCGACCCTAGCCTTGATGATCAACTAGAAAGATGAGTGGAATATTGCGCTCAGCCCATTTTCCTACATCGATCCTAGCCTCGCTGGCTACGAAACTAGCCGGTTGTGAAGGCGATCCTCCCTCATCAAGCTACGGCTCCTATTGCTGGCCCACAAGTCATCCAATCATAGGATCATCCTCATCATCAACGAAAACACTATGAATCAAATCTGTGTACTTGAGCTCCACTTCCTCATGAATGTATTTCAGCCTCAACCTTAGATTGTAGGAAACATATATAAGGTCATTAAGGCGCTTGTGTAACATGGTTCCTCTACTTGCTATGGATGAGGGCAAAGGTGGACCAATTACGCTTACAGCCACTAGATGAGACCGTGAGAGGATCCGGATAGCTAGCCGCTTAAGATTTTTCGTAGACAGCCCAAAATGAATCCACCATTCAGCTGAAAAATATTGAAAAAATTACATATAAGATAGTAGCATATTAGTAACCATCTAACGCCAAGTAAATATCTTCCTGATGTGTAACATACTTGAATTCATACTTTTCTTACTTACAATAGCTGCAGAGACTCCAAAGCTATCGCTGCCCTCTTTAAATATTTTGGTCTATAAAAAAGAACCGTGTTGTACTATGTTAATAATAGAAGATACCAGTTAAGTTACACATGTCACTTAAGTTAACTTACCTCTGCTAAAAATAGGATCGCGACTTTTGGATATAGCTCAATCTTGTAGATCATATTACATAAAGCGAATAGAAGTTCATCAATACGATTCCAGGTACGCTGTACTGGAACCAAGAGTTCAGATAGTATGGTGCACATAAAGTCCGTTATTGTCTTAGTTCGTTATTTTTCATATTTTTTTACTTATTTATATATTTTTAATAATTTTTAAATTTAAAAATATGTTTAAATATCATAAATTCAGATAAATATTATTTATACCTCAAAAATTACTTTTGAATTATGTAATTCATAATACTATTTTTTTATAATTTTTGGTATTATTTATATATTTTTAATTATTTTTAAATTTAAAAATAATTTTAAATATTGATATTTTAAAAAATTAATTTCAGCTCAGATCCATGTAGAACCCAACAATGGATACTACATATTTTTTTAGGCCCTCAGGCATGCATCAAAGACTACTTATTTCTCATTTTTTTTCAAATTTAGGCCTATGCTACTGCGCATATGATCGCATTAAAACTTGAATGAATGAACACCAATTTTTTATGAAGAGTAGCTTGCATGCCCTAAATACGTTTCTGATTTTATATTTTTTAATTTTTATTTATTTAAAAAAAAATAATCTTAAAATATATTTTTAATTTTTAAAAATTATATATAATCTAAAAATTAAAAATTTTTATGTCAGCATGTAGATCGTCCATAGATCTCCAACACATACAAAAATTAAGTCCAAATCAAAAATTTTGGCATGATCTTTCCTTGTTTTGCAATTTTTGATCTATTTTTTCAAGTCATGAAAAAAGAGAAAGAATGAGCTAGGGGAGAGAACGTACATCTTATTTAACATTGGATTTTTCTTCTGATAGCCTAAATCGGTGTGGTTTTTGGAGTAGTTGGGAACGGGAAGCAGCGGAAGGACGCCTCCTCTTTGTGAATTGTTGTTGGGAAGGCTTCTCAGGCCTTCCCAACAACAATCATTGGGTTTCAGACCACCCAAAATAGTCAATCCAATTCGAAACGGAATCGGCCGGTTCTAGGCTGGCTCGCACCCTCTCCGCCCGGTTCGGGGATGGAAGCAAATAAACAAGGCAAACCAATCCGATTTCGCCGGTTCGGTACCGGTTCCGGCCAAGTCGGGACCGGAACCGAATAAACAAGGCAAATCGACCCAATTTCATACCGAATCGGCTCGGTACTGCACAAACTGGGTCAAACCGCCCGATTCGGTAGACCATGGGAGAGATTATCTTCAATAAGCATGAGCAATCAAGATTTGATACTAAAGCACAAATGAACCCCAAAAATCTTTCAAGGTTAAGATCAGTCTTAGACAAAGTTGCATCCTTGCAGTAGTTAAATGAGCTCTGTATTCCTTCCAAGGACTAATAAAATAACAAATATAAAGATACAGAAAGAGGAATTAATGATAAGTGAAATAAAGTGTGGAACGAAAGAACTCAAAGGCATAATATGCAAAATCTAGCTAAATGATCGTAATTTTTATTAATATCGCAAGCCATCCATCACTCGTGGCTGAATGGAAAGAATATCAAAAAGTGTTCCCATTTATATAAGCCATATTAGGTATGATAAACCTCAATCACTATTTGATTAATTTATGCTGCTAAAGTAACTAGCTCCCATGTATAAAGGCAAGCCAACTAGCATGGTAATTGGCTCTTCAAAGAGATTATCAGCTCTCAACAACCTCTTTGTAAGGGGTTACTCTAGTGCCTTGAAAGACTTGGTTTGCATAGATTGTATCTCAGTTTCATTTTCTTGCACTATTAGAAAAATGAATTAGACCTCACCTTCAGCAGAAAAAAGAAATGACCTGCAGAAAAATAAATTTTTGACACTCTAGTCAAGGTAGAGATGAGAGCCAACTTCATGATTTCTTCAGTCTTATAATATAGTAGATTATTAGATACACATGCAAAACCTGGTTACTGCAAAGCTTATTTATTAAAAAATTAATATCACATGCAGGTATTACTATCCATAATATCACAGCTTGATACTCAATTGAACAATTGATTAAACAATATATTGTTTCTTGCTTCTCTATATTACAAGATTTCTACCCACAAAGGTGCAATAGTTTGTAGAATATTTGTTGATGACCATTCATTTTTGCATGATACTCTGACATGAAAGATAAGTATTGATTTAAGGACTAGAATAATCGCATCCAAGTGAGTTTCTTGGAGAATATCTAAAAATAGCTAACACCATTCAATGCAATAAAATATTGGATCAAGTAATAATGAGGAAACTCAAGCCTTTGTTAAAAATCAAAAAATAGGTCTCATCAATCTGTAAAAAGCTTGGTATTGACCACTGACTATATACAAGGTGGAAACTGATAAATAAATTACAAAATGAAAATGTCATTATTAAGCTAATAGCTGTTCGATGCACCAACTAAAGATGCTTAATAACATGGCATGGGTTAAGATTGACGCATTTTCAAGTTTTACTTATTTAACATAGACGGTATTTGAAATGGTGCATCAACAAAGCATTTGAAATGGCTGAATACTATAACATGTTCAATTACTAACAGTGAAATCATATGTTAGAAGGAAAAATATGAGTCTGAACCAGATATCCAATTAACAAAGATATAAGATCTTTTAATGAAGGAACAAAAATGATAAAAAGAACATGGTAAAAGCATAAATTTGAAGAAAAATATATAGCAATGCTATTATCAGGTCAATCAAAAACTTGCTATTCAAGATATTAAAACACTTCAAAGAATTAGTAACAGTCACTGGATAGATTTTCTATATTTTATTAAAGTATAAGGCAGCTCACAAGGAATCTGTACATAAAAAATTCAATAAGCGAAGAGTCCGATGAGGGAGAAATTATACCAGATGACTCTTCTAATCGTCGGATAAAAGCTAATTGAAATAAAGAACCTGCATTTATCATAATCAAATCACTAATTTATTCTTAAAAATCATAATATGCAACACAATCACTAGCTAGCAGTCATTGTAAGAATTGCAAAACATATGCAAACCCTCATTTAAATGAAGACGAAATATTACATGATAATGATCCTTTACTGAAAATTTACTTTGTTAAAAACTGTGTAAGAGAAAATATTAGGCGTCTTATTTCCTGCTGCACAAACATAGTATAGAGCTGATGCAGCACATAATGGCCCTCTGCCGGTATTCGTACACAGTACTACACACCAATGGCACACTTCTGATAAGCACCACACACAAGTATTATTGTTCACTGTTTTTTGGGATTTTTTTGAGGAAAATGCATCATAATAAAGTATGATGTTGCTAGTATGCAAAGTTAAAACGAAAATGTCAAATGACATCTTCTATAGCACTTAGATGTTAAAGATGAGAAGAGTTTATTGGCAGAATTCATGAATATCCAAGTTTTAAATTTTAAGTGCATTATTTTGATAAGAAAAAAGGAAAATCCATTTCCAAACCAGAATTTCTTTCTTGTAATCAGAAAAATCGGATGCACCTGCATTCCTAATAGATAGCTGAAAATTAGGTAACGCCAAGAAGTCTTCTATGTTACACAGAGAGTGAAAAGGTTTGAAGCATGTTTCTGTTCCTAATCCTTGAGATAATTTGGTTGTGTTTTATCTGGCTACCTCCCATAAACTTCAACAAATAACTTAAGTTTCGTCTTGGCTCATTCTTTCTATTTAGTTTTTGTGAAGCATTAAAAAAGCTGCCAAACATCTTCATTGCCAAATAGCTTTGTTCAGTGAGATTATCTTTTTCAGTGAGACTGCATGGGCATGCAGAGAGAAAAATAAAGGACAAATGTTTGAGCTTCTCAGTGAGAAACCAATAGAAAGAGACCCGCAGGAACAAGTAGGGAACTTCGGAAGAACAAGGAAATTATCATCAAGGAAATAAAATCCAGCACCATAGGGGAAGGGAGATTCACCAATGGGAAGTACAATTTCCACTCATATAGCATTTATGAACAATTCTAATTGCAGAAGAAACCAAGATCTTCTTTCAAGAAAACATCATATAAAATCAAGAATGAGCATGTGGAAACTATTTAAATTCTAAACAATAGCTGGATTAATTCATGCACTAACATATGCTACGAGTTTTGTGCTTCGGACCACAATAATTTCAGATTTGCAGATCCAGTCTACTTTCAGTTTATCTTTCTGCAGAAATGCACTACGTTTGATTGATTGGGACACTTTTTCCTGTATGCTTCTCATTATTTTGGACATTGTTGCCCTTGGCACAAAGCATGCAGCTCAATCTTGCATAAGTAGTAAATACATGCAAATTCACTACAAATCATGCGTGCGTTCAACTCTACTCACACATATAGCTGGACGACGAACAAGAACCAGGAGCAAAATGTCCAAAAAGTTAAAACTAGGCAAGTTCTACAAAATTTTTTAAAAAAAAGGGGATCTACAAAAAGGAAAATAATGGGGGTCAGTCTTGCAAAACCACCAAAATGCTATAACGTAATCATGGTAAAACCCTATTACTCTCCTAGGGTCTATAAATTTTACCTTCATTAGATGAAGAAGATGATACTAAAAATCCAACAAGGGCCTGATCAACATCAAATGAAGCTCTTGGGCTTGGCTTGTTAAAGCCCTCTAAGGTTTACTAGTAGGCCTCTCTCTCTCTCTCTCTCTCTCACTCACTCTCACTCTCACTCTCACTCTCACTCATTCACTCACTCACTCACACACACACACACACACACACACATTTTATCACCCCCCATTTTCTATCCCCCCTCTACAAAACATTTTCATCTAGACACAGAAGCCAGCTCCCTTGCGATATATGTCTCTTAAAGTATAAAAAATAGGAAAAAGTAAAAAGGAGGACTCCAGGTCAGAAGTGGTCCAATGTCAATACCTTTCAATAGGTAAAGCTTAGTGATAATTTAGTTAACATGGACAAATATTATAACAAAAAATATTCCTATAACAAACATTAGATCCTTGACAGTGCAACATTTTACCAATTAAGTTCTTCCCTTGCAAAACACTTAAGCAATTTAGTACTTTAACAAAATTTGTTTGTGAATTTTTCCCACCAGCATAACCATTATAATACATGAGAATTAGGACCTCAGCATTAAAACTAATGCAGCGCCAAATAGAATAGAGCTGCAGAAACTGTTTTAAATTGTAAAGATAAAATCAGATCTCCTAATAAGATAGGTGGACAAGGAAATCACATCACATAAAACCTTCTAAGTGTAAAGTTTACCTGATTAAAAAACAAACCATGCGTTGATGCTTCACCACAAAAAGCTTGTGGATGTCAAACCAGGAAAAATAGTATTGAGTGCCTTTTGCAATCCATTTTCCAATTGAGTACATCAAGTAGCTTGCCAAAGACCACATTTGCCATGCTACCACTGTCAGTATTAATATTCTAAAGTGTCCCATGGCAGTTTCTCTGTGCCTTTAAGATACTAGATCTCCACCAATCATGATCAAGCTGCTCATGCACAACTCTGTATGAAATTTGATTCACTAGGCATCTCCCTCAAGCGACACTTTTGCATAAGCATCTCTATTTTCTTCCTTTAACTCCACATCCTTCGCAATTTGTTTTCGTTAGTAACCCTTCTTTTTAGGACAAATATAGCAGTTTTTTGCCCAGATTAACCACAAGTATAGCACAGGGTTCTCCCTCTCTCTCAAATCAATCTTCAAAGTTCTACATAGTGGTTCTTGTGAAATTTTCAACATTAGCCAACAGCTTTGGGGAAGGAAACTGCAGCACCACCAATGGATAGGTGTCTTGTGACCCCTTGTGTATAGTCCATCTTCAGTTTGCACTCTAAAATAGTGTAGCTCATGCATAAATCAAAATTCATGACCCACAATCTCACCTTGAATACTGGTCCACAATGAAAAGTTGTAGTTTATTGCAAGTACCACTTCAGAAACAAATGCATAAAATAGATGTAGGTACAGGTGGATGTCCAGGTAAGAGTTTGGACAGCAAGGTTTTATAAGTTGAGTGGAGCATCCACAAATGTTATTAAAAATATTTATATATTCTTCTACTATAGTCGTTTCTTGTTCCACATTGTACAATGATCACTTCTCATTGTACTTTAAAAAATTAATAAATGTACTCCTAGTTTTAGTTAATGCACTTCTTTCTCTTGAACATTTATTAGAGACTGAATTTGGAGGTATCTGTTTACTGAAAAGGAGTGACTTAAAAAAGATAAAAGATTAATGCTCTCCACCATACTAGTAGTGTCAGATCTAATTTCCAACACCTCATTCAAAATTGGCCCATTTAAAAGAATAAGAACAACCCCACTGATTAACATGTCCCTTGCCTATTCCGGTTTACCAAAAGTTAAGAATCAAGACTAAGATCAAGATCAGAAGGTGAATTAAGGGTTTTCTAGAGCAAAATTCTGATTTTTTTCTCACCAAGTTACAAAAATCTCAATCTTTTCAATCATTGAACTCTATACGATGATGCAAGAGCTATGTGTCACCGTCCATACCTAAATCTAATCCCCCAACCACATTCTTTTTATTCCTTCAACCTAACCACACAATCCCACATATCACCCCTCTAACAAAAACCCAAATAGCTCCTACCTCTCTATCTCCATAATCACCCCCCTCAAGAGATTCCATAAATAATATATGCTCCCTATAGCCCAAATTTAGTTATCCAACTACTTGCTCCCTCCTATTGTCCTCAAAAGCAAAGACCGTTGTGCCTGCATTGGGGCCTGTACCGATCAGCCGACATACACGATTCGGTACACCCCCATGCTATACCATGTCGGGCCCATACCGACAAAGAAAAGGGGGCGGAGGAGAGGGAGAATGGAAAAGAGGAAAAAAGAGAGAGGGTGGGGAGGGAGAGAGAGGAAGAGGGAAGAAGGGAGGGAGAGAGACGGTGAAGGCCGGTGCAGTGCAACCCAACACCACAGAGAGGGCGGAGGATAGGAAGAACGTGAGAGAGCAAAAGAGAGATAAAGAGGGAGGGAGAGCAAGAAGGAGAGGGAGACGGAGGGAGAGACATGGAGACCACCGACGGACCGTGGAGGGCCAGGGAGTAGTGTGGAGGGCCAGGGAGTGGCACGGAGGGGAGAAGGAGGGGCTCCGCCCTCTGGACCCCTATTTCGAAGACCAGAGCCCTGTTTCATTGGAAACAAGGATCCGTTGGGGCCCTCTTTTTTTATTTCACAAGTTCTAAGTGAAGTCGGCAACCTCCTTGCCAACTTCACTTAATATTTCCAAAATAAAAAATGCCACTTTTTTGTTTTCAAAATATTAAGTGAAGTCGGCAAGAGGATTGCCGACTTCATTTAAAAATTTGCAAAATAAAAAGGAGGCCCTAACAGACCCCTATTTCGAACAAAATAAGGGTTTGTAGGGCGGAGCCCCTCCTCCGCCCCTCCGTGCCACTCCCTAGCCCTCTACGGTCCTCAGGCAGCTTCCATCTCTCGCCCTCCCTCCCTCCCTCCCCCTCTCTCTCTCTCTTTCCTTCTTCCTTTCTTTCTCCTTCATCGATTTCTCATTTTGAATGCTAGAACCGTCCTGGCCAGCCGCCGGCATGGCTCAATATGCTCTGAATCAAACGATTCAGGATGGTTCCACATTCCTTCTCCAAAGATTCCACTTCAAGCTTGAGGCCCTACCTGTGCCATTCCACTTGAAATCTCCCCATCAGCACCATCTCTTCCCGATGTTATCACAAAATCCAGGATCATGTTCTACTCTAATGCACTCGGGTCTCCAAATGGTCAAAATTGTATTTCCTACACAAGTACAATTCTAAAACATAACATTGCAACTCTAGATCAAAAGCCTTTGGGACTTCGCACGATGCTTCTTAGATTTAGAATCGAAAGGCCCAATCATCATTGCAAGCTTCTTGAATTGCTTGATGTGGGGTTTAATGGCAACTTACAAATTGGATTCAAATACTCTCCAATTTGGGGCTCGATTGGAAATGTGCAGTCTTACAATCATGGCTATCCATGTATTGCACAATAGCCATAACTATAGATGGCCCCATGAAGAGCATGAGACATCATGCCTCATGTACTATGTAGACCAACTACAATCACAGCCATCGAGCAATACAAGAACAGCATAATTGCAAGACAAGACCTCTCCAAATGAGGCCTGAACTAGAGAGAATCCTGATCGTCATACATCATCACAAAATGTGAACTTCTCATTCATTACTAATTTGTTGGCTTGCTTCTCTATCCTATACTTTACTAAAGAGTAATGTTAGGAAGCTCCCATTATATGCAGACAAATGATTCTCTTGCCTGTTGGCAAGATGGGATTGGTGCAACTCATGGATTTGCTGCCAAATACAAAAGGTCGGTTAATTATGGAGTTGCCAAGTCAAGAGTTGTCGCCAGATGAACTTCTAAAGCATTTTCCTTTCTTAAATTACTCCTAAATTACGACCCATAAATTAAACTTATTCACTAGAATATTTTTTCCTTATTTCGGTAATAAATAAAATGGAAAGAAGTGATCCCTCTTTCACACACAATACTTTCAACTTTCCTAATATTTTAATGAACAATTTCTGACACATGAATCACCACTAATTTTCTGCATGGATGATTTTCTGTAATAAAAAGGGAAAGATATCAGCTTTTCTCAACGATCCCTGCTTTTATCATTTCCCTCCATCACAAATCTTTCTAATTTTCTCATAAATCCTAACCACTAAATCACTCCTACGTTTTTGACATGGACTGTTCTTTTCCATTTCTTATAATACAGAAAAAAGAAGCGAGCTTTCTTGCATGCAATGTTTCCCACATTTCTAGAAAATCATCAAGACATTCCAAAATAAGGATTTCTTGACCAACCCAAAGTTGTTAGCTTAATACTCTTTTTCCCAAATCTCTTCTAAATCCCAAACCACACAGCACTCATAAATATTTCACATTGACAGCCTCCTCCATGTATCTTACTGATGTTTATGTCTAATGGGCACCGTGCACTCCCATCCTAACATATTCAAAATGAGAGTTTTGAATTTCAGGATTATTCTAAGAATATTCAGTATGCCAACTTCCATTTCTCAAAATGCACTTCCTCTTTTGAACTAATATCCCAAAGGAACCAGTTTCTTCATTCTATTCATGACCTTTGGATGATCCCATGTCTTTCTCCTCTCTCTGCTATCTATATCTCTTATATTATGTTTCCATCTTTGATTGCTAATTCTCTTGATTCCTATCCATTTCCTATTATAGCTGCCGACATTCATATTTTTCATGATCGAGACCACTTTTCAACCATTTCTCTCTCTAAAAGGGTCTTGCTTTTTTCCTCTTTTTGGTTTAAATCACTTTAATAGTGTCCTTGTTAGTATTTCACCATCCTTTACTGAAGAAGATATTGCTCTTCATTTCCGCAAGCCTTTTATTCCAAACACCCTATATATTAACTGTAAAATGAGTGAGAGACGGATCTTTTCCACAGCAAAAGAAGAAGGTCGCGAACACCACCCCCCCCCCCAACTCCCCACTACAGGAGTTTAATAATTATCTTAAAACCAAAAAGTCTAATGTCTCATTCTATACCTATCACCATCCTGCATGACTATCCCCATCCTTTTAAGTCATCTTTTTCAGAAGTAGCAAGGTCAATCAAGAACAAAACCTCCACCATATACTTCCCCCACAACAGCTGTTCCAATAACATTTTTAATCCAAAAGTGCATCAAATCCCACTGAAATGAGTGCTATCCGCATTTGTATCCCACTCCAGAAATGAAATGAGAATCAAATACATCATCAATCACAATACTAACATGGCACCTATAAACAAATCAAACTACCATTCCACCAGTCAAGCGCTGCTAGAACTCGACCAAGAACACCTTCAATTCAGACTAACTCCAAACAATGTTGCAAAAGCATCTAATCGTAACCCCTGGAAGATTTAATCTATACCTAATCGGATTTCAATAAATATGCAAGATGGAGGATATGAAGAAATTATCACCTATGATCATCCCGATGGTGACGAAGGTGAGGAGCGCGAGGATGTACTTGGATCGACTCATCACCGAATGATCGGACTCCGTCACCTTTTGCTTTCGTTCTCTCTCGCGCGCGGTGAGAGGTTTCGGAGGACGCCGCTGGATTTATGCACGCCGGGAGGACAAACCGACTTCCTTGCCGTGGTTTTTGGGCTTTGATTTTGGGTCTCGAGCTTTCAAAGCACTCTGACGTGTTGGACGGGTTGATCGGTTGTCGCCTCAATCGTCTCTGGGGTCGCTTTTCGGAAGCTGCTGGGGTAATAATATATCAGGGAAATAAATTATATTTATAACATTATATAAATTTGTCAAAACTATTGTGATACGGTTATAGCGTAAATAACATTTGTGCAGAATAAAATATAAATTACAGTGAATTTCAAAACTGTACATACGTAGCTTGGCTTGAGTTTGAATTAAAACTGAATTACGAATATATAATTATGATATTTGATATTCAATATATTTTGTAACAATTAAAAATATTTTTATTTTATTTTTTGTTATATATAATCGTTATATTATATTAAATAAACTATGAATTTTATATATTAATCATTATATAAAGTTTTTGTAACTATTATAATGTTTATATAATAAATTAAAAAGTTGTTATTATATAGCCTGACATTATTCGCTAGCTCCCTTGTCCCATGATTATATAGGCTATGTTATTAACGATAATTTGGAATGTGAGAAGGATTTAAATCATATTAGCTTTCACAACTTCACATGGCAAGTGATTAAAAACCATTGATAGATGACTTTGTTTAATACATTAATTTAGATACATGACTATTAATGATAATGTGATATTTGAGAAAGGTAACAATTTCCACAATGGATCTACAGAAAGTTCAAGTTTGTTAGTATTTTTATTTTAGTTTAATAGAATAACTATAATATGCATAAAATTTTATTTTGACATATTATATAATTTTGTTATCTTGGTAAGGTTATCAAAAACCTTTCTGTGCACTATGGGTTAAGTGAATCCAAGGAGTGCATCATCGTCATTACCTATCAATATTTTAATTCCATAAGTTGATGTTACCCGAGATAAAGTAACATATAGTTGTGCAGGGCTGAAAACTGGTTTTAGGAGTTATAAGCTGGCATGGTTAATATTTGGCCTTGACTTTTGTTGATAGTTATGGCATGGTAGACCTCCAATGGGAACTTTCTTCTTTTCAAAATGAATGACCATTTTGCTTCTGTAGGAGATAATACCGTTCTTGGTGTCCGAACTTTTGCTCCAATATTTGAACTTGTGATTATTCTTCCCTCTACTATCTAGGTTTCCAAGCGTGTGGCTATCAATCTTTAAATTTCTTAATAGCATCATAGGCGTACCCACTTTTATTTCTAATTTGTGATTTGGTATTTCTAGGAATTTGAGTGTTAAGAAACTCCAATGGATATGGTAATTCTTGATCAACAACATCAGATGAAGCTTTGCATATTGTGTCAAAGCTTAGACATATTTTTTGGTCATCTAGGTGCCGCTGCGAGATGTAGTTATTTATTTCATCAACAATAACATTCCTTGACATCAAAATGGCTCTTTTCTTCAGATAATCTGTGTTCGTTTGCATCTATTGAAAGGATGGGTATGTGCTGTGTACTATTTTTTTTATTGGGTTTATTACATCATGTATAAGATATTGCTGTGGTAGTTTGACACCTCCACCTTCACTCTAACTCTCTTAGACACATAGGCACAGAGAGAGACAGAGATGGTGGGAAGATTATCCCAGCAAATAACTTTAGAAAAATTAATGAGATTTGCAAACTATGGATCAGACTTGCTCCCTTGCATTGAAGCTCATTTTTTCTTTCACAATGATATCGCAACACGCTAACTAATGCTTATGATCATATTTTTCTAAGTTAATACAAATTTTTGGTGCCTTTCCCCACACAAATTTCTGGTTGGGAATATTATGGTGGTTGTTCTTACTGGGGGATAGATTTAGCAATAAGGAGCTTCACATGGAACCGACCATGTCATCCCCACATACATTACTTCCAGAACGGCTTTGACATGGTCAGAATAGAATATTTTAAAAAGTTATAAATTTACTTTGGAGTATTCTATTTTTGAAAATAAAATTTAATTTTTTAAAGAAAAATATTCGAGTTCTCCCTCCTTTATTGAGATAATAATTCACTTGCCTCATATGTAATGTAAGATGTTTTGAGGAAGGATTCACTTCTCATAATAACATATTAACTAATTTAGAAATGTGCACATTGCATACATATATCCAAAGGAATAGTCACCACGAGTCGCCTTGTTCATCTGAAAGGTAGCTTGGGGTTGTTTGCCTACCAGAGGCATGCTGGCCTAGTGAGGGATGCATATTTCTTCTGAGTGCCCAGACTGCTCGGAGGTGCAGGAGTCCATCTTCCATGTCATCCTTGGATGCCAGAGGGCCGCCCAAATCTGGGGATGTGCCTCAGGCCCCAACATCCCATGGCAGGGTAGTCGTCGACCGAGGACTTTCTGCTCTTTCTGGAGATTTCATCGCGGAGGATGGGTCTGGAGGGACCGGAGATCAGGACTGCCTATCTGCCTTACCACTGCTGGCTGGATAGAAATGCCCAGATCTTCGAGGACAGTAGAGCGCATTCGAGGTCAGTAGTGGACAAGGTTCTTCTTCATGCGGCGGAGGTCATCCACACCGCCACGCCATCGTCCCTTGGGACGGCCGGGAAAACCTAGGGCTCCCCTCTCGCTTCTGCAGCATCCAGGACTATGCTGGTCTTCTAGGAACCCCTACCTCCTGGCCTTCTCAAGATGAATTTCGATGATTGTGTAGGCGAGGAAGGGTGTACTGGAGGTGTGGGCTTCGTCATTGGAGACCGCGATGCGAGACTGATAGTGGCTGGGGGGCAGAGGGTCTTCGACACATGTTGAGCTCAGGGCTGCATGGGAAGGAGTCACCTATGCGAGGGGGGTGCTAGGTGCGGACCGCATTCTTCTCGAGGGTGACTCGACCACGGTGATCGAGTAGATCTAGGGTCAGAGACCTGACACTGGTTCCAATCCCCTACTGCACGATATTCATAGGCTCTTAGCCGAGTGTGGTCTCTTATGGGCCATACATATCTACAAGAAGACGAACAGCACAGCTGACTGGGTGGCCTTATTCGCAGGCCACCATATTGGAGGCTTTACTTGGGTTGATCACATGTCAGTGCCTCACCCTCTGTCTTATCTTCTTTTTTCTGATTTTGCTGGCTGCACCTATGCCCAACGGTTCCATAACTTTTGTCAATGATAGTGGAATATTACTATTGCATAGCTAATATTAGTTAAGTAGCATTCTTTTAGGATAACTTAAGAGGTTTTGAGGAAGAATTTACTTCCAATTCTACAGGTCAATATAATATACCACCCACAGTTAGAAAAGAAAAGATATGTAAGAATAACACTATCTATTCTAGAATAAGAGATGATGTTAAGTAAGAACTTATTTGCTAACCAGTAAATAATGAATGGTCCATATAGAAGAAAAAAAAGTATCTAAGCAAAGACTTATAACAAGAAAACTATCCATGCATAATAGAATAAAATCTCGAAAAATAATGGATGATAACATACATCAAAGAAGAAAGCAACCAAGCAAGAACTTATAGAATTAAAATAGGATTTTTTTTCTTTTTTTAATAGCAGCTAAAAAAGGAGAGATTTGAGAACCAAACGAAAAACAGAAGAAGGGTGATAACCTAGTGCTTGCTGAAGCGGTGGCAAATGATGTGAATCTTTTAGGTAGGAGATGGAGCAACTAGTTCTTCTTGTGCACCTCCATTAATATTATCATATTCTTCTTGGATTCATTACCCACCTTCTACTTATTATCAATATTACCATATCTCTCAGTATTTTCTTATCTGAAAAATTTTTAAAAATCTTTCAATTAAAGTTTTATTTATTAATCTAAGTAGATATCTCTTCAATCTATATAGCGCAAAAAAAAATAAAGGTTTTTAGGGCTTCATAATTTTCCCAAAACACTCACATGTGAAATTTTTCAAAAAAAGATCAATAGATAGGTTTATCTTAAGGATTTTTTGTTGAATAGATGGCAAGATTTTTAAAAAAAATAGAAATCTTTCAAATAAAGTTCCATTTACTACTCTAAATAGATATCTCTGCAATCTATGTGACACAAAAGATGAAAGTATTAGGAGCTTCTTAATTTTTTCGAAACACTCACATATCGATTAATAAATGGCTTTATCCTAAGAATTTAATAGATGACAAGCTTTTAAAAAATTTTAGAAGTCTTTCAATTAAAATTCTATTTATCATTCTAAATAGATATCTCTTCAATCTATGCGGCACATAAGATGAAGGTATTTAGAATTTTTTAATTTTTCTAAAACACTAACATATAGAATTTTATATGAAAAGATTAATAGATGGATTTATTTTAAGAATGTTTTGCTAAATAGATGGTGGTAGGCTTTCACTATGCACATTTGGCAATTTTGCTATATATACTTGACAATATTATATTTACTATGTATCCAATGGCTAGGAATACTCTCCAACAACTTTTCAAATCATTAAAGCCTCCAAATTGATTAGAGAATGAGAGGTCAAGGAGATTGAGTAGATGAGATAGAAAAAAATAAATACAAGTCAACCATCACTTCTAGAGCTTCAACTTGAGCATCAATTTGAGCACTGACCATTCAAAGCCTACACCCACTTCAAAGAGAGCTTCTAAATATTGATAGAGAGAGCTTCAACTTTCAATCATTGAGTTTGATGCGGAATTGGTAGTTTGATGAACGTGTGGGGCAGGAGGAGAGCTGAAGTCAACGGCCAAAACCGTTAGAAGTGGAAGGAGGGAGTGAACCATCATCATAGTGGTAGTTAACATATTATTTGTTTTTTACTATAAATAAGTCAAATTGTACTCCAAAAAAATAGACCTTCAACACATCAATCAATCCTACTTTATTTTTACTTATTTTTGTAGTAGCTTTACTTTATCATACACTTTATTTACTAGTAAGACTCTACCTTAGGAGCAATATTAACTTAGATTCTCCTATTGTCGCTCAGGCTATATTCTATCCTAGTCCATCTTCTTTCGAATAGTGATATGACGATCACGAAAATTCTTGAAGGTCAAAGCAATTGGACCCATGCTCCTCTCATATCCTTCCTTTGGTTATTCTTTTTCTGGTTGCTCTAAAACTGGTGGCATGTCTATACACCTATCTACCTCTTGCCACGAGAATTTGTCAAACAAGCTTTGTGGCATGTTAACACTAGACAACAAGAAAAACTATGTGCCAAACAAGTATTGCAGGATATCCGGTGGGACAACCATGTAGCTACCATCATATCACTGCAAAAGGAGATTAATGAAACAGCTACAGAGAAAGTAGCCGGTATGCTAAGGCTATTATTGGAATGATATGCAATATCTTTGATTTCAATGTTGGAACATGTTAGAAAACTTCTTTCTATTATATAGAGTCGATATATCAACAGTATGTTCCGACATATTTTGTGACAAAGGCAGCTAATCCTATCTTCTTTATGGACGAATTGGCCTATCCATTGTCGCATGGAAGTAACCGACGAAGAGCCCAGGTTTGAGAGTTTGGCTCATCAAGAGGTCATGGTCGAATATTATTCAATGAAGTTCTCTGGATTTACTAATCAAGGTATTGTAGAAATTATACCGACAAGATTACAATATACCAAACTAATAGTTGATACTTCAGTTAGTACCTGGTTGATATTTGAAATCATCGATTGCTATTGAACTACAAAGGATTGTTGGTGAATCTGGCAAATCTATACAGCAGAAATCTCTGTCCATTTGCTCAAGAGCAAAGGGCAAAATGATAGCGGCTTCATGGCATTGGCCTTTCGCATCACAAGGCCACATGTTCTAAGTCTAGATGATAGGAGACAATATAGCAACATGAGATCTAGTTCGGTCTGATACATAGTGGTACATATTATTGGAGGCTCACATGTGGATTACAGATGAGATAGTTCTTACTAGATATCTGAGGATGGTCCATGTGATCTAGAAGTGATAATTATAAATAAATTAGAGTTAGCAATAGTATAATAAACTCTACATGATGGTTATTAAAAGTCCGTCCATTTCTTTTAAGGTCGGGTACATCATTATGCAATGAGTTACAATGTAAAAGGACTTTTAGAGTTCTAGCTATATCAATAACATGTTCCCACTCTCGTTGCAACTGCTCAGCTAGTTTGTCAACATGGGACATCTTGGCTAGGTGGGCAAAAAATTGATGCATGTAGTTCTAAAGCCGGATGCATACTTTAGCTAGAGCCTATAACTTCACTTCATGTTCTATCTCTTCTTCGACCAAGTTCATCTTCAACCCCATCAACCTAATGCAAACATCCGCCAACTGAGCCTTCAGAGATGTGATCAGTTGTTCGGTTGATGCAACTTCAACCCTAAGATTAGTGCAAGAGCTCTTGCATGGGATAATTTCATCCTCCAGTGCAGTCACATCAAACTCAAACTCTTCCTTCTAGAATGTCCCATGTCCAACTTTCTCAGCTGCTACAGTAGTAGGTTACTGAAACAATAGCTTGGTGTGTCCAGAACAAGTTGGAAAGCTAGCTCCTCAAATTAGTCAAGTTTGCTACCTGATCGACAAGCAAGTCAATAGCCTACAACAGATTGCCGATTATACCTTGTTTCTCCGCCATCTTTCTAGGACTAGCCAAATTATCGAGGTCTAGGCTAGCGAATTCCCAAATGGCCCTCTCTATCTTCAGAATGTCGGCTGAGGGACCTGATGGGGTATGTTGAAGGAGGCATGATGGTATGTGCAGCTAGTCTGGCTTTCTCCTGAGCTAGCAAACTCAGAATGGAATAGCAATGGCTGCTACCAGCTTGTAAGAAGGAAGCAGTTTGTTAGATCAAGATCGAGTAACAGGATATAGAAGTGATTATATAACTTAGCCTCTTAGCTATGAGTGGAAGAGCTCAGACAAGATGGCAGAGAAGAGAATTCTAGGGCTGGATCGATGTAAAGGGCCAATTATGGAGGTTTTGTTGGGTCGACATAATAACTTGCTGCCATCACATCCTGATTGGGTTGAGTTGGCTCTAGATCTGATTGAAGTTCATGCAAAGATTCAGTCTGTGTTAGTTGACTAATCGGGATAGCAAGTTCGGATGAAGGTTGGTTGAGCAAACTAGCAAGATCCTGAGGAGGCTGGTCTAGAAAGACCTTCAGGGCTTATGATGACTCCTCTCGCAGCAAGGCTAGAATTTCGTGAAGTTCTGAACACTCTTGAAGTTCATCTTAGAAAAGGAGAGTCAGCCTACGTTGAGGAGGTAATGTTGATAGGATTGTCAGTGACAAGGGCATCAATAATAGGAGTTCTTTCTGATTCCTCATCCTCCTTGATCACCAAAGATCAAAAGGCATCTTACCATTTGGGCTACTCATGCATCTTCATTTAGGAGTTGATGACTTCAGCTTTCTTGGAGTGGATGACTTAGTCTTACCATCCACCATTTTTGTTGCTTCAGGGCCAAGAACTTGGGCTGTGAAAATTCAGACTTAGTTTGGGCAAAGCAAATAGGCAGTACCAAAAGTAGAGCTATAGGGTGAAGTAAAAGGGACAAGTTAGTGGAAAAAAATAAGTGAAGGAAACTATTTGGAACTCACCCTTGTAGCTACAACCTACAGACACATCCTCTAAAATGGTTGTTACCATTATCAGCCGAGGTAATATATGTCGGTTAGGGGGAATGAGCCATTCATGGTAGAAGCAACTGGAGCCACTAAGTAGCATTCCCAAATTTGGATCTCTAGAATTAACTACTGTAGGATGGATAATCAGGCCGACAAGTATTCAACTATGTGTAGAATTATCTACCACAGGATGAGTAGTCAACTTGTCGACCTAACCATCTTCTCTTGACCTCAAACTCCGCTCTTAACTCATGCTCAGCCTTTCTCCTCCATTCTTCATTAATATAGCCCAAGGATCCAGCAAACTTGATATTATAAAATTTTTCGTACCTCTTAATTTCATCTACATGATCTTGAAGCATACCTTTATCCTTGAAAAAACCGAAGCTACTACATTTGCATGCTAGGAGATAGCAGAATCATTAGAAAGGTTAGTAGCAGGGGAGGACTGCTCACCTTTAGACTCAGATTCATCTATCTAAGCAATAATAAAAGTTACCAACTTGTACCGAACCCATGATGTATAATTGTCCCACCAATGTATGAAATCTTTGGTCATGGTAGGCTTAGGTGTGAAGGGGACAAAGGTATAGTTTGAGCTAGATTGGCGATAGAAATAATCGACGAGATCTACCATCTTAGTGTCGATCGTCAAAAGCTGATTGTAATAATACTCGTTCAGACCAAAAAAAGGTATACAGGAGAATATTTGGGCGAGACCAAATTGGTGGGTGAAGAAGATCGAGAAATATGCTCAACCCTATGCAAAAATTTTATTAAATTAATATTCTATTAAAGTGTCCCACACATCCTATAATACCCAATTAAATATTATGGGTTATTACTAGTCCAATTGTATTTATGGTTAGACGACCTATTAAAAAGACTCCTTTGGTTTTCTTGCTGGTAAGAGTCTTTTGGTTTTCTTACTAGTAGAAAACCTATTAGAAGAGTCTTTTGATTTTCTTGATGGTGGGAGACCTATAAAAGAAATGAAAGATTCTAATGTTCATAACTACAACATAATTTGTGCCTCTAACCATCGTGAAACACTCTTGAGGAACGTTACTAGGATGATCCTTCCCTCTAAAAGCATGGACAGATCATGGCAATGGATACAAGTACGTCTTTATAGTTTTATATTCCACATTATGACTGTGATTAACATGATAATCCAAGATCTTCTTAGCGTATAATTTCATATTTGAAATTATAACATTTGGTATTAGAGCAAGTGCATGTCCAATCTTTGCACAAGTTGCTGGATAATCTTAGTCCAACAATATGAGTACCGGTCTTATGTTTGACCAAGGTTTGGGCTAGCCTTGTGCCCATGAACAATAGGTGGGGGTTGACTTGAACCTGCCCAGAATAATTATTATATTATTATTTTTAATATTTTAATATTATTTTATTTTCAAAAAAAAGGTTCAAAAATTGTGAAAATTATTCTTATGACCTCTAGATTACCTTGTGCCCATTATGTGTTAAATTCTTAAATGTTAATTGAATTTTATTATGGTTGGGCATGTATTTGTATGTAGAAATCTTAGTCCATTATATGTAAAATTTCATTATTGCTTGATGAATTTTATTTACTGATTGGACATGAATTGTTTGAGATAATCTATTTGTACTAAAATTAAGTGAAAATTTATTTGCCCAAAGGTACAAAATCTTACCTGATTTTAGATGACAAATATTTGACATCATAATTATGAATGGATAATATTGGAGTGAACACTTGTATGTTAGGATCCTCCCAAAGGTTGGATCTTAATGATACGATTAGTTCATTTACTAATTTTAATATTGGAAGGAACAATTTGTATGTGAAAATTTTCTACCAAAAGGAGGAATTTTGATGATACTACTAGTTCATCCACAGAATTAAAATGCCGGAGGGAACACTTGTATGTTAGGATCCTCCCAAAGGTTGGATTTTAATAATATACTAGTTCATCCATTATGATTATTATATTTATGAGTGTCTAATTCAAAGCATTAGTGTGATTAAATTCAATTTTTTTGCAGTAAGTGTACCGATCCCTTTACATTCACAAGCATCATCTGTCTCGATGCTGAATGGGAGTAACTTTTCAGAATGGGTGGAGAGGGTCAAATTCACCCTAGGAGTTCTTAATCTAAATTTATCCCTTTTGACCCCAAAAGCAACTGCTCTTACTGAAAACAGTAGTAAAGATGAGAAAGACTATTTCAAAGCCTAGGAGAGATCAAATAGGTTATGCCTCATGTTTTTAAGAATGACCATAGCTGGAAACATCAAACACTCACTTTCTAGTACAGAGGATGCCTAAACATTTTTGACAAGTGTTGAGAAGAGATTTCGCTTAGCAGATAAGTCTTTAGCAGGAACCTTAATGGCTAGACTTACCACTATGAAATATAATGGGGCCAAAGGAATGCAAGAGCATATCCTTGAGATGACAAATATAGCTGCCAAACTTGAAACTCTATGAATGAAAGTAGAGGAGTCTTTTATTGTTCAATTCATCCTGAACTCATTGCCACCTCAGTATGGTCAACTCCAGATGCACTACAATTCTATTAAGGATAAATGGAATGTGAATGAGTCGGCTAACAAGGTAGTTCAGGAGGAGATAAGACTAAAACAATAAAAAACTTTTTCTGCTAATTTTGTGACTCAAGAAGCTGGAAAGAAAAAGCACCATTATGGAAAAGGAAAGAAACAAGCACCACCAAAGGGAAAGGGACCTGCTAAAGGCAATC
>JAOXJJ010001084.1:0-26226 GCA_025769935.1 Phoenix roebelenii | reverse complement strand
TCGGCGGGGCGCTCGCTGGTCGGCCGGGGCGCTACCTGGTCTGCAGGGCACTGTGGCCCTCTGCTTGATCAACTTTTCCCCCAACAAGGTCTAAGGATTGTTATTGTTGTTGTTGGTGTTGTTACTGAAGCAGATCAATAATTCTCTTAAGACAAGTGAACTATATTTTTATCAAGGTCAAAAAACCAGAAACATTTTCTTATGAATCAATAAAAGAAGGGAAAATTGTCAGCTCTTTTTTTTTTTTTTTTTTTTGCTTTGGCAAATTGTTGATTACTTGGAACAACTAATGATTAAGTTATAGCATCTTCTTTTTTTTTTCCTCTAAACTATTAGAACTAGCAGTTGAATGTTTTAACAATAGATATGGGGAAAGTGTAGAGCATGAAATGTTTGAAGTGAAGTCAAAATGTCAAGTAGGCAATACAAGACAACCAATTGGGCGACGGACAATCATGAAGCCATCAAATATTTGAAAAATCTACTTTAATCTAGTGCAAGATAAATCCCCTCTCGAGCTACTTGTAGTTCATCACCTACAGCAAAATTGGCAAAATAAGTGACTTTGTTGAAAGGAGATATTGAATATAATCCTTAAGCGTAGCACCAACATTTGCATGAGAATTTTGGTTTACATATTATGAAAGTTGAGTTTGAAGAACTATGACAGAGAGAACGAGAGATAGGTAGGCTAAATCACCATTACCGCCTAACTTGCAGGCTACCAACTCAAATTGAAGCCATCTTTCTCAATGTAGAAAAATCGTTCCTAATAAGTTTGAAACAAATCTATTTACATTACATAATGATCTAGTATAGCAAGGTGAGTGAATTATAAATTTTTACGTTGAAATTGCTTCATTTAAGTTGATTTCTAGAAATGCTAATTTCCTTTATCTTTCATCTTTAAACTATCTTTCAAAATATTCCTACATTATTCTCATGTGCCTTCATAAAAAGTTATCTTTGACAAACTTAGTATGAATCGAAATAAATTTTGATATTTAGCTCAATTAAGTATATTAACTTGTGCCTCAATGAAGTAAATTTATGGATATCATTTTCCTGCCTATCTAACATTTGCTTGAATTTGTTGGAATAAAGCAATGTTTCTACTCATTGAATGAAATATTATTTTATGGATTGATATAATGTTTATTTGCGGAGAGGCCGAGGCTTCGAAGGTGCGATTTTGATCTTCTAGAAGATGCAGTAGGAGTAAGGCTGCAAAGAGGTCGGGGTTGACCCGCGACCTAACCCAGACCAACCAACTTAGATTCGACCTGACCCATTTTGGAGAATCCATAGAGCCGAGTCGGGTCCTTGGACCCATTCTATTTTCCAGATCGGGTCTGGATTTATTGAATTCAGAACCAACTCGACTCATTTGAAATTTGAATAATTTTGGGTTTTCAATCCTACGATCCAATCCAACCTGTAAAATTATTCGGGCCCGCAAGGGCGTAAACAAGTTCTGAAGCCATAGATGGATTAATCCAAACTAGACCCGATTTGGATTCGAACTGTATCCGACCCGGATCCGATCCAAATCCGAATTTTTGAAATTAGGTCCGGGTTATATATGGACTTGACCCAATCCGAATGACCCATTAGGTTAAAAATTGTAGCGGTGGACTCAATCAAACCCAATTCGATCTTCTATTAAATTGGATTTGGGTCCAAATTAAAACCTAACAAAGAACTGAATTAGGTCGGGTCACACTCATAACCCAACCTATTTGCACCCCGCATGCTGGAGTCGAGCCAGCGGTGTGCCCCACGGCCAAACGCTGGGTTAAACGCAATAAACCCTTTTTCTTCCTCCCCAAACCCCACTTCCGTCTGAGCAATCTCCGACGGCTCTCAAATGGCTTTGTCCTCCTCTCCCATCTTCTCTTCTGAAAAGCTCTCTTTTACTGTGAGTACTCTCTCTCTATCTCCCTCCCTCTTTCTCTATCTCTCTCTTCTTAAACTGAAAAAATCTATGTTTTTATCCGCAGAGGAGTTGGGAACAGAGAAGGGTTCATATATCATCGAGAAATCTATCGCTGGGTAGGAGTTTTAGAGTAAGAGTAGGTCCAAAGAGGATATCTTTTGGAAACGATTGCAGAAAGGCATTGCAGGCTGGGATAGATAAACTCGCTGATGCTGTTGCCGTTACTTTGGGACCCAAAGGTATGACCTTCTGGTTATCTTTTCTTGCCTTCTAAACCGGTTGAAATCTATTGGGTGTCCATAAAGTTTGCGTTTTTATGTGGGAGCATTGGATTCTTCTGTTGTTGCCGTCAATCCATTTAAATTTTATTGATTATCGACAAAGTGAAAGCTTTTTGTTTTTACAGTTTTTGATTCATCTGTTAACGCGTTCTAATTTATTTGTATTTATCAACTTCTCCAAAAAAAATATATTTGTTGGGCATACAAAAAGTTTAAGCTTTTATGTTGCGGCATTGGATTTCCTTTATCACCTTTTAATTCCTTTAAAACTTAGCCATTATTCATAAAGTTTGAGTTGTTATATTATATAATAATCTTCTTCTTTGCTTATTGTTCATTTCAATATGTGGCCTAGTGGGGATGGTGGTTTCTTAGTCTTGAATTTTGGGTTAAGATTGGAATCAAAGTGTTTCTTTTCTTATCTCTAAGCTGTTGTGGCATTAGCTTTTGGTTGAAATTATGGGCGAGCACCAATTCTTCTGATGGTTTTGTTAAGGTGAGGCATTTTCCTTAAGTTGTGGGAAACAGGCGACTGTAAGTGAATATTATAGAGGGCTTATCGAGGGAAGATAATTTTGTCGCAGTCACGTTTTTATTTTATAAGAGTCTAGTGGTTTCAATTGTACAAGACCTTAGGTTATCACATTTAAAGGAGTTCTTTCCTTAATGAGTTCTGAGGTTCCAGACGTGACATTCATGAATAATTTATTACAAAAAAATGCTCAACTTTGACTATGCTTGACAATTTCATATATCTGATAATGCTTATTTCTTTTTTAGTCCAAGTACTTACATGCTAACGATCCTTTCTATGCGCAAGAAACTATCAATTACAATTGCTAATCTGCTCAGGAATCATCAGCCTAATATATCGTGGGATATATTCAGCCAGCTACTTCAATTTCTGTCCTGTTTTGTAGTTTCTCCTTTGATGTAGACATGCAATGTGTCCATAGTTATAAAAAACATGATGTCCATTTAGTCTACGACATTAGTTTAGAGTAAGGGGCTGTTGAAAATATATTGATGTTGTAGGTTTTATGGTTGAATGCAATTATAGTTTTATACCACCAACAAAAGCTGCTTGAACCACTATCTTTGATGACCCTCTTTGATCCATTTGACTTGAACTCTAAAGCATTTATTAGTGATTCATACTTAAGTTGATCTAGTGCAACATTCGTATCATTAACTCTTGATATATATTGTTATGCCATGGTACTTGGGTACTTCCTATATGTGCAAGGACATATTAAGTGCCAATGGCTGGCATTAGGGGTGGAAGTGGTCATGGTAACTCATCCTATATGCTATGACCAATACAAAATTTAACTAGATAGAGGGTTGAATCATCAACAATATATTATCAGTGCATTAATCTTTTCAATGTTGTTAGACCTCTACCGTGAAATCTGTTCATGTTTCTTATGCTATTATGTGTTGCATTATTATACAATCTTTAATTGTCATTCAACATTTGTTATAGAAAAAATTTTCATAGCTGCCAATCCCATATAAGTTCTTGAGATAACTGCTGGGTGAAGCGTGTCATCCTAACTCAATCTTTAGATAGCAATATCCTGCATCTGTCTTGCAAGTTTTTTCCAGTTGCAAAAGTAGTATGCCGTTAGACCTGGATCAATCCTTAATTACTTTGAGAATTTCATTAATGAACATCCTTCATGAAAATAATCAGGAATTCTGGTGCTTTTCTTCACGTTCCAATTGAAGATTTGTTTGTATATAAAGGTATTTGGCTTTCTGTTTCTGCTACTCTCTTCTTCAGTAATCAAAAATATTCCTAAATCACTTACTTAGATGGCATTGCCACTTCGTAAAATGACCCACCTTAGCTTTTTCCCTTTTGATGTAAAAATATAAGGTCTATCTTTTTTCCCAAGCTTATGGTGCTCCTGTTTCATTAATATTCCAATCACATTTTGCAATAATGTTTTTAACAGATGGAGTGAGCAAATCACCGATAATTTTCATTTGAGACATCATGGAAGGCTAGTCCGAATGTTGCTGGTGGCTTTAAAAATTCCATCTTGTCAATTAATTGTGTTAATTGTGTTGTCATGCATTACATCTTAAGTCAATTCTTAACTTGTCATTTGTTTTCCTTTCCATTCAAAATCTTTTGTTATTATGCATAAGAAAATCAAGTGGATCACCAGAGGTGAATCATGGACTTCCTAGAGTATCCAACTCTTCAGGAATCCCCCTTTCATTTGTGGAAAATGAATTTTGAAAATAGGATTTCAGGTCCTAAATACAAACTTTGTTTTCTTCCAGTCCCACAAACTGTTTTTTATTTAAAAATGACTGGTGCTATGCTCTGTTATTCATGAATGGTCTACATTGGTCACTGTTAGCCCTTTTTGTACCCTCCAATAAATATCACTTATTCCATCAAGCCAATCTGAGTAGGTGTTTTTGAAACTTATCATATTTCATCCAATATGAAGTATAACAGGGTAAAAAATGGTGAAAAGTCCACTAGTTGTCATAAGTGAGACCATCAGCTTGTTTGCCATGTAAATGCCCATCGACGTTGGTCACTTTTGAATGGTCATATTTCAGCTTCTGTTTACATCGTTTGTTTTGAAGAAGTACGTAGTACTTTCTTGACATGATTATTGTTCAAACTATCTAACTATCTTCAAGGCTATCCATGCAGGGCGTAATGTTGTCCTTGATGAACCGGGAATACCCAAAGTGATCAATGATGGGGTTACAATTGCTCAGGCTATTGAACTTTCTGATGCAATTGAAAATGCTGGTGCAATGCTAATTCGAGAGGTCATTCAATGCAGCATGTTTTTCTCAGGATATGGATAGTTGCTTCCATGTAAAACTTTTCTGAGTTGTTTCTATCTACCAAACTTTATGAAATAGGTAGCATGCAAGACAAATGACTCTGCAGGTGATGGGACCACCACGGCAATTGTTTTAGCTCGAGAAATGATCAAATTAGGATTGTTGGCAGTTGCTTCTGGGGCTAACCCGGTCTCTTTGAAAAAGGGTATTGATAAAGCTGTTTATGAACTGATCCAGATCTTGAGGAGTAAATGCAGTCCTGTAAGTGGGAAGGAGGATATAAAAGGTAACCTTCCTTTTCTTATGGATTTCTAGAAAAGAACCCATATATTCATGAAACTCATTTTCTTTTTTTAATTTTTGCCAGCTGTAGCTGCAATATCTGCTGGAAATGATGACTTTATTGGAGATCTTATTGCTGAGGCTACAGATCAGATTGGTCCTGATGGAGTGATCACAATTGAATCATCATCATCTTTTGATACTATTATCGAGGTTCAGGAAGGAATGAAGGTAATTGAAATGAATTGTTTATATTTTGTTTTAAATTTATGTATTATTAACACCCATTTATGTTTTATTCAGATAGACAAGGGATATATGTCACCGCATTTCATCACAAACCAGGATAAATCAATTGTGGAGTTTCAGAATGCTAAAATTCTAGTATCCGATCAAAAGGTGACAAATATTAAAGACATCATCCCTCTGTTAGAAAAGTCTACTCAATTGAGTGTTCCATTATTAATTATTGCTGAGGATATCTCAAGTGAGGTGCTGGCAACATTGGTCCTTAACAAGCTGAGAGGAATTTTAAATGTAGCAGCTGTCAAGTGTCCAGGGTTTGGTGAAGGAAAGAAGGCTCTTCTGCAAGATATTGCTCTCATGACAGGTGAGCTTTCATGCAGTTTTGGTAATTGGTATATAACTATTTTCATGATGAATTTTCCATTTTTATTTTGAGTTTCATACAATCGTTAGCTCTAAGATGCAACAGAAAATGGAATTCTTTTGTTTAAAAATTCATGCATATGTCTAGTCTGCTTAGAAACTGATCTCAAACTTATGCAGTGATCAAACTGCATGATTGGTAGCCAATTTTTGGGTGGATGATATCACCAAAAATATCACAAAAGGGTGTCTAAACTCATCTACTGCTGGGAACAGTTGTTTTATGTTGTAATCTGTGGCTTGCTTGTTTTCCTAAACTTGGTTCTTAATATTTATCACGTTGTTGGTCCCATGATGTTGTAAATTTTCATGTTTTTTCATCTCATGCATTTGTAATGTGGCTGTCTTAATTTCTGCTATGTAGGTCGTTTGGTAGTTAATCCAGACCTCAGATTTTACTCGTGCTTACACTTTGTTGGAAAACCAGGTGGTGATTTTCTTGCTAGTGACTTGGGCTTGACGCTTAGTTGTGTAACCTCAGACCAGCTAGGTATTGCTCAGAAGATAACTATAACAAGTAACTCAACAACCATTGTTGCCGACGCATCTATGAGAGCTGAGATTCAGGCAAGAATTTTACAAATAAAGAAAGATTTGGCTGAAACAGAAAGTGCCTACCTATCAAGGAAGCTCTCTGAGAGGGTAGCAAAACTCTCAAGTGGTGTAGCTGTGATCAAGGTCTGCTGTTTTCTTTTCTCTATTTCATACTTTAATCAGCACTGTTATTTAATTATACGTATAGCTGCGTTGTGTAAAACTGACCTGCTGGGACCATTTAAATACTAGCTCTGGTCATATTTGTTAGGGCATTGCTGTGGATTCTGAAGAATGCAAATGATATATAGGTAGGGGCACACACTGAGGCTGAACTTGAGGATAGGAAACTTAAAATTGAGGATGCGAAGAACGCGATTTCTGCTGCGATAGATGAGGGTATAGCACCAGGTGGAGGGGCAACATTTGTACAGTTATCAAAGCATATTCCTGCCATAATACAAAAGATTGAAGACCCAGAAGAGAAGATTGGTGCTGACATAATTGGAAAGGTCTAGTTTCTTCTTAGTTTTTGCATATGTTATGTCATTTTTCTCAATTCTTTAGAAAAGTTGCTTCAAAAATGTATCAGTTACTGTTTTGTGTTTAGCTTAGATTTCTTTTACCTATAAAGAATACACAGCATATCCCAAACATGGTAGACAGTAGTAGGTAGCATGCAAGAGTGTGCATGTCATATTGGAAATTCGCAATCCTGTTGGACCTGAACTTTGAGACATCAAATTGGAAACTTTGATGGTGGTTAGATTTCAGGTCAATGATCCTATACATGATACATAGCACATTACTAACAGATTTATTTTTTCTCTTCATCCGAAACATGAGACACATACTAGACTGAGAATTATGATTTTGCAGCATTAAGTGTCTCTGTTTGACTGCTGATATAAATCTTTGTTGCTATTAGCAGTGGTGGACCGATTAAAATTAAGAATTATGGATGACACAATAGTCAACTTAAATACATGCTGATAGGCCACATATGGAAGTTCAAAACTAGATTAAGATGCTTTTCTTTTTATACTTCAACTATGTTTCAGAAACCTAATTGTGATGTTAATTACGTTTAACAAGAATATTCGGGTGTCACAGCTGCGATATTCTAGCGTGAGCCTTCTCATCTGTGTACATGTCCATTGCATATGTCCCATGTAGCTGTCATGTGTGTAAACAAGAATACAGTATGGCTGTGGGCATACTCTGTATTTCCTCTGTACTAAAATGGTCATTTCAATATATTTATTAAATAAGATGTTCCACATTGTGTTTTGCATGTGCTGCTCCTATTTTTACTTGAATGCTAGTTGTCTGAGATAATCAGAACTAGGTTTTGCATCAATCTGATGTCCTTCAATATCCAACAGAGAGAACTTGATTTCCTGGAGAAGTGATTTCCTTGGTATAGTAATTGGTTGCCTGGACAAGATCATCTGAAGCTTTTAACTTTTTCTCATTGGGTAAACATTCAGAGTTGGTGGCCACGACAATGTTTATGATGGCGTATAGATGACATTCCATGCACAACTTCTGAGTTATTACTTCATCTGGAAAGTAGAGACTCTCCACATCCATCTACAGGGTTTATGATTTTATGCCCATTCTCTCTCTACAGTTTCTGCTTGATTTTTGTCTCCTATTTTTTAAGTGCCACTTTGATGTAACTTGACTCTAAGATACTATCTTCAGCAATTGACATCAGTAACGGTAAATTTTGCTCAGTTCTTTTACATTTCTGAAGAATTAGAGGCAAGGCAACTTGGCTAATGGCAACTCAACTCTTATTTTAAGTTGTGTTTAACTGGCCAGATCTGTAACTATACTGTTTCACACTAGCACATTAGCTGAGAAAAGGGTTTATGGATGCCTCTCTTTTCTTAATTTATGATATAGATTAGTTTCATCATGGGCATCAACTGTCATAGGTGTCTGTCCAGGAACCATGTAATTTTCATGGTGGTAAACCTGAAATGATCATGAATGACAGTGTGAAGTAGCCATAAGAAACTCATGGGATGAGATGCACAAAATTTCAATGAAGTATACAAGTTGTTTCATTGAATTATTTGAAGTGTTTTCTGACACTAAGTCATTAAAAATAAAATCTAAGTTAAAATTGAAAATGCAAGATTATGTTTTATAAAATTGAATTATTTCCTTTATTGACATGTTTAATTATGTTCTATTACAGAACATAAATTGGTTTACGCTTTGATTTAATCGTGATCTGAATCATATATAATAGGATTAAAACCACGAGTGATTCTACCCTCATGCACTCTATAATACGATATCAACTAGGCAAATTCAACTAATGATGAGCCAGTAATGCATGTTTGTTGTTTTCTTCCCTGAAGGAGTGTGGTTAACGTTATCACACTGACAATCCAATTTGTTATGAGGCCCATCTAAGCCAATTCCATGAGTTCTGGCATGAAATCTCTGCCTCATCTGCTGATGCTTGTCTGCTTGTTACTTCTTTGCAAACCAGTCTGATGTCAGCTGCTCCATGCAGTAGGTGGCTAAAATGATAAAAATCTTGAAATTGCACTGATGATTCACAGACATCTTGAAGAAGATGTTCCAATATAGCTGCCCATGTTGCGTCTGCATTTCTTGCCATAACAAGTACATCTCTTATGCTTCATGGTTCAACCTGCTGAATGTTCTCCTTTGATGCCATTTGATGATCAATGTTTCCATTTAACTTGTGCCATCATTTTCCTTATTATCTACTTTACCATTCATTGATAAAAAAGACTCTTAAATGCCCATTGAAAGATTGCGTAGAATAAAGTTTTGCTTAAATATCCATATATTTACTGATAATGAGAAGTAAAGTTAGTTTACTGTATTGATATACTTTTGGTAAATCATGCTATACTGTTTTAGTCATCATCTGCTTCCGAAAGTTATAATTCTTGTCACTGTGGAAATTACATCTCTCTGACTTGCAATATGTTCCTACCAAGGTCTGCACTCTCGGTACCCTGCCTTATACTGGTGCCCAACCAGTACACTGGCGTACGGAGTCTTGTTACCCTACTGGTACAGTATGCCCCATAGCAGGCGATGTGGTCCAAGATTGCAGACCTTGGTTCCTACAAACGCTAGTAGCCACTGAAGGTAGTATATGGCGTTTAAGAGTCATAGCAGTCTACAACAGGAATTTGCTTTGTAACTAAAGGGCTTTCTGGACTTTTAGGCACTCCTTGTACCAGCTTCATCAATAGCCCACAATGCAGGAGTTGATGGTTCAGTTGTCGTGGAAAAGCTTCTTGCGACTGGCTGGCGGATTGGATATAATGCAATGACCAATGAGTTCGAAGACCTTCTCAAATCGGGTGTGGTAGATCCATGCAAAGTTTCAAGGTGTGCACTCCAGAATGCAGCTTCTGTAGCTGGGATGGTTCTAATGACCCAAGCTGTCATGGTTGATAAAATAAAGAAGCCAAAGCCTGCCGTGCCTCTGGTTCCCGGAATTGCTCCATAGCTTTAGAAGATATGGAGTTGATGAAGAAATTAAAGCTAGCCATTGAACCTCCAGGAGTTTGTGTCAGATATGTTGAAACCAAACTGGAAGTGCTTGGCTGAAGGGTGACATACAATGCTTACAGGTCAAAACATTTGCTTGCACTGAAAAAAGTCGCTTCTGCAGGTGTCGTCCAAATTTGACTTCAAAAAAATGCTCTTTTTAAAGATCTGGCTTTCTGAATATGTTTACTTTCTACTGCTGTTCATAGCTTATGTATTTGGTATCTGGTTGTGGAGGCATTTTTCTTTTAGAAATATGTGTTATGACATCACTCTAAGGACTTTTAGTTTGTCACATATAACTCGAAAGAAATTCTTTGAGACCCTGTAACAATGGTGTTGTGAAATAATGACATCACATATGTTCAATGCTCTTGTCTTGGCTCATAATGATTGCGATTACTCCAGAATTTGTTTGTGGTGCAACCCTGTATTTTCTTCTTGACTTCTAGTGAATGTCTAACCATTTGTGAAGCCCTATGGTATGCACAAATCTATTATAAATGTTCAAAGCAAAATAGGAGTTGTGCTGATTGTTCACATCCCTGAAGTGGGATTTAGAAGATGATGCAAAGTAATATGCACATATAACATAGGGATCTATTACGAAATTGTGTAATCACTTAAAATTTAGCATCCGATTTAGTTTATACAGGAGGCACTGATCAACCAGCTTGCTGGCTTAATGAGTCCAGTTTCTCAGTCTTCTTAGGAAGCACTACATCCTCTTGTAATGCTAGCTGTTGCTTCCTTTCTTAATTTGTTTTAGGTGAAAATAAGAGGCTGCCAAATTTGATCTAGGATATGAATGACACGAATGAGATATTTGAGTCAAGAAATTAACTTATCCTGGTTGCATTTAAGTTCGAGCAAAGTACTGTTTCCGACTTTTTTCTATAGATCCAAGAAAAAAATATACCTCAAAATTGTGAGAATCTTTCATTAGCTTACAATTCTGCATTGATTATTGGCATTAGATTGTCAAACTACAAATAATTTGGGTGTCACCACCAACTTGCACCTAATGATATGGACTTCTGGACTGCCTGTTGAAATTTCTAATAAAAGCAGATGTGGAGAACATATCAGCATAGTATGAAACGAAAACTGCGTTGTTGGTAACAGGAAACCTCAAAACATGATTAAAGCTATGTCGTTTGACCTCAGAAAACCTTTGGTTGGCAGAAGATCTCCATGGGCGATATGCATGCATGGAGAAAAGTACAGGAATTCAAAGGCATCATTCTCACCATTCTGAAACAAGGGCTGAAAATCCAATTCAATGCAGCAAAATTGACATTACAGGCATATTTCGTTGGAGGGACTTGGGCCCTATAATGGAAATGGGAAGAAGTGACTCTCACTTCGGCTATTTGGTTAGGGAGAGTCTCATTCTTATTTTGGTTTCATGGGAAAATAGAAATTATGCCCCAATCCCCATAAGCTAATCTAGACTCTCATCCAGTATTCAAATTTCATTTCAATTTTGTTTCGAGTCATGAACCAAATGCATCAGAGAATATGATCATTTCGATTCCTATTTCAATTCATTCCAATTTTAATACCAATTCTGATTTTGGTTATGAACCAAACACACCCTATAATTGATGTTATCTACCAATGTGAGTTAAGTTATTAAGATGAAGAACATATATTTACAGATAAAAGACTCACCATAGGGTTTTAACGGGTTTAGTCAGTATCATTACTCATACTAGCCACATCCATCATTATGATAAGCTGCATCACAAGCAAATCAAACATCGAACTCGCATAAAAAATTTGTCATACCAAGTGGCAAACACTCAATGAGTTAGAGAAGTCTATAACCTAAAACGACATATCAAGGAATGAGGTTTGGTGGGAATTAGCATATGCAAAATGATGGAGCTTCAACGTATCTGGTGAATGCACAATTTTTTAACTTTCTATTTGTGTATTCATTTTTGAGAAAACAAGATAGTAATTTCTCATCAATTCATTTCATGAGAAGATGAAATAAAGTAGAAATTTCTAGTATATAGATTACAAGCACAAAATAGTGAAGAAAATTTAGGCATTACAATAATATTATCAAAGACAAATAGATGCAAGAAAGCTGATATCCTGCTGTAACTTAGGACTAGAAAATGCAAGGGGTCCAACTTGGATAAGAACTTTAATCTATTTATTACACCAAAAAATTAAATTAGTCGACCAACTATGAATCGATAATTATGAATCGACTATTTTCATCAAAAAAAATCATGAATTGACTATAGTTTGGTCAAATTATTCGTGAACCCATGTATGAAATCTGGAATGAACCATTGTTCATCACTTTCCGTATATCTATAAGACCACATGGAAGCGGGTTTTGCTGAACTTAACCACCAAGGGACAGTTTCTCATGGGAAAAAATATCTAGAGGAAGTTATTTCTAGTAATAACTACCCTTTCTTTCCATCATAAGAGCATGGAGATAACTTCAGTTGCTTTCTCTTTAACGTACTTGACACTGCAACAACACTATTACCAAGCATCAATGCCTTCTAACTTACATATCCTATGGTGTGCTTGGTAATGATTCCCTCCTAGGATTATAGGAACATGCCTTTCCTAGTAGTGGATGATTTTTCAACGATCAATAGATGCAGCTCCGTTTCAACCCATAGAGCGGAAATTCAACATGCTTACGCATGAAAGTCTCATGACAACCTACTTGCACATGAAGGTCAAGTGACCCATACTAAGTAGGTTCAACCTACTTGCATACAAAGATCAAAGAACCTAGAGAGTAGAGAATCAAAATGCTTAGCACAGAGTTTGAGTATCTTGTAAAATCAATAGTAGATAGATCATTCATTGTCGAAGAAGCGGCTTCAATATCGCCTACAAACAAAGAGTCGAGCTACTCTTTCTTCTTTTACGTAGAGTTCGATTAGTAGAGTTGATTGTAATTGGAGCAATAGAGTCTAGTTATTCCTCTCCCTCTTGTTATGGTTCATTCTTTTATCCTCAACATATATATTGTATCACAATCATTATCAATCAAATCCATTTTCTCTTTGTCTCATATCTCCTCCTTTTTATTTTCATTCTATTAATCACTCAGCAGATTTTTAGGTCTTCTTACTAATTAAGATGTTGAAAAAGAAACTCAGGCACATAATGAATTAAAAGCCATAATTAATCGAAAAAAGGAAGCTTAAAAATATGCAAATGTTTTTTTGGCATCAACCACAAGGTGTTGAGAGATTAATTTATAATGCTAATTATGGATACACTTCAAGAGATTATTTGATGACCCCACTAGGGAGCCGAGTGACTAATATTCACCTTCTATTCTCAAAATTCGAGCAGCACCATAAGAATTGGCTTGAAAAGCAATCTATTATATGTAAAATATCAGGCAAGCACATTACAAATGGTTTCGAGAAGCTAATTAGTATACTTAGGGCTTTACTTGAATTGGTTAGAAAAGCCATCATGGATTATAAAATATAATTTTTTTTAAATTTACCAATAATATGATCAATAAATATGGTCGATAAGAATGATCATAGTCGATATGCATGATTGACCTACTCAAAATTACAGTCACAACCATGGTCAATAAGTATGATCAACCAATTCAAAACTATGACTATTATTATAGTCCTTTTTTGTTTTTTTTTTGTAAGGACCATTATCATTGTTATCATGGTTGATAAGCATAATCGACTTATTCAAAACTATGGCCACTATCATAATCGATAAGTATGATCAACCTATTCAAGATTATGTCCATTATCATGGTCGATAAGTATGATTGACCTTTTTTTAACATCATGGCCATTATTGTGATCAATAATCATGAGTAATCCATTCAAGATGATAGCCCATGTCAAGGTCAATAGCATGTTTGGTTGAATTTAAAATTATGGTCTATATTATAGTTAGTAGACATGGTTGATGGGTTACATTTTATGATGAAATTTAATAGTCAAATATCTAATTGATCGATCAATAGCTTATTATCAAGCATTTCTTTTATTTGGTTGATTGGTTGTTGAATTGTGCTTTTCTAGCTTAACAAATATATCTATTTTCTTTGAGCATAGAGGTCATGTGTTTACGGTAAAAAATTAAGTAGATCAACCAAGTATAGATCAATAATTATGAATCAATCATAGCTTGGTCAAATTATTTATGAACTTTGTTTGAAATCTAGAATGAATTATTGTTCGTCAATTGATGCACATAGACCAAGACCATATGGAGGTGTGTTTTTTTTTTTTTCCGAACTTAACCGGCAAAAAGTAGTTTTTAAGAAAAACTATCTAGGAAAAGTTATTTTCATTAATAACTACCATTTCTTTCCATCACAATAGCATAAAAAGGACTTTAATGCTCTTTCTCCAACATACTTGACACTACCAACACTACAACTAGGTGCCAATCGCCTTCTCTCTTAGAATACATATCCTTTGAAGCATTTTCTTTTTGGAAAAATAGATAGACTTACAATTCATACATGATGAACATCTAATGGTATCTAATTACAATCTTTCTCTAAGATCCAAAAAACAATTATTAAATATCATCTAGAGGTAGTCGATAGAGTGGTGAGCTATATATGATGCCACCCAATCAACAAGCTTGTTTCCTTCTCTAAATATATAAGAAGCTTTGGAGTTTGCTAGTTGCTATGTCATATGCCAAATATCAAAGAGGAGGGGGTGTATATTTGAGTGGGGTTGACGTGGCTTTTAGATCCTTTGAAGTGTTTTGCCTCATGACCACTCTTAGAAGTTTAGAAATTGAAGTCTTTTTGGTGGTGAATGATTTTTGAACTATCAATGGATGCAACTTTGATTTTGAGCAAAGATTCAATTTTCTTATACATAAAAGTCAAATAACCAATGGAGTAGAGGTTCAATCTACTTGCACATGAAGGTTGAGTGACCCATAGAGTAGATGGTCATGACTAATATTTAGTTTTAAAGGATTCACTACATGGTTCATATTTCATATGGTTTGTGGTTTGATACTTGCTAAATAATAATAGATTTTAAACCAACACATAATGATAGATGTTAACTAACACATAATGATAGATTTTAAACCAACACCCTCGGCTAGTACCAATGGGACTTGTATCCCTTGACGGACATCCCTATCCTAGTTGAAAAAGCGTGTGAAGTATAATCTGAACTTTAAATTGAATTTGCATGATTATTATGAACATTTTAGCATATCATGGTAATAAAAAATGGGATAAGATTAACAAAATTAAGAGGAAAAATGAGAAAAAAATGCATAAATATAATGTTAAACAAGAGATCAATTTTTTATTTCAATTACAAAATGAGTGCAAATAAATAAAATCTATAAGTATCGCTAACAAAAATTAAGAGAGGATTTTTTTTTAATTTGATTTTAAAATAAACAAATGTAAATAAGAAAGGATAGATATGAGGCATTGGATCACTAAGGGAACCCTAAACTACATCCAAAAAGGAAATTATTCTTGCATTTTTATGAAGAAGATGGGATAAATTATTTTAAGGACAAATTGCAAACAAAATATTGAAATTATTATTTTTGTTCTTAAACAAGGACTTTTTGTTGTTTGCTTCAAATTTAGCTCCTTGCCTTATAAAAATCCGACACTACTTTTAGCCCGTAGAAAACCACAAAATTGCCTTGTAGTTTTCTTTATTTTATAGTGCATACAAAGCATTTTATTAGCCCTCTTTGAGTGCACCAGAGTACTAATAACTTTGAATATAAGCTAAATCATCATATATAATAATAATTACTAGGTGATTAGCATAATATAAATTAAGAAATAATTTTTCAAATATATTAAAAATATGTTTGCAACAACTAGTAAAATATTTTTTAGATATAACCAAATTGCCAAAGACAATGAAAAGGATATTAAAAAGTTATATTTTTCTTTTGCATAATGAATATGTGATGCTAAGGACTGTAATTCTTAGAATACAATGGACTTCAATTTTCAAAATATATATGACAAGACTTAAAACCAAGGTATGCAATTCGCGGATTCTATATCAATACTATATAAGTACAAATCAATATGGGGGATGATTCGATGTACCAACAATTAGTATGCTCCTGTACCGACTATCAATACTGGTATGAAATGCTATGCCAGGTGCGGGCAAACCTTGATTACAACCTTTTTATTTAGGTAGTTTTGGTAGCAGGGATGAAAAACCGATCTAGATAAATGATTTTCTAACCAACTCATTTTGATGCAAGACACCTCGCTTGCTTCTTCTCTCTTGCAAAATAATATATGATACTAATATAAAACACAAAATTGAAATAGTGTTAGAGGAGTTTAAGGCATTCCTAAACCCCTATTCTCTACAAATACAAAAAAAAAGGATGACATTTAATCCAATAATACAATAGTATGTGATAATGTCTTTCTACTATTTATTATGTTTAACTAGCACTTCATGATTGGTCTTTTTTTGCTGTAACCTGCTTGCAAAATAGAAACAAAAAAAGGGAGACCGAGCTCTTTTACATGGGGGCTTAGCTTCCACAGCTCTCCTTGTATCTTAATCACGTTTTAGTTCTTATTGAATGAGCAAAAAAAAAAAAAAAAAACCATCAAGAATGCATTGTAAATGACATAATCCTACTTCATGAAAAAAAATCCCACAAAGAATGCATTGATGAAACTTTTCTTTTGTATGTCCTCCTTATGCCCAAATAGGGGTTCAATTGCTGAATTTTTTTATGGTCTGAGGGAAAGGGGAAACAAGATGAATGGCTGTTGAACTATATGGTTCTATATAGACATCCAATTTTATGCGTAAACTAATTGGATGAGGTGAGAGTAATTTGAACTTTCACATAGAATTTAATAAAATATTTTGTTAAATCTAGTGCTATGTTTAACCCAGACATCTATTTGCACGCTATCTAAAACTTACAGAGATCATCTTGCAATTATGTGAAATGTGAGCATTGCTCTACAATTTTCATAAAATATAGGGATGGTCATAGGAAACACCTTTTCATTGTACGAGTTATAATACATGTCTTCTAACATATGAAATATATCTAGATTTTAAAATAAGTTTTAGTTTTTGTAAAAATTGGATGTTAGGAGTGAAGAGCATTGGTTGCCAAGCAGAAAAGCTTAAAGAGATTTTTAAGATCAAAGTCTGAGTGTGGTGAAGGAGATATGAATTAGGATGATGTTCATAGTAGCTACATGGAGAAATCTAATTAAGAGTATCATAGGAATTGGAACGTAGGGAAATATTTGAACCTTAATACAATGCTTAGGATGCGGGCGACTATCAAGCTGCTTAGGAATATCTGAACTATGGTCTGTGGTGGGATGACCTTGTAGATAAAGCATGTGTATAGAGAGGCCAATGGAGCAGTAGATTGGATGGTCTCATGTGTGGCCAACCACTTCAGAGATACTCTTTGGGTGGGGGAGAGAGAGTTATCTGTTTCAGGACCTGTTATTTTTTGATTTTTTTTGGCTTTATATGTATCCATAATGTATGATACATCTGTTTTAGCAAAAAAAAAAAATAGCGCTTAGGATAGGATTAAAGACCTGTTTGGGGAACTATTGACAGTAGAGCTTTTGAAAGTAGAGCCGTTGGACGTAGAGCTTTCTGAAATAAAACTTTTATAAAAAAATATTTGCTGTTTGGTAACTACATTTCTAAAATGCCGTGACACTTTAACATTTGTTTGGTAAACAAACTCAGAAAGTATTTTTGTATGATAAAATTATCATAAATGACATTGCATAGTATTATACAATAGAGCATAATAAAATATAACATATATTAATACATAAATATATGATATAGCATAATATTACTGTAATGTAATATATTATTAAATTGTTTAACATAATATATTAATGTATTATGATATAATGTAATATAATATTATATTTATAATATAATTAAATAAAAAATGTTCAAAATATTATAATTATTAGCGTACATTAATTTCTCATAATATAACATAATATTAAATTATTTAACATAACATATCAATGTATTAGGATATAATTAATATAATATAATATTTATAGTATAATACAATAATAGGAAACAAGAATACCTTTTTGTGCATGGAAGGAAGTCTGATCCATGGCTAGAGTTCTTTGTTAGGACTCGAGCAGATTTTTAGGTTTATAAAGGGACAAAGTATGTAATTATTATATTTTATTATAGGTATTTTGGTTAAAAAACCGCTTTCGATAAAGTTCAAAACAGTTTTTTTGGAAAGCTCCATTTTGGAGCTTTTCCCAAAAGCTGTTTTTAGCTTTCTGGAAAAGATAAAACAATTTTTCCAAAATTTTACCAAGCATATTTTTTTCATCCAAAAGTGCTTTTGGAGGGCCATAAAGTATTTTTTGGCCCTTCAAAAGCTTCCTCAAATGGAGCCTAAGTATTTAAGAGAGTTACCAATAAAAATAAGCTAATATGATAAATTCAAAGAAAAAGTATAGTCCATTAATCTCAATTAGGTTAGACCATCTAGTTATCTGTATCCAATTTTAGGCACCATGCATGTTTGATCTCAGCCACCATGCATGTATGGTTTACAAAGCTAGTTTCTGACTCCGGTCTCGCCAAGGGGAGAGAATCCAAGGCTGCATTTACGCACCGTGTACATCTCTGACCGTCTGATCCACCGCTCTTTCTGTTCGCCAGCCATCCATTCCCGGCCCACCGTAAAGCGGACAAAACCCCCGGCGGCTCACCGAATGCTGCACCCTAAGCGGATCAATCAAGAATATGCTCGACCCAGCGCATGTTAGCAACCTATCTTAACCTACGCTCGCCCCTACATTTATGAGAACGTCCCCTCTCGCCCACCTTCTCGCTTGATCGCTTCCTCTTCTCCCTCCTCCGCTTCTCTTTCTCCGATCGATTATATAGATTTTCCTCTGTTTGCGATCGGATTGGGTCGCGATCGAGTTTCCGCTCGTCGTGTGGTTTCTGTGGGTCTGTTCGGTGATAGATTTGGTGCGGTAATGGCGACGAAGAGGAGCGTGAGTACTCTCACGGGAGCCGATCTCAAGGGGAAGAAGGTGTTCGTGAGGGTTGATCTGAACGTGCCGTTGGATGACAACCTCAAGATCACGGACGACACCCGAGTGAGGGCCGCCGTCCCCACCATTAAGTACTTGATGCAGCACGGCGCTAAGGTCATCCTCTCCAGCCATTTGGTGAGCCTCTCGCTCTATCTCTGCAATCCATCTCCTCCTCGTTTTGGTTCTCCTAGATTGTTTCTTAGTTTTAATCAATGTAGCTTCTTTTGATCTCTTCTATTTTTTGTTATTTTGTTCTATTTTTTAAATTTTATTAAGAGGTAATTGTTACTTATTGTTTTGTAGAGATTCTTATTTCTGTAGGGATTTAGAGCATTCCTTTGTATAGTACAATCAAGGTTTTAAAAGGTCGCACCTTTGCCCATTTTTAGATTTTCGTCTGGTTTTTATGGACAACCTTTTTTTTTTTGGGTGACGAGACGAGGGAGGTAAATTTGTTATTAGTTTATGAAAGTTCAGCTTGGAGGATTTAATTTATCTATCAACTAACAATCTTGTTTTTTTTTAAAAAAAAAGTTTTTCGCCCTCGTTTTCTTTCTCCATATGGTCCTTTCGTTTTGCTTTTTTAGGTCACAGATCTGTTTGTTTCATAGTATGATCAACATTTTAAATCTCCTATCTTGTTCCATTTTTGTTTGTGATTTCTAGCTGGTAACAATGTGATACCTGAACGTCCACGCATATAGTTTTCTTTTAGGTTTTTGAAATGTGGAACTTTTGCTGAGAAGAGCGAGGTATATTATTGTTAGTTTATAAGGTTTTCGTTTTATGGCAATTAGTTTGTAAAGCCTTCAGCTTGGTGGTTTCGAATAATCTAGCAACTCCTCAAATTTGCTGTTTTCTGGTTCCGTTCTGCCCGACCTTTTTATTAAAAAAGGGGCTCGGACCTGTCCGCATAAAAAATGGTTTAAAAGTCCAACCTTTCTATTTAATAATCTGATATATCTCTTCAGTGATGGTGCGATCTATAAATGCGCACATATAGCTCTTAGCTTTTATGAGTTTGGGAGATGGAGATGGACTGACCGTGGAAAACATATCTTTGCATGTTGTGGATCCTATGTAGGAGACCTTATTTTCATAGTGTTTTTTAACTTTTTGAAAAGTCCATGTTTGCAGACAATGCAATTAGAAGAACTGGAAGTAGAATATGATATTGTGACTTTTTGGATGAGTAATAAAATAAATTGAGGTTAATTTTAGGTTGGGCATATTACAATTATACGACATTTATTTGACCTGATATTTATATCCTGATGTTTTATATTGCTTAATATATTGCCCACTTGCTTTTAATTCCATTTTTTTTGGTTGATATAAATGACCACCATCCATTGCTTTGTAATTCTAAGGTTAACATGTAAAAGGCTGCATGGATGTTTGGCTACTCTGTATAATTCCATTTAAACTTTTTATCATTTTCACCACCACCATTACTACTACTACTACTATTATTATTGTTATTATTGATATTGGTATTGGTAAATCTAAATGAAAACCATTCATTACATTGCAATTTTGTGATTATCATGTAATAGGCTGCCTGGCTACCATATGTATGTGATAATTTTATATCTGCATATCTGATAAGGGCCAGCGGTGTATCTTTCGTGCTAAAGAATGATGAACCTTCTTTCACATGAGGTGACTGTTGGATCATCAGCCGACTGCTTTGAGATTTGTGCCAATGGATGAATGATGGACTTTTGAGTGCTTTTGCGGTGGGTGATCCAATGGTGATTTTGTGCGACGGAAAGTTGATCATTCTTTTGCCTGAAAGATACAACCCAGTCCCATTTGATAAAAATATGAAACCTTTGAAATTGTCTTAGGTGAGGTATGGAGGAAGGACAGGCTAGGAGGAATTAGGGAGGTCATGATGGAGGGCCAGGGTAGTACCCTTTTGATATTATATTTTATTTTCACAGTCTATAGCCTTTTGTGTCATGGTTTATCTTTTTCCCATAATTTGAGTTTGTACTAATAACTTTAGCCTTTTATACGTGGAACCAGATGTTATTCAAGAGTCATATCTGTTTCTTTCTGTTTTATAAATTCTATTACTACATTTTTGTTCCTTGCAGTTTTTTTATGCATCTCCACCCCCCCTCCCTCTTTTTTCGCCTTAGATGATATGCATGTTATATAACCTATGCTCAGCAGTTCATTACATTCACACTTGTGTTTTATAGATGCAGCGTTTCTCATATTTCAACTGTAATATATTTCTTGATAGGGGATCTTCGTTCTTAGTTTTTATCAATGCTTAGTCGTCATCTGAACTTGCTACCTCCTTTTCATTAACTTGTGGATTGGTTTTGAATTTTCAGGGTCGTCCAAAAGGTGTCACTCCAAAGTACAGCTTGAAGCCACTTGTGCCTAGGCTATCCGAACTTCTTGGAGTTAATGTGTGTGAAAAAATGCCCCTGTAACTGATGCCTCTTTTGCATTGTCAAACATTAAGCTGGATTCTTTGTTTCATTTCTGATTCCTTGGTTTATTCAAATAGGTTGAGATGGCTGATGACTGTATTGGTGAGGGAGTTCAAAAGATGGTGGCTGCATTACCAGATGGTGGCGTCCTGCTTCTTGAAAACGTGAGATTCTATAAGGAAGAAGAGAAAAATGATCCAGAGTTTGCAAAGAAGCTAGCATCCCTTGCTGATCTCTATGTAAATGATGCCTTCGGCTCTGCTCATAGGGCACATGCTTCAACAGAGGGAGTTGCCAAATTCTTGAAGCCATCCGTTGCAGGCTTCCTTATGCAGAAGGTATGATAGAGGTCTCTTCATTTTTTTAATAAATCATCAAAGAAGAGAATCAATCATAGCTTGCCCCAATTTAAAAATTATACTGTTGGAATTCATTATCCTGCTTGTTCATTTGGTATCTAATATGTGCCAAATATCTTATACTGGCCCTATCTTTGACAATGGCCATACATTTTTGTCCGATGGGTATGCAGATATATTCTAATCCAAGTTTTGGTATTGTTAAAAAAACTACATTATATGTTACCACTTCAATTATGTTGGTTGAATTCTGCAATTTGCATTCTCACGAAAGCTTTCACTGTTTCCCTTAGGAACTTGATTATCTTGTTGGAGCAGTAGCAAACCCCAAAAGGCCATTTGCTGCCATTGTTGGTGGCTCAAAGGTGTCATCCAAGATCGGTGTGATTGAGTCACTTTTTGAGAAGGTCGATATCCTTCTCCTTGGTGGAGGAATGATGTTTACCTTCTACAAGGCGCAAGGGCTCTCTGTTGGGTCCTCACTTGTGGAGGAAGACAAGCTTGATCTTGCTACAGCACTTATTGAGAAGGCAAAGTCTAAAGGCGTGTCTCTCTTGTTGCCGACTGATGTTGTTGTAGCTAACAAGTTTGCTGCAGATGCAGACAGCAAGGTTTGTCCTCTTGCTTATCCCTTATGGATATTAACTTATTCAAGAGAGAGAGATATATATAAAAAACTTTAAACAATCGAAATCCCGAAGGCCTCTCTAAGCTTTTTTTTTTTTGCAACTTCTGTAAGAATTTGTGAGCATGAAGTTTGATTTAGTTGTCATTGATTTGCTATACACATTCTTTCTTTCATATGCATGTAAAAGGAGGGGCATAAGCTGTGCATGAGTTGAAATGGTGATAGAATTGAAGTATTGTTTTGGTTGGTAGGTGGGTTTTTTTTTTTTGCTCTCCATTTAAGCGTGCTCATACATGATGTGTCTCCATTGAAGGAACAGTCGGAATCCCAGAGATGAACTAAGTTTGCTAGTGGAAGTTCTGATTTGGCAATTCGACAGCCTGCATCATCGGAGGTTATAAATTTGATGCTAATGATACTCATTTTCTTTGTTCTGTAGGTTGTACCTGCATCTGGTATCCCAGATGGTTGGATGGGTCTTGACATTGGACCTGACTCCATCAAGACTTTCAGTGAAACTCTAGATAGCACCAAGACAATCATTTGGAATGGACCAATGGGAGTGTTCGAGTTTGACAAGTTTGCAGTGGGAACTGAGGTAAATGATAAAGAACATCTCAAGCTTCATCTTATTGTGAGACAATAGTATAACACATACATTAACACTCTTTGATTGGTTAGGCAATTGCAAAGAAGTTGGCTGATCTGAGTGGGAAAGGGGCCACAACAATCATCGGAGGTGGTGACTCTGTTGCAGCCGTGGAGAAAGTCGGGCTCGCTGACAAGATGAGCCACATTTCAACCGGCGGTGGTGCAAGCTTGGAGCTGTTGGAAGGCAAGTCTCTTCCTGGTGTTCTTGCTCTTGATGATGCCTGAGCCTTGGACTATTTTTGTCTCGCCGCCGATCGCTTCTTCGCCTAGGTTTTGTTAGAGAGAGGTGGTATTGCTTGTTCTTGAGGCTACACTAAAAGTTCTGCTGATGGTTTAATAAATATCCTTTCATGAAGTGCTTGTGACCAAAGACTCCAGCTTTCAAGAGACTTCGTTATGGCGCATTACACCATAATTGTGGTTTTGAATAATATTTTGGAGCATACTACCGCTTGTTTGGAACCATGAATATTGGGTTCTAGTGGGTTAGTGGGCTGGATTTGTGTCCTGCCCTGATAAGATTATGCAAAAATGTTAATAAAAAGAACACTAAAAATTATGAATTGCTGATTAATTCACTTTGGATGCCATGAAATAATGATGGTCTTGTAATTTTTCAAAATTGTTGCTTGAAGAAATGAAGAGCATCAGTGTGATTATTTGAACATTTAAGTGCAATTAGAGGAAATGTTGGGTTAACATAATTAAGGATTTGGTTTGGATTAGTTCTGTGGCTATGGTTCATGAGGTTTTTTTTTTTTTTTTTTTGGAGATTATCTATTATAATGGAGAATGATAATAGCTGTTTGTGATGTGACGGCTTGGAATAGGGGTGGCAATTTAGTCCGTTCCATAGGGTGTCAGATCCGACCATAATGGGCGGGTTTAGGTTCAAGTTGGGCTGGAACTTCCAAAGGAGTCAAATCCAAGCTAATTAGGTTGGTGAATTGGGTCAGGCCCAGGTTGGAATGCTACGTTTTTCCAAAACATTGTCAGTGGGGTGGGTTTGTTTCGAGTTAATCCAGTGAATAGATATCATCCTAAGTGAATAGATATTAAAGTATTTAAGAAGTTTTAGAATGATGGTAGAAAGAGAGACGAGTTTGCCACCCAAAATATGACGTTTCAATTTTTCTTTCTTCTTCTACTACTCATATTACGCGATAATAGGTCTATCAAGATTTAGAGAATTTGATAAGGTTTATGGGGACTAATATGCAAAACTGTTTTGCCTAAGGTGCATAATTTGCGTTGCCCAAGTAATTAATTGCAGCTTGTGAAGGTGCTTCAAGATGAGAACCAGTTATAAGACATCCTTAAACTTATATGTAGTCATAAAGCCAACACTTAGAAAAGTTAAGATTTGCTGGCTATTATCACAATCTTTTGTAACCTGCATATGATTTCATTACTTTACCTGATGGAAGAAGTGAAGGAAGTCAAAGGTTATTCTAGCTTGTGAAGGTTAGTCTATCTATTGTGATTGCTCACGCCAAAAAAATCAGCTCCATTGTTTGCAATTGCATTCAAGATTTGCTGTGCATCCCCTTTCAGCACAATATTAGAGATTCCTAAATCTTGTGCAAATTGGAGGTCCTCTTTAGCAGCTAGTGCTTCAATATGCCCGGTAGAGCCTAGAATTCCCAATCTTTTAGACATGCAAGCTATGAACTCGTCCTTTTCAAATGGCAACCCCCCGTCTGAAAATGCCTCCTTTTTGAATATAAAACCATCAATGTTTGCCTTTAAAAAGATGTTGGTAGGTGGTTTCCAATTGATAACTGAAATATTTTGTTGGGTCACTTTATTTATTCTTGAGAGTTAATGAGGTCGTTCAAAAAACTGAAGGGGCCCCGAGTACTAGGTTATTTCAACCTTTTGGAATAGTGCAGGATGTTAACAATAAGACCTAACCTTTTTTTTTTTTATCTGTGCATGCACATCTAGTTGAATGATAAGGCTTTTCTTGCAACGATCTGCACCATGAAGGACTAAAGAACCAAATTTTAGATGCAAGGCATCACTCCTTGAATATACACAAAGTGGTCTTTGATTGGAAAACCATGTAATTCAAATGTTCTTCTACATTTATTTTCCTTTTTACAAAGTTAGTTATGTTAGCAATACGTGAGCCCAAAATTTCCAAAGAAATAACTTTATTTAGACTCTCCGCATCCACATAAGTTGCCAAGTTCGAAAGGAACTTTGCACCCACCCAAACTTGATATCACGATAGCTGAAACACCCTACAAATTCCAAGATACATGATAAGCACTCAACTTTAAAATATCTTATATAAATGAAATATCTTAACGGGTGGTTGTCGGGTAGTCAAATGCTCGTAGGAATTTTACGAATTATTTCATCCTCATACGGTATGAAAACATGATAAGTGAATTGCTCACTCTTTTTTTTTTTTTTTTAAACTTTTGGAATAATAACTATTTTTTAGATTTTATAGGAAAAATTATTTTGAAATGGAGAGAGTGAAAAAGGATGTTGATCATATATTATTTTAAGCTACCAGTCCCATAGTTTAAGACAAAAATATATTTGGTAGGAAATATAGGATATGGGTTGTATATTTCGCACGAACAAAGGATTCTCCTTCCTTCTTGCGAATCAGCCGTTGGATCGCACTTATAGATCTCAAATTGTTTTCAACGCTATTCTTCCAGAGCCTTCTTCCATTTTTTAACGGCTCCACCGTTATTCGTTTCGTGCTTTTAAATCGGTCGGCTTCTCCTTTCCTTGAGGGTATTGGCGACGAGAAACTCAAATTAGGAGGAAAGAGAGGATGGATCCTGTTGGGGGAAAAGTTGATCAAGTAGAGGACCACGGAGCCTCACCGACCAGCGAGCACCCCGCCGACCAGCGAGCGCTCTGCCGACCAGAGAACGCCCTGCAAAGCAGGGAGCGCCCGGCCGAGCAGCAAGCGCTCGCCGAGCGGAAGCCTACCAAGCGCTCCCCTCGCGCCCCCGTACT
>JAOXJJ010001081.1:0-20536 GCA_025769935.1 Phoenix roebelenii | reverse complement strand
CCCTTGAAGGGACCCCCATCGCACGAAGCTGGAACTCCGAAAATCTCCGGATGTACTATCAGTGAAGCCCTAAGGGGTTCTCGGTGATCGGGAACATGAGTTCCGTCTTCTCCTTGTGATAACTTATCTACAGTTTTTTCCTGATCATGTTATGTTTCTCCTAACGCTAGAATGTTCGTAATCTTCAGACTACCTGGCCAAGCTCGGATGCCCGACCAAGCTCGGATGCCCCAGCCAAGCCTGGAATGCCCCGCCGCAACGACATCGAGCTCGGTCTCGATCTCCTTCAAATACCCCGATAAAGTTCGGGATGTTCCGAGTGTCGACAGTGCATGCCCAGACCTATCGACCTCGGAAAGCGTCGCAGGTCGACAGTGCATGCCCAAACCTCTCGACCTTGCGTACGATCCCTCGACTAAGGTCGAGATACCCCGAGTGTCGATAGTGCGTGCCCAGACCCCTCGACTTCAAAAAAATGGGGTAGTACCTTTGCGGCCCTCCGTGGCGCTCGACATCAACAACGGGGTAGTACCTTTGCAGCCCCCCGTAGCGCCTCCTCGACTAAAGTCGGGATGCCCCGAGTGCCGATAGTGCGTGCCCGGACCCCTCGGCCTCGGAAAGCGTCGCAGGTCGACAGTGCATTCCCAGACCCCTCGACCTTGCATACGATCCCTCGACTAAGGTCGAGATGCCCCGAGTGTCGACAGTGCGTGCCCAGATCCCTCGACCTCGGAAAGATGGGATAGTACCTTCGCGGCTCTCCGTGGCGCTCGACATCGACAGCGGGGTAGTACCTTTGCGGCCCCCCGTAGCGCCTCCTCGACTAAGGTCGAGATGCTCCGATGAGTCGACAGTGAGCCCAAGCTTCCTCGACCTCGGGATGACGGGGTAGTACTTTCGCGGCCCCTCGAAACGTTCGTAAACAACGCCAGAGCTACGTTTATATAGATCTCCAATGACAGCTACATCTCCCAACATGCCGACGTCCCCAAAAAGCGGATCATAGGCAAAAGAGCGTCCTCAAAAACTAGCCAAAGAGCGAAGCTGCCGACCTCAGCATGGGACGCTCGACTCCGACAGTACGGAAGGTACACTTTACAGTTCCATTACATTTATTTACTCATATCGCTGGCAATTCTTTGATTAAACTCGAAACTTACCTCGACCAAGGTCGAGACGTTTTTCCAAGTCAATTGCGAGCCCGGGTCTTTCTTACACCAGGCACGCCTTTCTTATCGCTCGTCAGCAGCAAACACATCGACCCTTGATACTTTGGTCGAGCTTGGAAGTGCCGAGGCACTTACCACAATTTCGATTCCACTTGTTGGAATCTCGGCCAAGTCCGAGACCAACTGTCGTAAAGGCTCCGGCGGCAATGCGACTTCGGTCCATGATCTCCTCGGAGGCCGACTCCAACACCTTTTGCCAGCTAACGTCCGAAAAACTAAGCTCGAAAACTTAGCTAAGATTGCTCAAAGGACGAACTTAAAGGCCTGATGAAACCTTCTTGAAATTCGAGGTCCGGGCTCAATGCACACGCTGAGCATAAGGACTTGGCAAAATTCAGATTCAGGCTCGAAAACTCAGAGCTTGGAGCTTCATTTAGCAAACACGGCTTGAGTCAAGGCTTAGAAAATCGAGGTCCACACACTTAACCGAGCCCGAGGACTTAGAGAAATTCGTCGACAAAGATTTGACTTGGCAAGTGCGATTGAAGCTTAAGTTCATAAAACTTAAGCTTACGAATTCGACCGAGCTCAAGAACTTAGCGAATTTTCTTATGGCTCGAGCCCAACACCTAAAATGTCGTCTTTATCAAAACTGATCTCGGCGCCTTAACGAATGCGCCCCATATCTAAGCCTACGGCTGAGGACTTGGCTAAACTTGAACGTTTAGAAGAACTCGCCGGGAAAGGTTCAGTTTAAAAGATTATCTATTGCACAAAAGAAGGAAGGAAAATAAGACACGAGATTGAAAGAAAACTATTTCATTAATAAAGGCCTGAGGGCCAAAGTACAAGGTCGAGGTCGGCTGTACAACTAACTTAGAAACCGACCTCGTTTACAATTGAAGAAAGGAAAAGCTACTCCTAAGGGGCTCCGGCCTCGTTAGCGCCGGGATCATCCACGATGATCACCTGGGGGACCTCGGCAGGTGTTGGCTCGGGACCTTCCTCGGCGGGAGCAGATACAACACCGTCGGCGACCTCGGAAATCCCCTCTGCGGGAGTCGCCTGAACCGCCTGCTCGGTCTTGGCGGCTTCTCCCTCGACTTCTGCCTCGGCGGCCTCAGCTCCGGCCCCCTCATCTTCCCCCTCGTCAAGTGGTGAGGGCACATCGGAGTCGCTATCATCGTCGAGCCCCGACTTCGGCCGGATCCCCGAAAGATCGAACTGGGGGCAGAATCGAGCCGTCTGCCGCTTGAAATTTTCAAAGCCTCGGAGGAACCCGTCAACCGTTTCCTCCTCGAGCATGTCACGGAACTCTTCTGACTCCTTTAAGAGCTCCACGATATTTTGGGCTCGCTCGAGCACCTTCTTTTCTCGAGCCTCGAGCTGCCCGATCTTCAGGCGGAGAATCCCGCCTTCGTACTTGATCCCCGAAGCTTCGGAGCGGGCCTCGGCGAGTCGCGCCTCGGCAGCACGCAACTCGGACCTTGTCAGGGAGTGGGCGGCCCTCTCCTCCTCGAGCTCGCCAATAATTGCGAGCCGCCCGGCCTCGGTGGCCTCCCTCCGTGCGAGTGCCTCGGCCAGCTCGGCCTTTTACTCCGCAAGCCTCTTTTCGGCCAACTCCAGCTGCTTCTCGAATCGCCGAGATTCGTTCTGGCATCCCGAGGCAATGAATACCAGATTATCAATTTCATAAAAATGCTGCAAGGAAAAAAGCGACGAGTAAGGTTAAGGAAAATGTTAATGGCCGAAAGCACAGCAAAAAATAAATAACTTACCCGAACGACATTACGGTAAGTTTGGTCGACAATCTCTTCAAGGTTGAGAGCCTCGAACTTGGCCCGGTCGACCGGGAGCATCGCGTAGCGGAAGATAGCGCACGCGACATCAGCATTTTCGAGGGCCGAGCTGCCCTCGAGAGCCGAAGGTTCCGACTCAGCAGGTCCCTTCTCGGGACGTCCTCCAGCCCCGGACGAGCTAGGACCAGCGGAGCTCGAACCGGCAGCTCAAGATGCGCTCGGGACCCTGGGACCCCTGCTCGGCTCAGGGCCCGATTGCCGCGGACGGACGACGGCCCGACCCGCCCGTTGAGCAGTGGGAGCAGGGCAGGTTGGAGGCGCCGGCTCAGGCGCCCCTCCGGAAGCCGAGCTCGTGTGCTCGGCCGATGGGGCCTTCTCTCGGGCCACCGATGACGTGCCGACCCCGGATGCACCCGCCCTGCGGGGAAACGGATGTAGGGGTCGGTCTCGCCTTCTTTCGGGGCTCGGGGAGAGCCCCGCTGACCTCGGCTGATCTTCTCTTCAGCCGAAAGAACAAGGATGTATTACTGGTCGGCATGTGCGGAATATCTGAAACAAAGAGTGACGAAAAACTTTAAGTAAGAGGAGAAAGAAACCAGTAAAACAGGAAACAAAATAATGTGACTACTCTTTCCCTCGGGGCGCGCCGAGCTCAGGCCGACATTCACCAAGGCCTCCTCGCTCAGGAGGTCGGCCAAGTTGATATCCTTCCCGAGATCCTGCAGGGAGTTAAGAACCCTCTGCTCATCTGTCGTAAGCTCGGAGAGCCTTTTGAGGGCCTTCAGCCGGGGATGCCCCCACCTCGGGTCAAAGCCCCATGACACCTCGGATGCCAAAAAGAAAAAACGCCCCTTCCACTCATGGATAGAGGAAGGGGCACCTCGGAAGAGGGACATACCGCCTCGGAAGGCGAAGTACAACCACTCTCCATCCGCCAGATTTATTTTTAATAAAAAAACACCGGCGGAAAACGCTTACCAAAGTTGGGATCCCATGCGCAAGGCAAAGGGATAGGAACCCGACTATGGTCCTCCACGAGTTCGGAGCCAGCTGCGCTGGGACGAGCTGGTACTCCACCAGCAGGTCGTTTACGAAGCCGTGGAGGGGGAACCGTAGGCCGGCCCAGAGCATCTCGACGTACACTCCGATCCGGCTTGGGGGCGGTCGCGTTACCCAATCCCCCGGCCCCGCAAGTTCGAGATAAAATCCGGACCGAAAAAAGAACCGGGATTGGACCAGCTCCAATTCCTTCTCTGGCAGACAAGATCCAACCTCATTCAAACCAGAACCCGTTTTCAGAAAGGAGAAGGAGAGGTGGAGAACAAAGAAAAACTAGAAAAAAGGAATAAGGACACTTCAAACTAAGAAAGGAAGATGACCTACGGTGGGGGGATCGCCGGAAATCGCCTTGAGGCGCCCTCGGAAGGTTCGGTTACGACTGAGAAAGACAAACAAGAGGCTAAGGGCGAAGAAGAAGAAAACAGCCAAGCGAGCCCTTTTTTAGGGCTAGGATGGGGGTTTTATATAGACCCTCCCGACGGCCCAGATCGGCAAGGCTGGATCCCGCCTTACGTCCGGATTGTGCCGCGTGTCGGCCCCAAAAAATGAAGCGGCATATTTATTTTGGGTTGGCGCCTCGAACACACAATTGAGGCAATGTCCCGTCGGATCTTGGGACCCAATTATGAGCCCGTTTCACGAAACGATCTCGGAGAACGAAAAGGTGATGCTCCATCTCCTCTCATTAAGAATACTTCGAAGCGTGTGGAGCGCCGGAACAATTTAAAGTCTTCCTGGCCCCCACCACAGTAATAAAAACAACTACTTCCTGCGTCCGAGCTTGCAAGCGGCTCGAACTCGGAAGTCGGGGGTAGGGTTGGGGTAATATAGATTGCCCCAAGTCACATGAGTATGTAGCGAAGCACGTGATCAAGGGCACCCGAACTCCTGACCTCGGATGCGCCCGACCTCAGATATGTCTGACCTCCGAGCCTCCGACTCGGCGCTTAACCAGGTGTCCGACCTCGGATATGTCCGACCTCCGAGCTCACCATTTCGGAAGTCTGACCTCGCCATTCACATACAGCAGTCGTATCCTTCCGTAGTCCGATCAGAGACCATACCCTGCCATCGCCCCCAGCATTTAATGCGCGTGGCTCTTGAAGACCTTCAGCTTACTCCACAATTAATGTGCGTCTTTGGCTTACTCAACCATCATCACGCATGACTCCTGAGGACCTCCAGCTTACTCCACAATTAATGCGCGTCTCTGGCTTACTCAACAATTAATGCGCGTGGCACCTACTGTCTACGGATCTCCAATTCTCCACGGCAAGTCAGCTCGGCCGCATCCAGTCGGCCGTGACAACTCCCTGACTCCGACCTCAAAGCATTAATTCGCCTGATCGTGCGACGTGTTCAGTTGTACTGCAGTATCGCCTTGTCACATCATAGGTAACCTAGCACCTCTCTATAAAGGGAGAACTTCTCCATTTTAGAGGGGGCTGGCGGACAGAAACTCTGATCCACACTGTTTTCTCCTCGTATACACTTGCCCCCTCTGACTTAGGCATCGGAGGACCGACGCCAGAAAATCCAGCCACCGGCTTTCTTGCAGGTCCCTCCGGAGGACGCCGCACGCCGACGATCAGCCGCCCGCCAGCGCCTCGCCGGAGCTCCACCTTCTCGGCCGACCGGTCGCCCCCGGGTCCAGTTTCCAACAACAATAATTTTTAAAATTGAGGAAGTATCTTTGAGATTGATCCAAAGTTGTGGGGGTATCCATATAATTTTTCTTTTCTTCTCAGTGCTTTAACCTACAATGGCATCTTTGAGATGGATGTCAAACTCTAATTTTTGTTGTTGTAGATGTACTTTCAAGACCTCCCCCTCCAAGAGAATCCATTGCAACACTCTTTGCCAATGAGTATTTAACACGTACACAGTGCTGGATTCTTCTTAGAACTCTTAATTGGATGCTTGCATCTGCATTTTCTTCATTGACTGAAGTGTCGTTAAGTCAACTATGGACAGGAAAATGGATGGGCTATGCATCAGAATTGTCATATGGTATGCTTGCATGGGATATTCGGAAGCATGAAAGAACAAAGTGTTTGGACATCAGCACTTTAACCATACCCAAGTGGTTAGAACAGACTTAAACTTGACAAATAATGTTTTTTACTTGATTGCTATGAGTATTTCTGAAGTTAAGTTAGGATGGCTTCCAAGGGTATTATCAGTTTACTGCCTAAAAACAATCCACTCTTTTCATGGGTGGATTTTCATACCCTCCCTTTATATCAAAAAAAAAAAAGAAATAAAAAAAGAAAACAATCACTTTTTTCATGAACGTCTCCAACCCTATATTAAGCTAAAGTTTGATGCTGAATTTGATCCTCAAACTGGCAGGAGAGAGGGTAGATACCTCGAAAGGAATGACACAGACGTTGTTCATTGTGCTCCTGTGATTCCTTTGTTAGATATCTTTTGAGTCACTGAAAGCAATCTGTACGCAGCCTTCTACTATGTACCAGCTTCAAATATATGGGTGGAGGGAAGTCGATCAGCCAGTTGACCAGCCTTCCAAGAGTTGTTCACTTAGTAGCTAGTTGAGATTTTTAGATCAATGTTAATAACCTCGCCACATATGAGAGAATCAAAAAAATTAAAGGTTTCAAAATTATTAACTAATATTTTATTAGAAATATTATTTGAGATACATCGAATGATAAAATAATTGTAAAATTCTTTGGTAATATACATAAAACTATTAAATAAGAAGCATAAAAATATATTGATAAATAAGGGATATATAAAATTAAAAATATTTGAAAGCAAAAATGAGAGAAAGCTACTATCTACTACTACCTACTATAGTACTATATAGCAAGCTCATTCTGCAATTTAAGGGTCTCACCATCTAGTGGCAGATCATGGTCACCAGCTTTCATTAAGGGTCAAAGACAAAGTCCCAATTCCACAATATCAGTGCATGGCTCCTCTTGCGCTTCGATCAAATAATGGATGGTGAATCCTTATCCAGATGGAATGGCAGCCACCCCCTCGCCCTCCTATTCAACCCTTGCACCACCCCTGCTGCTCTTATCTCCAATGCACTCTCCTCCATCACTGCCTTCTTCTTTCCTAGTTTTTTATTGAACAACTTGCAGTTGACATACCATACCCCCTCTACGATAAGATTTTACTACAACTGCAATAAAAAAAGAGAAAAGAAAAGAGAAAAGAAAATCGGAATGAACAAAAGCCTGACCATAACAAACCTTTCCATTTTAATGGAAATATATGATGATCAAATCAAGTGGAAGAAATTTTTTTATGTAGTTGAGATTTTTGGATCAATGTTACCAGTGAAATAACCCTACCATATATGGGGGAATCACAAAAAAATAAAGGTTGCATTATTATTAATTATTTTTTTGTTAGAAATATTATTTGAGATATGTTGAATGATAGAATAATTGTAAAATTCTTTGGTAATTTACATGAAAATATAAAAAAAGAAGCATAAAAATATATTGATAAATAAGAGATATATAAAATAAAAAAATCTAAAAGTAAAAAGAAAGCTTCTATATACTACTACCTATTATAGTACTACATAGCAAGCTCATTGTGCAGTTTTAGGGTCTTACCATCCACCCATGGCGGGCCATGGTCACCAGCTTTCATTAGGGGCCAATGATAATGTCTCGACTCCACAACATCAGCACATGGCTCCTCTCGCGCTTTGATCAAACAATGGACGATGAATCCTCAACCAGATGGAATGGCAGCCACCCCATCTCCCTCCTTGTCGACCCTTGCACCACCCTGATGTTCTTGTCTCCAATGCCCTCTCCTTATTGCTACCTTCTCCTTCCTTAGCTCCTCATTGAACAACTTGCAGTTGATGTACCATATCACCTCTAGGATCAGATCTTAGTACAACTGTAGTAAAAAAGAGAAGAGAAAAGAAAAGAGAGAACATAATGATTAAAAACTTGACCATAATAAACCTTCTCATTTTAATAGAATATATGGTGATCAAATTGGATAGAAGAAAAAATTTTCTCATCTCGCTCAACTCAAGTGTACATCATATGGCTAAGTTATGGTCTCTGACAGTTTGACTCACGATTTGGCTTTCTGATATGGCAAATCTCACTCTCGGACCATGTTCAATCCTATCCATCGTGGTCAAAGTAGTCTACATCAAATCTAGTGATCCTCCTGGATCATATGGCATACTTAGAAATAATTTTCAATTGAAAGAAAAACAACCTATTAAGAAGAGTCCAATCAATTTGAAATTCTGAAATTAAATTTTGATAAATAAATGGCTTTTCATGATGGGGCATGCTTAATATTTCTATGATTTTAGGATTTTTTCTCAATTTTAGTAGGGGTAGTGCTTTCTCTCTCCTATCTATTTAATAGGTATAGGGATTCTAACATTTGAAGGACCATGTTTTCATTAACCCCGGCTCTATTTTGTTTCAAATGACCATTAACATAAAAGCTTAGCCTGTGGCCTTTCTAGCAAAAATAAAAGAAATGTATACAAATTATATGTTAGATCATATTTCATTATTGATATTTTTTGCTAACTAATATATAGAATTGTGAGTAAATTTATATTAGAGCGTTTAGAAGGTAGTATTAGTTGAAAATGTTCTAGTCTAGTGTGCTATAAGCAGGAACCTTTTGTTTCATACAAAAAGTAAAAATATGTTAAACTATCCCAAAACTTATAAGATATCTCAATCATATGAACTTAAACAATGCCAAATTAAACCAAAGAATGCCCTGTTGGAATAAGTAGTCAATTATACTTTTCAGCTCTGGCTGTTGGTGTATGAACACTCATGAGCAAATGTGGACACTATTCACAGTAACTTCTTTGGGATGATTCAGTCTTAGCTAGCTCACATTTATGACATCTCAACAACAAACTGTATCGTTGTCCATGATTGATGGCATAATGCTAACTAGAATCATCGCCTACAAGCCTTGTTCAATCTATCTGCTCACATTTCCTTGGAAAATGGATGGACTTTTACCATAAAGTAGGTTCTGGTGGAGTCAAACTCAGATTAAGAGAATGATACGAAGTACAGGCTGACTCAATTCTCAAAGACTTTGTCAACCAATATCAGGTTTCAAAATGATTTCAATTTAATCTGTTGTCCATAAATGAGCTGTTGAGTGTGTCATCTGATTGAAATTTTGAACTCCAAACTTAAGTTAACCATGTGATTTGATGTTTATCGTTTATCATGCATATCATTACAAACTAGAGATTAGTATATGTGCTCCACTCATGCATATATTTAGATCAGATGAATATTGTTCTATAATTTGGGAGGGCCCATGCTAATTGCTGAACTAAACAAGAAATATGCAACTGATTATTAGCTACTGCACCATAATATAGTGTTCCTCTATTTATTGTAAGGCCTCTTATTCTTCGTCAGCCGCTTCTTTGAAAGACAAATTGCATAATGCTAATTTCTGTGATGTTTAAGAGAATGTGTTAAGCTAATCAAATTTTAGACTGAAATCTATATCTGGGGAATTGCTCATATTACAAATTTGAGGATAAGTATCCCACAGGCAAGGACAACGATGATCTTGTTAGTTCATCAGTGCTAGTTGTTATCGAAGCTGTTACTAGAATGCAGGGTTACCAAGATGAACATGGGCTGGCATAGTGATGAAACCATACAATATAATGGTAGGAGAAGTTTGGATGATGTAGTTGATTGACAAAGATCTACTTTGAGACACTGCAAGCCTTGTCAGATTCCCCTAATACAGCCTACGTTTATTTGTCGACATCAATAGTAAAACAAATAAATTATTTTTAATCAGGAATCGACTTATATGATTGGTAGAATGCTTTGGCTCGATGATCAAGTGGCATCTTTGACCAGATAACAATGGCACCATACTCTTTTTGTTTTTTAAGCTCCACATATTTGGTTACATTTGCTCTTTGTCATACTTGTGGGCCGAAGCCAATCATCAGCTAAGGGCCTATGTATGACAATTTAACAGGGCACTTAGCAATATATACGAATGAAACCTCTTTATTTTCTTTTATTTTCCCTTATCTTTGCATTTCTATGCTATATTCTATGCATATGGAATGTAATATTTATTCATAAGGAGCTTTGAAATGATTTATCATCCATTCAATTTCGTATCAGAAGCTTGGGCAGGGCTTGATATATGGTTCATATTGTGCTGTTTTTTATTTACACAAACATAATGAGCGACTTAAAGAAGATCTGGACCCTTATATAATTATTTTTTTCTTAATTTCTTAATACTTTTATAAGATACAAAGAGGGAAAGAATCTTGCTTTTGTTATGCAGATTTCTTTTTTGTACTTCTCATGATTTTTAAGCTTTTCAATGAGCTGACAACTACAATTGTCTGTATCATGGCAAGGAAAGATAAAGTTACAAAACATCCAGTTCATGTGACCAAAGATTTAGTCTGATGTTTAGACTTTATTTGGTGATTCAGTTGGCAGAACTTATATAGAGGATTAATAATTTGGAGTCTGGACCTGAACATACCTTGTTTCCAAGTAAACAGACTTATCGGAATATAAATATCCATTTTGGCTTTAAAGTTGTTAATAGAAAATTTTGTCAATTCTATTTAGAGTAGTATCCTTTTTCTTTTTAATAAGGGGAACAGCAGGGCTGAAGCCTGCCTAATATATTAAAGAACGAAAAAAATTACAAAGACCTCCTTCAATGGAAGGAGGAAAGACAGATACATCTTCAGCAAACTAACTACCATCCATGGCCAAGTATATAGAGTAGTTTCAGAACTGAATTATATGCAAAAACTGCACTGTTTGTGCACAAGGATGTTCTTTTCCAGTACTGATTGGTAGACTTTTACTTTTGCCTCAATTTTAATACCAAAATGTACTCCAATTATTTGATTTTCTGTCAAATTTATCTGGTATCCAAGATATAAACTAGAGATATTGTGCATATTTTTTTGATTTTAACAATGAAATGGATCATGGAGGTCTCTTTCCCTCAAAATGGACTTTGCAGTAAAGCTGTAATTCTAAATTGAGAAGGTAATGTGAAAAGTTTAAACAAGTTCTTTTGAAGATTCTTCTAGGCTTGGAAAGAGTAGACAAAGAGGCGAGATGACAAGATTTAAAACAAAATAAATGACAATGTATATAAAACTTAAGCCAATGCCATCATGGACTGCTTGCTTTTTTGGATTTTATCATTTGTATAATCAACAAACTCTGTTCCATCTAGCAATTGTTGTATTATTAGTAATTGTTGCTAGCAGATCCTATTGAAGTTTGACTATTCTACTGAACCAGGTTCTCTTAATTCATTTTTTCAAATATCTAGGACTTCAAAGCAATATACATTACCATAAATCATTTTCACATTTCAATATTTTGATCATGGCCTCCCCATAACTCCTCATATGGTTGATAGGTTCATTTCAACAATAGCAAATGAAATCTTGTACAACATCTTTATCCTAATAAAATGTTACTGCAGCCTCTTCATGTTTAAACTCTGATTGAATAAGTTAATCAACCATATTAATATGGTACCTTCTGTAATCTTATGCCATAGCTCGCATCCATTATATATGTCCTTGACATGCTATCCAACACTATGCATCTATTTTAAGAATGGAAACATTTGTTACCTTTATGTTCGTCCATATCACTTCCATGCTTATGCAGATTGGTGATTAAAATACCGAAGTGGAGTGTGCAAGTATAGTGTTTCTAGATAGTGGTTATATTGTGCATAATTGCTGACTTCTTGTATCATTAGATCTAGTGTATTGAGGTCAAAATTAAATGCATAGCGAATTTTTACAACTCATTGTTTTCTTATTTTATTTTTATTTATGTTTTATTTTCAGGGAAAGAGTTCAACATAGACTAACACACTTAAAGATAACGGAAATAAAAAAAATGAAATAGAGCTTTCCCTAAGGAATGAATGCAAAAAGATAGAGATGGGAAGAGAGAGAGAGAGCAGCCACAATCAAACTACAAAATGCCTACCAGAGACCAAAGGTTAGGCTCTTATGTTTGTTTTAGCTCGACATTGACCTATGGTATTGCATTGAAAAAGAAAATCAACAGAAGGAAATGCATAAATTAGATACCTCTTATACCTTTTAGATTCAGTTTGTTGAGCTAAATTTAGTATAAACCATTGCTAAATTTTGACCTTGTTTCCCCATTCTATAAGACTATATGAAGAGCTCCTTCCCTTGGATTTTTTAACTGATCTGATTAATGTATGTTGTCAGTTTCTCGATAGAATGATGGATATATCATCTTAAATTTTATTGGACAGAATGATGAGTTCACATCATGCTTTTCATTTTTTTTTTAAAAGATCAAATCATGTTTAGGTATTTTAGGATTTTTCAGATTGTGTTGCAGGCATTAGAAATAAAACCTGTGGTAGAAAAGTTCATAATCTAATTTCTTAGGTTCAAAAGAGTCTCTAAATTTAGGCTTTTGGTGACACTTCCAAGTTGACGTCTATTGATGCACAAGTTCAAGGAGATTTTTTTTTTTTTTTAAAGCAAACAAGAAAGCTAAGAGCCTGCTTGGATTTTCCTATGAGATTGGGCTGAAACTCTTTTAAAATTTGTGGATTAGGCCGTTCATTTAGTCTATCAACTAAACACCTCCCAACCCTGTGGGAAGAAGAAAAAAACGGCTTCATTGTTCTTTTTTAATTCATGCAGCCCAAAAGCTGGATTTAGGCAATCCCTTAGAAGATGTGAGCTAGATGGGCTAACAGGCTTGACTCCTATAGGATTTTCATTCTATTCCTATAGAAATATCCAACCAAGCCCTAAAAGTTGAAGGGAAAAGAAAAAAAAGCTTAGACCCTATTTGACAGGCAGTCTGAAGCCTCCTCCTATTTTGTACTTTTATCCTACCAAACACTATTTTGAACACCTCGGAATAATGTCATATCTTGACATGGATAAGTAAGAGCTAGAGGGTATAATTTTATTCTACAGTTTTGATGGAATAGGGCTAGGTAACATTTTTTTAACAAAATAAATTTTGAAGGGACAGGAGAAGCTTATTAGTACAATTTTGGAGAGATAGGACTTGTTCCCTAGAATAAAAATTTTGTATATTTACTTAGAGAAAAAGTGCATAGAATAAGTGCATGGACACATTTGATTTCATGATGATTTGGATTTTATCATGAGGATAAAACTACACTCCCACTTTTTTTTGTATATTTAGGGATTGAATAATGGTAAAAATTTAATTAGAGAGGATAGCTTCCCCTATTCTGCAATATAAGTCTATTCCTGCAAAATAGTAGAATAGAATTATATCCTCTCTCTCCTACTTATCCCTTACCATGGCATAAGGCTATTCCGCCATCCAAAAAATGGTACTTGGTAGTATAACCATGGAATAAGTGTGTTATTCCCTTGTTATACTACCTACCAGACATTGCCTTATACCATAGAATAGAGGAAAGCTATCTGCATCTAATTACTTTTTTTGTTCTTATCCACTCTCTAAGTAGATAAAAATGTGGATAATTTCGTCCTTATATTAAAATCTAAACCATTGCAAAACCCAGAACATTAAATGCAAAAACTTATTTCTTGCACCTATCCCTCCAATCAAATGTACAAAATTTTTATTCATGGAAAAAGTCGTGTCCCCCCCCAAACTTATATGGATAAATTTCCTTATACCTTCAAAATTTGTTTCCAAATCAAATGGTAGAGTGCTTACCAAAACAATCACTTTCGAATTTAATGAGATGAAGGGAGCAGAGGACAAGAGGATGCTGATGTATGTTCATCAACCGAAAATTATTGTGCAATGGAAGCTTGGGAAATTCAACTTTGAGGCAACTATATAAACCATGCCAGTAATTGGAGAAGTAACTTGGTTAAGCATGCAAGGGTGGAGGAAAAGAATCTCCTCTTTGCGTTGAGTAGTCCCTATCAGCTGGTTGATGGTGTGAAGGGGACCAAACTAGTTGGCAGCGGACTTTCAAACCATGACCATGATTTGCACCTAGACCGCCACGCCTGCTTTTAGAGTAGGATCTCTTCCATTTGTACTGCGATAGTTGGAAGCCTGCTTTTGTGCAGCAATGAGCTTGGATTCCAGTTGACGGCTCTTGCTCCTTTTTTACTGGCACTTGAAAGATTCCTTATTCTACTTTGTTTTAAGATTCTATCGACCCAGTCCTGTTTACGATTCATACAACATGAGAACTTCTGCCTGCTAGCATCTGGTTCTTTCTTTCAGAAGGTGGTGGATCAGTCAGGTAGGTATCAGTGGGAACTTGGAATGGAATAGAGGTGCTCAATTTTAGTTACTGTACTATTTGTTCAGCAGACCAAAGGATTGAGTCTAGTATGCAATGAAGAGTTCATATGGTTTTGAGAAGTGAACATGTGATGAGTATGATAAGGCACTACTGGAGTTTCCAACTAGAAAGGATGGTAATTGCCCTTTTTTTATAATTGTTATTAAATATTGTGGGAGGTCTATCCAAACATGTGGAAAATGTTGGTTGGCAGATGTAATCAAAGTCTTTTGCAATCAATATCGTCTCTTTTTATCAAGAAATATGGTCCTTTGGGTTAAGCTTCCATCGGCTAGGATACTTATATTAGGTGAGAACATTATCTACAGCTGGGAAAAGTCCTTTTGGGAGAGTGGAGATTACAAATTTTGCTCTGTAATAGCAATTATTTTAGGCATCCAAAAATTGCATCTATGTATTTTCCATAGTCTGGTGATTAGGCTTAAAAAAAATTTCAAATTCCATCAAATGCTAAATTCTGGAGATCTTTTCAGATAGGATGAAGTTTACATAATTACGGAGCCCACAAAGGGTAATGTTTTCCAGCGAAGGATCGATGCTTTTTCGCAAGCGTTGGTTGTAAATAACTTTGTTTGTTGTGAGAGAGACCAAAATCTTGCAGAGATTAATTTACTTCTCTTGAGCAAGACCTTCCTTCCTTCACTTCTAGATTCTTTCGAGTGCCCTTGGTTGCATGAACATAAGTTGCATGACCATCTAGTTTTAAGTTTCTATTCTATTCGAATGGTAATTAAGTTCTATAGTCTTAAGTCAGAATTGCATACGATAGTTGCAGTTGACGCAAAAAAGTTGACAAAAAAAATTGAAGGAAGATTGAAAGTCCTCAAACTTTATTGAATCATATGCGTTATCCAAATTCCAACATATCATGAATTTAATGTCATTAACTGATTGTATTCAATGAGCAACAGTAAAAGTTGTGTAGTGCTCAAAAACTAGAGAGCATAGAGGAATCTGAGGATCTCATCTCACTTATCCACTGGTTTCTTGATATAGGTTCAGGTTTGTAATTCATAAATACGTGAAGTATTATGTCCAGACTAGCGTCGGCGACAACTAATGTGGAAATGAAATTTTTTTGTTAATCATATACAAACTGGTCTCATTTAAGCATTTAATGACAGAAAAGCTTGCATCATTTTTTTTTATTTTTAAAAAGAAAAGTTGTATTAGTGGTTTGCCATTTAGTACAGGGAGTCACTATCTGATTTTTGATAGAAAAGCATATCTATGCACTGATGGGACTGGTTCATAATTAGTAAATTACACAGTTTTCAGGTAAGTAATACAGGTTAAAACCCTAGAAGACTCCAGTAGATCAAAGCTTAGTTACAACTATTTGTGATGATCTCCATGCAAATAAGTAGTTATTTTTGGTTACTTCTGTGCAATTCCAGAAGTACATCATCTAAAAAACAGGAAGGTAAGGACCATAAAATACAATAGACTTTTCGAACTTCTGCATGAGGGATGGAAGTTAAATTAAAGCTTCAGTTATTTTCTGCTATCTGCAGCTCCAAAAGGCAGATGCTTGGTCTTGGAATTCCATTGGCAGGCAATGTCTTCTGCTATCCTATGGGCATCCATGGAAGATCCCAACAATCCTCTCCTGGTGAACCCCGTCGCGTAGAGCCCTTTCTTCCCTTTCCAACTATCAGGAAATGGATTCCTCGGAAAACCGTCTTTTTTATCAAAGAACTCCTCCTCCTTGTGACAAGAAAACAATTTAGATGCAAACCATACATATTATTTACATGCGTGCATGCATGCTTACACATATATACATATGCATCCACAATTACGCAGGCTTACACATATATACATGTACATATACATACACAATTGCGCATATAAACATATAGGTGTAATTGTAGTGTGAGGTCTAGTCTAAGAATGAGTGAGGTCCACACGAGGTCCAACGGGTAGTTTTCTATCCACGTGAATGAATGCAGCCTGGACCATGTACGGGATGGGATTTCACGTGAAGAGGCTTCTTTGAACTTGAAATCGTTGTAAGAGGTTAATCTTTTCCAGTATCTGCTAACCACACAATGAATGCTCATTCAGGAAGTCAGGATCATTGCTCAGGTGTATCCTTTTCTACTTGTTATTGCCCATCTTACCATCCTACTGTTGCTCCCTTCAATTGAATCACTGTATGCCATAAATAGTAGTCTACAGACTGCTCCAGGGAAGACTGAGATCTCACTGATTTGGTCCAAAATTGCTGTCGAAACTGGACGATATTTTACGTTATTTATGCCATCATCCTTGCTCATATTTCTGCAATAATTTTGCAGATGGACAGGGACTCTTCACCTGCACCAATCATGATCTCTGTTGTTCTTGCTTATCGTATACACTATTTTGAAGGGAATATAATGAATGAGCTCATGTTACATTTATTGATTTCAAATTCAAAATCTCTCCACATCCGCTGCAGAGACTATACGATAATGCTATACTTTTAGGATGTTATGATTTTTTAGTTTTTTGAGGAAAATAATAAATTCTAGAGGAAGGAATTGGATCTCCGAGCTTGCTAGAGGAAGAAATTGAATCTTCGACCTTGTGGCTAACAACCATATGCTCTTACCAAGTTACTCAGCACCTTGTCGTAGTAGGTTGTTGTGTCGGACTATGTGGCTTTGCATACTGATTTATTTTGCCGATGTACATTGGATAGGTTCGGAAAGGGGCTAGGCGGAGTCTATAACATGCCAATTCTTTGGTGTCTATGATATTATTGGAAGAAATATTTTTGGCTAGCATTCATCTAACTTCCTCTCCACAAATTTTGATCGCATTGTCTCTATCCTAACCATGTGTCTTCTTCTTGTCATTTTCATTGAAGCTACTGCAAGAACTCATCCTGGTCCTCATATCAGTGTTCCGATGGAGCTTTAAGGTATTTTTGTCTTCGTTATTTCTCAAATCGACAAATTGCACTTATGCCTTCAGTTTTGACTTAAAAATAAAAATGAATTAACCTAACCATATGGACACTATTTTCATGCATGATCACTGTCTTTTTGCATCGCATGCATAGAGTATGCCTTCATATTTTCAAACTAAATACTATGTATTGTAGTTTTGGATGGTCATCTATACCTTGAGCCATGAAGGTACATTGCTTCTATAGCCGGTGGCTAGGATGGCCACGTCGTAATCCTCCTGTCTGCCATCCACAAATTCTACTCCTCTATTTGTAAATCGCTTTATACCAGGAACCACCTGCAATAAACTACTTGAACTCAAATGCATATCAAGAGAAGACCTTCAAATCTTCATTCTTTCGACGTGGATAAATGCTGGTATCATGAAACATCAAACATAATAAAGATACATGAAGAAAGATCCTACCTAATATATTGAGTGCAGAAGTGTTAAGAAAAGAGTCACATAACCATGACAGCATATTTCAAGTAATGAAGAGAAGATCAAGACCTTAATTTGGTCACTTTTGATTTTTGAGAGAGTGCCAACATCAAGAACTGGGGTCTTTCCGGTGGTGTTCTTTAGTTTCAGGGGCCCTATCTTAGGTCGAGCAAGACCGTATCTCTCTGTATCCCCAAGTATCAGCCATGAGCATAAGAGGAGGAATGCATCAACCAATTTCATAGGAAACCATTTGAGCAGCCACATTGACAGCCTAAATGTTGAAATCCCTAGTATTTCCCTTGGCAAGATGTGCAACTGCTAGACTCAAGGAGAAAACAGTGACATGGTTAGCGTAGTAAGAAGAATGGCAATACATTGGCATATAGATAGAAAGTCTAAAACAAAGAGAACTCTGATTTGAATTGAATAAAAGCATGGTTAAGAACATGCAGAATGAAAGCTATATTCGAGGTTTTCAAACAAACTAAGGAAAGTTTGAGGAAACCAAAAGCACCATATCATTGCATGCGCCATAGAAAAGAACAAGAATTCAAAAGATGAAACAGAATCCAAGGTAAACATCATTGTAAGAAAAGGTGCATTTCCAAAGTGAAGGTGACAGTACATCGATGACAGAAAATTATCAAAATAATATGGCGTTTTGCAGAGTGAAAGGGGCAACAAGATGAATTCAACCTCAAGACTAGCAATTGACCTGAAAAATCAAAAAAATAAAAATAGACATAAAGACAGAGTAGGATGGGAGTAATATAGCCAAAGGATACGAGGAGGCTGTAAAAGGCAAGCAGAGGGAAAACAAGAGAGCCAAAAACTAAAAAATGAACAAAGAAGAGGAAAAAAAAAGACAAATCAGAATCTCACCTTATCTCTAACAACCATAGAGACTTGAACTTCACTGATACACAGGTCCAAGCAAACTTCCATGCCTGAGTTCCCACAACCCACCACCAGAACCTTCTCCCCTCTGAAATCATCTCCTTTCTTGTAGAAACTTGTGTGCAGGACTTGCCCCTGAAACTCCAACATCCCACTGATATCTGGCAATATGGCCTCTGCATTCTCCCCTGTTGCGACTATAAGCCATCGACATATGAATTCCAAATCATTGGCCTCGACCCGCCAAAACCCAATGCTTGGATCATACTCAGCGCATCGTACCTTCATTCCGAACAAAGGCTTTATTGAGAAGTGCTCAGCATAGGCTTCTAAGTAGCTTATGAACTGCTGTTTTGTCGGGTAGGTCGGGAAGTCTGGTGGGAAAGTCATGAGAGGAAGTTCACAGAACTGCTTGGGGAGATGAAACTTTAGGCGCTCATAAGTCCTAAGCTTCCATGATGAGGCTATGCAACCTTCTTTCTCAAGTACTAAGGAAGGGACACCTTTCTTTTTGAGGCATGCTGAAGCAGCCAGGCCCGAAGGTCCGGCACCTACGATTATTGGCCCGGGCACCCATACATGCTTCGAATTCGATTTCATTAGTGGTCCATCGAGCTTGATTTCCAGGATTGGAGACGAGTTTTGCTTCGCTGAAGTGACTTTCTACTGAACTTGGGCTCTTCTTTATACAACCGTCATAAGATAGCAAAGCAAGCTTAATGAAGGTGCAGATAATATACTGGCAGAGATCTCAATCTATATTCCGGAAGTCATTTGGAAGGTCCTTGGTATATGATTCTATAAGAGCATGAAGAGCAAGAGAAAGGTGGCAAAAAGTCTTCGGCATGCGTTTCTTTCACTTTACGAGTGAGCGAAAAAAGATCACAGAATATTGCATGGGAAGTTCGGAACAACAAAGTCGGCAACGTAACGGTACTGAACAGAAGCAATCACTGAACCCAAATGATAAACGAGTCATCAATTTGTGATCCTGGAGAGAATTTAGACAACCAGGAGAGAGAGAGAAATCTGGATTAAGGTTCGAATTTGGTAGTTGGTAATATGGAGACTAGAGATTAGAGCAGAGGACTTCTTATTTAGCTGTGGGTTTTGTTTGAGATGAGAAATGGGTTTTGTTTGGTTTATTTAGCCGTGGCGGTAGAGGAGAATCCATACAAATAGCGGAAGTTGGAGCAGAGTTTTAAATGCAACGAGGTTCTTTTGGCGTGGTGAAGAAGGCATGTTGAAAGGAAAAGGCCGGGCGATGGCCTCTTAATTGATAGGTATTTGGCTCTGCGTGGAAATACAAGAAGAAAAAGACAAGGAGGAGGAATAAAAGATGGGATGGAGAGGATGGAGGCCGCACAGTTGGTCATTCTGTGCAGCGTGGGTGGGATGAAAACAACCGGCTATGAATCAGATAAAGCTGGGGCTATGTTGCTGAGGATATATACAATAAGGTGCCCATTTTGCGCAGTTGATCTTTTTTTCTCCACCTTTGCTTACGGTATTACAGGCCTTGATTGCTTAGGAGAATAAGTATATAGCATACGAGGATGAATAAATCTCTAGTATCTAATCATTTGTTTGCCTTTTGGGTTAGCTAGTGGAATTTTTCCAGGATATATCTATATGCCATGGTCCATGCTTGGACGAGAAAGAAGCGAGGGGCATCACTTCCCGTGCCACTTAAATTCCATACAATTTAGGTTTGCAAGCGTTGCGGGATGATGACATTTTTGTCTCTCTCACTCTCTCTCTCTCTGTGGTGGGGGTTGGGGGAATGGGCTTGGGGGGGTGGACAAGTGGATTACATCACATCTAAACTTTTTTTTTTTTTTTTTTTTTTTTTTTTTTTTTTTTGGGGGGGGGGGGGGGGGGCAT
>JAOXJJ010001080.1:14152-28725 GCA_025769935.1 Phoenix roebelenii | reverse complement strand
TACATACATATGTAACCTATCAGCAATCTTTATTTTTAATTTCAAGTCCCTCAAGTCCTAGCAATTAACCTTCTCTAAGAAATGGTGGCATGTCAACCTTGGTAATTTTGATTTTGAGAATGATTTTATATCACATGATGGAAGAATATCCATACATGATTTATCCAATAGTTTTTCAAGTTACAATAGGTGTTGTCTCAATATGGTAAAAATCAGTCAATTTTCTTCAACAAAATCTTTGAAATGCATCGAGTATTGTTTGAAGAAGAATATGTCATCAAATATTAGCTTGATGTCTAGTTGCAGGCGGTACCAATTTGGATCGATGATATTAACACAAAAGCTTTTGAATCTAGTTGCATATGATGCCCAACATTTTAGTTTTCATACATGAAATTTGTACCTTCTATGAAAAAGCAGACCAAGGCCCTCTTTGCCACAATCACGCACTCTTCTCATCTAATAGCTATTCCCATTTATGAAAGCATGTCTAACTTGGTTAAATCCTCGAAGGAATAAAATAGGGGAAGTGCATCCCTAAAAAAATTGAAATATATTTACCAATTCCTATTATTAAATATTTTTATTGGATGTAGAATTAAAACTGTCCTACTTTTAGGCAACTATTTATCATATAAACATTGAAAAAATTTAAACTTATTAGGAACATTTTGGATATAGAAAGTGAAGAATTTCTTTATGTAAAGAAAACAAATTGTTTAGGATATCACATGAAGTAAGAAATAAAAGAAAAGAAAAAAAGTCAAAATTACATAAATTACTTCTTAGTATTTCATTTATTCCATTAAGCTATTTATATGCTCTTTGAAGAATCTTGGAGCAAAGAGCTTATAATATCAAAATTTGAACCAAGGATATGAGGTAGGTGAGAGTACAATAAATCTGCTGTTTTTTTTTATGATGAAGGAGAAATAGCGTCATAATAAATAAAGATGCCCCGCGATCGCATGCACCATTATTACCAAACTATTCAAGATCAGAATGTACTTTCTTGGATCAGAAGGAGGAGAATCAATTCCATCATGGATGATGCAATTGTAAGAGCCAAGCCTATGCTGCACAAAGCTGCCGCATTTCTATGGTAGTCCTCTCTATAATTAATGGCTGGCATCAGATATTTCAGAAGGAAAGAAAAACGCTTGGTTCTAAAAGTTTTTTTATTGTTTAGCTTCTTTTCTTACACCCATTAAATGCTCAAGCGCTGTCTCTCTCTCTCTCTCTCTCCTCTCTCTTTCTTTAGAGTTTTTGGGAGAGCCAGCCCTGGCTAGTGCATTGACTTCTCTAGGGCAGGACGCAAGAAAGAAGGCAGGTGGTGGGTGGTTTTTTTAACACATTAATGAGTGTAGTTTATAATTTCCTCACCAACCCTTTAGCCTGTTGATCCTCTATTATAAACTATAAAGACAAAAGAAAAGGAATAATAGAACTCACTTGTCATATCCAACTGGTGCTTCCTTTAAATAAGAGAGGGAGATTGGAGCTTTCATATAGGTTCAGTTAACTGAGCTGTGGTTTGAGCTTGCTAATGGAAGAATGAGAGGTGACTTCACACCCTTGTGGAGAGGGAGGGAGGGAGAGAGAGAGAGAGAGAGGTACGTGGGTCATATCTGGTGGAATGGCCACCCTTATCATGCGATCTGATTGGTGATCCTCCTGTCTTCCCGTCACCATTAGCCTTGCATGGCTTTTTACCTGTCAGGTAAAATATGTGATCCAGATTAGTAACTTTGATGTTGATTGTTTGGTTTAGATTCAGTGCTAGTATGCTTTTGCGAAAAAGGTCTGATGTGCTAATGTAAAAAATGGCCATTCTAGTAGGAAGGTAAGGACCGTAAGGTTTGCTAGGCTTTCTGATGGTGGCAATATTTAGGATCCACGTCAGGATGGAGTGAGCAGTCTAAAGCAAAAGGAGCCATGAAACATCACAGGCCACACATAACATGTTTCTTTTTGTTTGGATTTAGATCTTACTATTATGAAAAAAAGAAGAGAATGTTGCTGTATCCAATGAATAGAAGGTTGTCTTCTTCTTTCTTATCGAATGCCAATCCCAAACCTAATTTTCTATGCTTAAATCCAATAACCCACTTGGGTCGTCTTTTGGAAAGTTGGAGTGCAAAGAGATTGGATTTGTTTATTAGTAGGCTAGAGGGACAAGAGAACTGAGGCAAGTGGAGGGTAAAAAGCTTCTCGACACCTGACAGCAGATGGGATAGTTTGCATTTTTCCAAGGTATCCATTATACTCTACATCTCAAAACTATGAATATTTTTTTATGTGGTTGTAAAAGTGCATGCTGGAAAAGAATACATCACCATATATTGCTACAGTGGCGCCACCCAGCATGTCTTAGTTTATGGTTCCCCGCCAGGCATAACAAAGACTGAGCTCGTTCAGTGGCTCCATTTGCACTGCTCCAAGTTTAGCTGTGTAAATCTAGCAGAAGTTTAGGTTATAAGTGTATTTTTGAACAAACAAATGCTTTAAAAGTGTCCATTAAGGTAGGAAACTGGTAGTAGGTTCTGCTGTATGTTGTTTTAGTCTAGAAGTGAAGCAGTCAGATTAAGCTCTACAATGAGGAAAGATAGGAAGGCAAACTGTAATTAATGCAGCATATCGAGTGGATTTAACCATCATGAGACTCAAAGTGAGCCTTAAACTAAGTGCGCTCCCTCAAAACATCCTCAAACTTTAGATAGATAACCCCAAAGAAAAAGATAAAAGATCCATGAGAGGCTTTGATCTCAAAGATAGACATGCATGCACTGACAAGCAAAGCACAAGATGCCAAGATTAGTGCAGTATGAGCCGTTTTGTGGATCCTACCTCAATTAGTTGCCATGGGACCATCGATTCAGAAGACTGCTAAAGCTGAGAATGACATATATACTGTGAGCATCCATAATAGATATAGATTGGATCCTGATATCTGCTGATCATCTCCATATATATGTGTCCTGGTAAGTGAATCTAATAGCTTAGCGGCATGGGGCACTCCGTGAATCAATGTCCCTGCTTGCAGCTCTTTAAGTTGCATGTTATTGTTATGCTGGTGGCTTTTTAGGTGATGCCACTTTAATCAATTATTCATCCTTTTCTCCGTCCTTGTCTGAGAGGACACCATGCAACTGGCGCCCATGATAAAGCTTCGTAAAGCTTAGCTTTATAACCCCCCATGCATGATACTTTCACATGTCAATAGTGTGGCCATCATAATATTTGTCTCCTTAATGTATATCTGCTGCTTATCTATTCATCTGTTCCAATATAGAATGCCAAATATTCGGTCTGTGACTGTGATCTTATAAATTGTCTAACCTAAATGCATGGTGTTAGCAAGTATGCTACTTTCATGAAAAAAAAAATAATGCATTGTTTGTATCTCTCTCAAAAACCTAAACATTAAACCCTCATACAGTAAAAGTGCATCTAACCAGAGAAAGATTATATTTATCTAAGTTTCCAAGAATTCTGCTAACTATCTAATATTTGCTGTAGATGCATTTCTTGAAAGAATCGCATTCAGTCACATGGCTATGTGCATGGCACTTGATAATTCACACCACAGGCTATAACTAGTTAGGCATGATATGATTCATGATAACATTTGGGTGCAAGTGCAGGTCCCGATCTGATCCGATCGATACTTTATATTCTACCCTAATGCCTGTGCCGCCTACTGGACCGATCGCTCCGGCTTTGTTAAGTGTCCTTGGAACCCATTGATCAGTATGGTTGGGACTATAAGCTGCTGTGCCCTGTTGAATTTTAGCAGGTAAATAGCAACACGCTTCAGTGTTTAGATGGATTCTAGTTGAAGGTTTGAGCAACCTGACCAAACCCAGAGCCAATCCAAATTTCATTTCCTCTCATTTTGATTGGTCAGGTTCAAAAATGGGTTAAGTTAGAATTGGGTAGTCCAAGAAACATGTTAGGCACAGGTTAGCCCTTAACCAAACCCAACTTCTTTGAGTTGCAACTAATTAGGTAATATAGAAGTCCAGCAATCTCAATGCATCTAGAAATGATCCACTTTTGAAAGAACTTTTAAGGATTTTATTCCCCATCTCTGGCAAGTTGCAAGTTATTTTCCACATCTACTCTTATGTGCCCTTAAACCTGATGAAAGGGATAAAGCCTTTAATTGCTCAAGTAGCAACTCAAAGCTAGGTGCAATATGAAACATTTTTTTCAGACTTGCAACATTAGGGTACTAATATGCAATGAGATAGATGTTTCTCAGTTCTTTTCTAAAGAGATTTGACATATAGCCATGCTACATACCAGTCACCAATGGTTAATATTACTCCCATGGCTAAATCTTCCTACTAACAACACATCAAGGAGAGGATTCTGTAACAGGATTATATCCTATCCAATGAGATGGATTGTGCTTTCTCCAAGTTATCTCCTACTCACTTTCCTAAGAATATTCAGGTGCATCCTCCATCTGAAAGGTAAAAGGTAACATCTTACTTCCAAATAGAAAGATACAACTAGTGTCCACCTCAAATAAACAGTTTGGTATCTCTATTCATATACATGTACATAAGTGTTTGAGGAATTGTCATTATTTCTATTCTTAAACAGTAATTTCCATAATTGCCATATTGTCTTCTAGCAAGTGCTAATTTATACTGAAAAAAATCTGATCTAATGGAGTCGGATCACTATGAAGCTGCAAGAAGAGGTCCTCTTGGTAGAGTGCAGCCCACAAATAACTCCAATTTTGTAACATGTTCCTATCACCTAGCCCTTGAGTTTTTTTCAGTGTTTTCTCGCAATGAAATAAAGTTTTGAAGATTATGACAGCAAGGTTAAATGATGGAAACAGTTTGCCTCACAATATCATGCAAGGCACAACAAGGACCCGTTGAAGGGATTCAAGAATGAATCTCTCTTGCTGTATCATGATGCAAATTGAACAAGTTTCTGAATAATATCAGAGATAACAATCTTATCATTAGTGGAGAAAGATGTAGTTTGGATACCATGCCTTTATAGTTCCTTTTCTTTTACTTTAGCCACTATGTATTAGCAGGTACCAAGGAGGGGAAGGTTGGGATTGCAGGGTGCCCCTCAAAAACATTCATTGCCATGCCGCCTATTACCAGCGAAATCCTTAATTCACTATTATTTGATACACAGCCTCCTTTTCCTCCAAAATTGCAACAACTCACTGGGTCCTGCTTCAAGTTCACTATGATTGATATCTTGGGAAAAAAAAATGTTATGATATTTTTAATACCCAATTTTTTATGCCAACAAGCACAGTATCATAGATCATCTTTTGTGTTAATCTATCATAGAAGGCTTGCATCACTTAATCTCATTTAATTAAATGACCAGAATGCTCATGTTTCTATATGCAGTTTTTGCTAATCTCTAGTAGTGCCAATATTCTAACACGAAGTAATAATTATGGTTAATAGAGTTCAAGTTCCTACCATAAAAAGCTTCATAGAATGCTTCAGAAAGTTCAACACCATGACTAATTTCATTATTCAATAAATGTGGCAGTATATCTGCCATACGTTTTACAGAATTCCTTTTTTTTTTTTATTGAAACAACATCGAATCTCGAATCTCATCGCAAAACTCACTACATAAAATGACCATAAAACCAAAAATCTTACATCTTTTGAAAGTTAGTTCTTGTTTATTATTAGAAGTATCTTGTTACGTTTAATGCTTTTAAGAAGGTATTAAGCTACAAAAATGCAGGACATTGAAAGATATTCAAATATTGTTTGAAAAGATTCTGGAGAAATATAATCATGTGATATTATCATATTATAATGCAGAACCACTATGCACATATCTCCCTCCCCTCCCCTACGCAAGAACGATAAGCCTACCTGGTTTCAGTATCAGATGTAGAATCCACTACCAATTTCTTAAACTCAACACTCTCCTGACCATCTATAGAATGAATGCATATTTCTATCAGAAGAAAGCAGATGCTTCTCTTAAATTTGCTTTCACTTTATTTCTTTCTGCATTCTGAAAAATACTGACAAAAGGCCTTATTCATGCCAAGTATCACAAAAAAGCGGACCTCAAGATTCAAGTTGCTGCACTTCATACTTTTAAGGTAATTCTGTGGCAGAAATCCTATATTTTGCTATTTCAAAAAAAAAAGAGCACTTTATTTTATTTTGACTCATTTCAAAAAACCAACCAAGCAAAATTTCATACCATTCCATATAGGCATAAGATATTTATAATATTCTCTGGTATAAATTATATACCACACAATGCCTGAAGATAGAGAAAGAAATTGAAGACGTGTCAAAGGTTCCATATACTAGTGCAATAGGATGTCTGATGTATACTATGGTTTGTACTAAGCCGGATTTGACACATGTTGGCGTAGCGAGTAAGTCTCTGGTGAATCTAGAGAGACAGCATTGGGATGCAATCAAATAGATTTTCAGATACTTGAGGGGTACTACAGACTATGGTATCATATTTGTCAGACAACAGAATAATCCTTCAGTCGTGAGGTATATTGATGCAGATTATGTAAGGGACTTGGATAACAGAAGGTCAACTACAAGCTATGTATTCACTCTTGTGGAAGGGCCTATAAGTTGGAAGACCATGGTTTAGTCTCTAGTTGTACTACTTACGATTGAATCAGAGTATATGGCAGTAACTAAGGCTGCCAAGAAAGTGTTGTGGCAGACAAAATTCAGCAAAGTGGAGTTTAGTTGCATTGTGACAGTCAAGTGCGATCTATTTAGCGAAGAATCAGATGTATCATGCAAAAACCAAGCACATGTATGTGAAATTTTACAAGATCAGAGAGTTGATTTTTTCCGATAACATATTGCTTGAGAAAGTTCAGACTTCTGAAAATACAGTGGACATATTGGCAAAATCCATTACTGCAGACAAATTCAAACATTGCTTGAACTTAGTTAACATCTCTAGATGCTAGAGAGGAGGTGTCCCAACCCATTTGCATCAAGTGGTGTCCCAAATTACTTTTCTCTTAAGGGGTGAATATTCGCCAAAGTACAGATTGTTAGAGTAAGTGGCTCATATTTGAGTAGTACACTAGGATTCTAGAAAGGCATGCAGATGCCAGAGTGAAGCGGAGTGGAGGGAAGGGAGCGTAAGCACACTAAACGGAGCAGAAAGTATTAGCTCTTCATCTTGAAATATTAGATTGTAGTAGTTCCTAATATTTTTATTATTATTATTATTTTAAAGAGAGATCAAATGGGAATTGATTCAAGCTCTCGATGATGGATTGCTTCATTACTCCTAGTTTTTGTTTCCTGGAACAAATACTAATCAATAGAAGAGCCTCCGTTTTGTGGAATATCCCAGATTCAATTCTTCATGTCATGCTTGATTTGAGAGATTGCTGAACTATTAACCTGTTACAGATTTAAGAAACAAATTGCCTTTCCTCGTGCTTCATAGGCCATGCCATTTCGTTGGCAGACTCCAGTGATAAGCCTGCAATGTTACATGGCCCTCAATATTAGGCAATAAAGGGGGCTGGTGGAAACAAATTAATTGTGGCAAAAATAAGAATGTTCAAATGGACTTATAGGAAAAATACGAAAGATACATAAAAAATAAGTATATTAGAGGACTTGTAGTAGTTCGATAAGTTAAGGATGAAATAATCAAAGATCAATTCATATGGTATAGGTATGCATAATGGAGATATGACTGGGCTTTGTGAAGAGGTTCTTTATTATGCTTTGAAGGATGTAAGAAGAGGCAAAAACTTTTAAGGTTACATAGATGAGGGTTTTGGGAGGGTATTGGAAACCTTAAATAGAAACACTTGGCAAATGACGATTCTTAAAACTGGCCCTATATTGTTGGGTTAATGCAGGATGATTATGGTTATGCATTGCTTCAAGAGGATTGCCAAACTCAATGTAGACCACTTTGAGTCCAATCGGAAAAAAAAAAAAAAATTCTTCAACTTGTTGAACTCAAATATTTCAAAAAAAAAAAGATGAAAAAATTATGAAAGTAGAATTTATTATCCTTTTTTCCACTGATGACCTACTAATCTTACAAACTGAGATATATGGCTCCTATTCTCACAAACTGAGCCTAAATATTCAAGTGGCTAGCATACATTTCAAATTCGAATACATATCTGACACGGATTAAGAGTTGGATAGCATTGTCTAAGTAGCATAGCTCCACTGACACTGCAAAACAAACCTTATGAGGGTCCTCATGCATTTTCTAGCAGGAATTGTGTAACCTATATATTTAGGTCTTGGCTTACTGCTGACATTCTCGACCGGCTGAACACCATAAATATCTATCCTGATGTAATTTTAGGGTTTTGTGTTCAAAACCAAAAAGGTTGTTTATTAACTTTGCAGAAGGATTTATAAAAATCAGATCTAATTAGATCTGCTAGTATAACTACTTTTTTCGTTGTCCATTGAGATTTGGCTTCTCCTTGAAAGGGAGGGTCACGACTCTTGCTCATATATTTAGTTCAAATTTAACTATTCATTTTAAATCTATCTGCAGAAACTTTGCTGCATTCATGAGTAAAGATCCGCTAAATAATAGTAGATGCAAAAATACTCTTGATAGGGAGGTATCACTGCTCTCTGAATTTTTGCAGCATATCGTGCTGTTGCAAAAGAAACAGTGACAGAAACATGTCTCCAAAGCCAGTTGGAGAGACTGAAGGGCAGACTTTTTAAAAAGAGGAGGAGGTGGTAAGGCTGATACAGCAACTGCCAAAAGCCTCAACAAAGAATTTTTTTTTTTTGGTTTCATGATTTTGTTTTTAGAATTTGAAAGAGTGCATGTTTACCTTTTTCTCATTCATTTTCACTAATGAGCTTGAGCTTTTTTACTGCAGCCCAATTATTATTGCACAATTGTACCAAGCCAATAATTTAAAATGCCTCCAATGAGTAGTTGAATCTGGAGTTTAAAAAAGGGGCAGTACATATAACTTTGCAAGCATGCAAGGAGACAACACTATCAGCTAATCTTTTTAAAGCACCAGCACCTGGCTAAGTTACATAGATGATGGACTTTTGGCTTGGAACAAAGCATTACAAACTGCTTTGAGAAAATGGAAAATCTAACTAAACAACCCATCAACCCCTTAATTGACATGGTCAGTGTGTAGTAACCTGTGTTTGGCACCAAGCATCAAAACGATATATAACTGCATTGATGACGTTTGCATATTTCCTTATGACACACACCTCAAAAAAAAAAAAAATCCTATTGACACTAAAACCATATATCACTTACGTAGATATGATGACTCCTCGAGCAATTCTGACTCTGAAAATCTTCAACAACACAGTGCTTGCAAGTGATTTCAAGATCTCACTCTGCTTAAACTTGAGAGCATGCCCTCCAGTGCAGTATGCCATCTGGTAATAACAGTAACCCATGCAAAGTTACATGAGTAACAGTCAATAGATGGATAACTGTGGTATAATCGAGCAGCGGGAGGTGGATGGATGAACATCCAGTAATATCTAACAGTGCCTATTTATAAGTCCCGGAGGGACATAATCAGATCTTGCATGATTTTTAAGTATTTGATGTTCAGTAAATAAATGAGTTAAAAACAATAATTGCAGGTAGAATATTTGATGTCTAGTAATAAGCTCAAAAAAATTGGTTCTTATCCCTATTCCCTAAACATCTGAACAAGGGGGATTACTACTGAGCAGCATGCGATGACATAGGAGATTGAGGCTAAGGAAAAGGTACAGGAGCATACTGAAAGAAATAAAATGCTGAAAATCTTTCATGTAAGCAAATTTCAATTACATCTTATCCCTGTCTAAACTGACAGGTTTCAACATGTTCGCTGCCGACTGAGAAAGAAAAAAAAGTAAATTGACTCAAGAAAAAGGTTCAACATAGCATGACTAAAGAAGAGTTGTCTTAGCATTCAAATTGTTAAAAACAGATGAAAATGTAAATCAGTTCAATTGAGAAACCAAGTGTTTACTGTTCCCCAATCAGTAAGTGCAGGACTCCAAGAGAAACAACAAAATGCAGCCCTACTTAGACTGAGCAGTTAAGCAGAATGCAAGATGTTTTGATTTGCATTAAAAAAGGTTGTCAGGAAGCAGAACTGCGAAGCTTATAACAAGCTAGTTCAATAAATTAAATATAAATTGCATAATCTCATTTTGCGTAACTGTGATCAACAGAGAAGTTCACTGATAGGTAATGCTCATCATCACTTTAAATTTTTCTGTACCACTAAAATACCTACAATTGCAGATAAAAAAACCCAGAAAACACCTTCCCTGGATAGTGCGAGTTCCTTCCATGTTAAAGGCCTGGTAACCTGGTTCAGGACCTCCTGAAACTGTAGTTTTGTTTCTTCAATTGTACCTGAGTTATTGATGACTATATCTGCTTTTGTCTTCTTCCAGTCTAGTGCAGTCTGAGCATTAATCTTGTTTCTAGCTTGTTCTTTAGGTATGCCATCTCTTGCCATTAGACGTTGTACCTGAGTTTCAGGATCAACCCATACAACAATAATAGGAGCAGTCCATTTGTCCATCTTAGCCTCAAACAACAATGGGATGTCAAGAACGATAACCTTGGACCCCTTGAGCCATAGCTTCATTACTTCCCAAAAGATGCCAGAAGAAATATATGGTGCTAGCAGACTGCAAAGAGAGAGACAAAAAAATTGCAACAATTTGAAATAAATAAAAATACATATTTTTCTTTCTTTCGCTAGATAACTAAAAGACCTCAATTCCTCTGACTGTAACCATTATAAAAGCAAAAAATCATAGAAGTGCACAAGTTTTCTTTCTTTTCTTTTCTTTTCATTTTTTTTTTAATTAAGAAGGGAAGTCACAAGCCAAAATTACAGAAAGTGAGAATAAGCAAAATAATTCAGCCATAATCTAGTCAATTTTATATCTTCATGATTGAATTGGCCACACAAAAATAATGCAAGCAACCTATATTATTGCGTTAAGTTATAGGTAATGACTTTTCACAAAGAACATTAATATTAACATGAAATTAAGTCGTTCTTCCACAATCCCATGGGTGACTTGGAAGGCTATACTGGTAGCAACCAAGTCCACTGTTATCAGTTAAGCATTAAAATAAATGTTAAGCAGATATTCCTCCAACAAGCTTATTCCCTTGTTAAGAATCCTTCTTCTCATTCCTTTTGTTTAGAGGCTACAACCAACTTCAAGTACATACCGATTGAGAAGTTGACGCTTTGTTGAATCAGAAAAAACAATTTGACCTAGGCGTGCTCTATCAATTTCTCCATTCTCTAGCAAAATATCATTGCCAAATGCAGCTACAACCTTTTTCCAACCACCAGTGCCCTTTCTTACTACATCCTGAAATAAATTAGCTCCAGAATTAGCAATATCTTCCAACAAAGAGTAAGTTTCAATGTAGTTTTGCATTTTTTTAAAAAAAAAAAGATGATAGACAATGGGAAAAAATAAAAATGTTTACAAAGATAATGGAACATGATTATGAGACATCATAGCTCAAATATCCTGAACATAATGAAAGGTATTATAACACAAAGTTCACAGTAAAATTACAAGTTACTGCACAGAAAATACTACGAGATTATATAACCATAGGTTAACATGAAAAAATTTATTTACATAACAGTATACAACATAGGGGATAGTGCTGCATGTGCAAAATTTTATAATTTGATGAAAGATCAAATCAGTCAAAGGATGCTCAGAAGATTAAGATCACCCAGATATTCATGAAAGATGAATACTAGATTGAGAGGTCACAAGTAAAAGAATGTTGACACTAGGTAAGAGTAAAAAGGTCGTGGTAGGCATCAAGTTAAATTGATGGAGTAGACTGACATGTCCAATTTAGCTATAAGAAGGTAAAGGACCAATAATGATTCTAAAAGATTGGAGGAAAACTTCAAAGTTAAATGAAATAAAGTAGATGTGCAGGAAAGGGCTTGAGATCAATATCCTAGTATCTTACGTTTAGTTTGTATGTAATATTGAGCTCTGAGAGTTGAAACTCAAGAACGCCTAAAGTAGGACCAAGATCAGTTGCCCGATGGAACGATCAAAGTACAGTTTCTCAAGAAATCATTGTACAGGGTAACAGCCATCACCAACTCTACAGCTTGAAGACATATCCAGAAAGACGAAGATGACAGATTTTTTAACAAAGCTCAATATTTCACAAAAAGATTCCTCACTACTATTACATGTTCATAAAAGAATCAAAGCAATTTGAGACACATTCGTGAATAAGTTTAGACTCTTCTAACCCAATATCATACTCAATATGAACTCTTTTATATCATTTCTTCCTCCTGTAACCCAACATCATACTCAGTATGAACTCTTTTAGATCATTTCTTCTCAGATAAGACTCATACACTCAAAAGTAGGATTCTCACGACTTGCAACTCCAAAAATATTACCCAAATCCAGAAATATTAATTTCTAACCAAAAATAAATTAAAGATCAACTGAAGATATCAAAACCCCTCCTTGCACTCCTAAAAATCAAATGTGCTATGAATACTGGGCAAAAGGTTTTGTTCCATTTGCAACTGTCAATGACTTAAGCTGACATCATATGTAGCTCGTTATGTTGGTTTTCTGCATTAGTGGTATTTCCATGGGTCTCATTATCTATGATCTCAATACGGTCCAATGCCCGCATATATTGTTGCATATAACTTGATCCTAAAGTGCAGCACTTCCAAGGAAATGTGAGTAATTAGGACAATGCCCCATAAGAAAGGAAGCAATTTACCTATTTATGCAAATAGAAGCAATATATGAGATTATGAAAACTGTTATGGAATCAGTTTTCAGGGTCATAATGGGGAGGCATGGAAAAGGGAGGTAAAACTAAAAGAAACTACAGAAAAAAATGGTAGAAGCAATAAGGACCGGTACAGATACAAGAATGCAGAATCTAAATGATATACTAATATTTTCAATTAGCACATGAAAAGATAATTAAATGAATTGTAATTATGGATATTATACTTTAGACCCCGATGACATCATGCTTTTTGTTGAATAAGAAGCATAAGATAAGAGAATTGTATTTCTGTCTTTCTATTACAATGTACAGAAGCAGCCTTTATATAGACTAAGTGACTGACAAAGTTTGGTAAGGCCGACTAAGTTTGGCCCAATCAATCACAAATTAATCAAGATCCTAATCAATCATATGAATTTAACATCCCCCTCAAACTCAAAGTAGTAAAGTGGACACCAACTTGAGTTTGCAAACAAGAGATCGAAAGATGCCAGAAGGATGAGCTTTGGTGAAGACGTCCGCAAGCTGATCAGCTATGAAAACTGGATCACGAATGTGCTAAAAAACTGACATACTATATGAAGAGGAGTAGGAGCTGCTGGGGTTTGGATCGGGACCGCGTCTACCAACTTTACCCACCAAGCTTCTGACGGTACGGTTTGACGCGCTGCTGCTAGGGTCTGGAGCGAGACCGCGCCTACCAAGTTTACCCGTCAAGCTTCTGACGATATAGTTACACGCGTTGCTGATGGGGTTTGGAGCGAGACCGCGCCTGCCAAGTTTACCCGACAAGTTTTTGATGGTACGATTTGATGCGCTGCAGCTACGATTTTAAAGCAAAACCGCGCCTGCCAAATTTACCCGCCAAGCTTCTGATGGTATGGTTTGGCGCGTTGCTTCATGCTCAACGATGCTGTGGAGGAGAAGGTCACCGACACAGAGGAACAAGAGCACGTGCTCAAGGAGCTTAACTCCCTCAATAAGAGCACTAGAAACGGATGCTCAGGGAGCTTAACTCCCTCAACAGGAGCACTGGATACGGGTACTCAGGGAGCTTAACTCCCTCAACAGGAGCACTGAAAACAGGTGCTCAGGGAGCTTAACTCCCTCAACAGGAGCATTAGATGTGGGTGCTCAGGGAGCTTAACTCCCTTATCTCCGGTGGAGCAGAAACCGTGTGCATCATAACAAATAATATGTAAAACAAGGTCAAGAAATTGCAACAGGTCCCAATGATAGAAAGGACACATAAACCAGCAATCATCACGAAAAGGCATGCCAACCAAACTAGGAAGAATGAGATGTAGAGAAGAAGATCATGGAAATGGGATACCAATGAAGGGAGAAAAAGCTTGATGTCTTCCGCATGCTTGCTAAGAGCCAGAGCCCCAAGTTCACGGTGTTCGCATGTGCAGACTCGAACGTGTGCCCGTCAGTGGTGTTCGATGATAGAGTGGAGCTTCACCATGCGGCTCGTCGTAGGGCCGACTGTAGAAGCAGGCGTTTGCCTCGGTCAAAGAGGAGGGCGAGAGAGAATCACCGCGGGCATCGAAACTCTCCTTTGTAGATTTTTTGGTACATGGCCTTGATGTTCTGGTCATGGAAGAAGGTTCAACCTATATTGGGGCAACATGCGGTGGTATGACTTGGTGGCAAAGGGGGCAAGCCTTCTTTCCCAACTTCATCCTTAGGTGGAAACTGACAGACTAGGCTTTAGTATCCGGACAAAAGTGCCATCCAGGCAAAGAGGGTTAATCATGGCCATC
>JAOXJJ010001079.1:12655-26042 GCA_025769935.1 Phoenix roebelenii | reverse complement strand
TGTGGTGAACTATGATCATCTTCCTTTTCTTTCTCATCTTCCTTTGATGTATCTTTTTGTTCATGAGTCGGTGTATCATGAATGGTTAACCTCTCAAGCTCGAACGTTCCTATATTATCATCAAAAACACTTTCTTTCCTAGAGGACTCACTGTTAGTTTCATCAAATATAATATTGATTGATTCTTCAACAACCCTAGAGCTCTTGTATGCCTTGCTAGATGTAGAGTATCCTAAGAAGATACCCTCATCTGACTTGGCATCAAATTTACTTAAATTCTCTTTGCCATTATTTAAAATAAAACATCGACAATCAAAAACTCGAAAATATTTAACAATCGGTTTCTTATTCTTCCAAAATTCGTAGGAAGTTTTCTTTATTATTGGACGAATTAAAACATGGTTTAAAATATGGCAGGAGGTGTTTACAGCTTCAGCCTAAAAGTACTTTGGAAGATTTGACTTACATAGCATAGTGCGAGCCATTTCTACCAAGGTCTTATTCTTCCTTTCAACAACCACATTTTGTTGAGGCGTTCTAGGAGCTGAGAATTGATGAAAATTTCATTTTCATTACAAAATTCTTCAAAGTGTTGATTTTCAAATTCGGTTCCATGATCACTGCGAATTGAAATTAAAGTGATGTTCTTTTCAGTTATAACATTTTTGTAATATTTTAAAAGGCTGAAAATGCTTCATTTTTATGTGTAAGAAATGAAACCCATGTATATCTTGAAAAATCATCCATAATTACTAGTCCATACTTTTTGCCTCCTAGACTTGTAGTTCTAGTTGGTCCAAATAAATCCATGTGGATGAGCTGTAATGACCTAGTAGTTGAGACTTTGTTCTTAGATTTGAAAGATGACCTTGTTTATTTACCTAATTGACATGCACCACAAATTTTATTCTTTTCATAAGTTAATTTTGGTAAACCTTTCACTAACTCCTTTTTAACTAATTTTGAAATTAATTCCATACTAGCATGACCTAGTCTTCGGTGCCATAACCAACTAGTTTCACTTATCTTATCCTCATTGGCAATTAGGCATATTCCATTCTTCTTGGCTAGAGCATCAAAGTCTACAATGTAAATGTTTCCATGCCTATGTCCTATGAGTACAATACTATTGTCTTTAGGACTTGTGATTATACATGCTGAAGACTTGAAAGAAACTTTAAAACTTTTATCACAAAATTGATTTATGCTTAGCAAGTTATGTTTTAGACCATCAACGAACAAAACATTATCTGTAAATGTAGATAGAGTGATACAAATTTTATCCTTTCCAATAATATGACCTTTGCCGTTGTCACCAAAGGTTACCACTCCACTATCTTTAGATTCCACGGTAATGAATTGATCCTTATCACTTGTCATATGTTTTGAACAACCACTATCTAGATACCATAGTCAATTCTTTTCATTGGTTGTAAGACATACCTGCAAGCAAAATCAAGGATCCATTTTAGATACCCAAACTATGTTGGGTCCTTTAGGATTAGTAGTTATGGTTTCTTTTGGAACCCAAATTTTCTTAAATCTTGGTTTGTCTTTTTCATTTAATTTGTTGTTATAGTTAAGTTTTCTAAAATCACATTCATAGGCTTTATGTCCTATTTTGTTACAACAATAACATATTATGTTTTTATTTTTGGATTTAACAAACAAGTTCTTTAGATATGTTTTTTTACTATTTGTTCTATAACCTAATCCTGCTTTATTGTAAACAACTCTTTGACCATCTAAGATCATATTCAATTTTGTTGAGCTAAGTATGAATTTATCTACCAAAGATTTATATTTTTCAACATCTCTTTTTAGTTCACTGTTTTCTTTAATTAATTTTTCAGTTTCATGAGCTAGTTTCTTACTTAAGATTTCATGATTATTAGATAGTTTTAATTTTTCTTCCATAAGAGTCTGATTTTCATTCTTTAATATTTTATTTTTGTGAATTAGTTTCTTGTGTTCTTCCATTAGGTCTAGAAAAGCATCATGCAATTCATTTACTGTAAAATCACAATCAAGTTCAGCATCTACCTGATCGTCGTTTGCCATGAAGCACATTGGAGCTGTATGTTGCTGATCTTCCTTTTCTAAGCTTGATCCCTCACTCTCACTCCATTCAGCCATGAGAGCTTTCTTCTTGAGTTTTCTTGTCATCCATTTTAATTGTTGACAATCTATTTTGAAGTATCCGGGCTTATTGCATTCATAATAGATGGGCACTTTCTTTTCTTTTTCTTTGTCCTTACTCTTCTCTTTGCTAGTGCTGCCTTTGGAGAATGGCTTCCTTTTGTGAAGTCCTTTCTTATTTCTTATGAATTTCTGAATTTCTTGACAAGCATCGCTACTTCCTTTTCATCATACCCTTCTTTATCATCGAACTCATCCGACTCACTGTCCTCTTTAGGGATTGTGGACTTCAAGGCAATTGTCTTCTTTTTCTTTACTTCTTCAGAGTTTTGCTTCATTGTCAGCTCATTGGTCATGAGGGACCGTAGAAGCTCTTCTAGCTGAAATGTATTGAGGTCCTTGGCCTTTTGAATTGCAGTCACCTTGGCCTCCCACATACGCCGTAGAGACCTGAGAATTTTGCGCACCAATTCAGAGTTAGAATAAGATTTGCCTAAGCTTTTGAGACCATTAATTATGTTGGTGAATCTTGTAAACATTTCAGTTATACTTTCAGAAGATTCCATTTTAAATAGTTCGTATTTGTGTACTAGCATATTTATCTTGGATTCCTTAACTTGATTTGTGCCTTCATGTGTAACTTCTAATCTATCCCAAATTTCCTTAGCTGAATTACATGTTGATATTTTGTTAAACTCATTTGCATCAAGTGAGCAATAGAGGATATTCATGGCTTTGGCATTAAGTTGAGCCATCCTCTTATCATTATCATCCCATTCCTTTTGTGGCTTAGGGATGACAATGCCATCTATATTAGTGGTAGGTGTGTGTGGTCCTTCCCCTATGATTCCCCATATATCAAAGTCTAGTGCTTGTATAAATATTCTCATTCTTGCTTTCCAATAGGTGTAATTTGTTCCATTAAATAGGGGTGGTCTATTTGTTGATTGTTCCTCGGATAGAGAGTTACCCATTTGAGTTGTTATGATCGTTGGCTCTTGATCGTAAGATCAACAATTAATACTAGAGCACCTGTTCTGATACCACTTGTTGCCTAAGATAACAACCTAAGAGGGGGGATGAATTGGGTTTTCTAAATTTTTAGGACCTTAATTAAGTTGATAGATGGGTAAATTGTTTTGGTTTGTGTTAAAGCATATAAGTGTAGTGGAAGCAAAATTAACACAATGCAAACACAAAAGAGCTATAGTGGTTCGGTGCACCTCAAGGCACCTACGTTCGCTTCCCAAGCGTCCCCTTGGGAATTCACAATAATCCCTCGGATTACAGTTGGATTGTTTTACCGGGCTCACAATCCAAAAATCCTACAATTGGTTTTACGGGATCACCAATTAAACCTAACCTTGCTTTTACGGGTTCACCAACAACCTACACTGTTGGTTTTACGGGATCACCAACAAACCTTATAAAGAAAGATAGAGAAGAAATTTGAAGCTCCTAAATGAGCAAATAATACAAGTATACACTAAGAGAAGAGGTAAGAATATAGTTATCGCTTTGTAGATTGCTCTTTTTTTCTTTGCCAAGGTTGCTTCACTCCTCAAGAGGTTGGTAGAGCTCTTGAAGATACTTGAAGATTGCTTAACCACCTTTTTTCAGAATTTGAATGAAGCAATTAAATGTAGAACACTTGAACTTTCTTTTCTCTTGAATGCACTCTTGATTTTTTCCAAAAGATTTCTTTTCCTTGATGAATAGTGTCCCTTAAATACTTCTCCAACCACTATTGGACACTTCACAACTGCTGGAATGGAGGAACTAGCCGTTTCAAGCCGTTGGAGCACCATAAAGTACATCTGCAGAATTAGCCGTTATGCTGTCAGTCGTGCTGAGGTCGATCCGAGCAAATCCGGGGTCGGCTCGAGTTACTGTTCTATAGGTTGGGGTCGACTCATGTTATTCTGGGATTGACTCCACCTTGGCTGGGGTCGACCTGAACTTGGCTGGGGTCGACCCTCTCAGGAAATCTAGAGAGTTGTTTTTCTTACACTTCAGGCTGGGGTCGACTCAATTTTTCTTCGCGTCGACTCGAGCTACAGTGGGGTCGACTCGAGCTTGGCTAGGGTCGGCCCTCTCAGGAAATCCAGAGACTTGTTTTTCTGACATTTCAAGCTGGGGTCGACTCCAACAATCTTGGGGTCGGCTCTGATATTGATTCCAAAGAGTTGCTTTCTTGTGAAACTTGTTGAGGTCGACTCAAGCTTCAATGCTGATTTTTGGGGTCGACCCGAGCCTTGTGCCAGGCGTTTCAAATGTGCCAGAAGTGCCAGGATTGACTCCAAATTTGTGCCAAGTGTTCAACAGTGTGCCATAGCGTGCCAATTGATCAGAGTCAACTCCAAACTTCCTGAGATCGACTCTAACCCTATTTTTCTGCATCTTAAGGTTAGTTTAGCTCATTGAATCAATAAAAAGAAATTCCAATGAACCTAGGATAAATGGCACACACAAGCTTCATCACTTTGACTAGTAAAAGGACAAAATTGGCCCTTATCAAGAAAATTTCACTCTTAATTATGTCAAACTGAAAATTAGATTTTCCCAAGTTCTTCTAAAAGATTTATTCTAAGATGAGTTCTTGAGAGTCCTTTTTAAGAGTGTATCATGAATGTATCGAATATGTATAGCTTCTTTCTTCCTCGAGTGTTTGTATACTTAGTCATTTGAATTAATCGTTTTAGCACTTCCATATGCCCTTAATGGCTTTGTAAACATCAAAATAACATTAAGATTCTCATATCGTGTTAGTGTCCAAGAACAACTGGGATATGCACAGTTCCTAAACCAAGGAAAACTATTTGGATAGGGAATCTTCTATTTTTCTGGAACAAGGTTTGAGAAAACATCTATGACTTAGTGGAAACTATGCACATGCAATCTGTTCTTGCTTGCCTTTTATATTTATTTCTCCAAGGGTTAAGAATTCAATCTGTCTAGAAGGTACTGTATTGTCCGGAGAGAAATTGGCTCCCTGGATGCTTTCGATCTCTGGTATCTCCAAACTGGATTGTCTTAGTTCATCCTAGCTGGGATGGTTGATTTTCGACATTTGGGATGGCTTGGCATCTCTGCACATCAACCTTTTAATTAATTTTTGGCTTTTATGTTTCACTTCATTTTTGTTGTTGCTTGTTCTGGTTTGTCCCAATCTTTCCTTGTACCATATTGGCCTGGGACTGAATTGGCGCATGCCTCAATACTAGGATTTAAACCCTTGCTTCTCTTTAAATTCAAAACCAATTGAGTTTATCATCATTTAAGGTATAAATGAGACCTTAAAAAACTCACCATTAATTTATCAAAAACAATACTGCTCCCTAATTTCATTAGAATTATAATAGGGCAGAGCTAGCAAATATCTTGTTAATATAAAAAGGCTATTGATTTGATTGAACACCACTAGCAGGGAAACTTCTTTTCTTATCATTCATCAGACCTTGGAAAAGTAGTTTTGATATTGTAATTTTTGCCAAAAAGTGTGGAACTTACGCGAGATGTGCAAGAAACCTTTGTGTAAAGGAAATGCTGTAACTAATACTCATACATATACTATTTGTGTGTGTTTATGTTATGCATGTAGTCTATAGAATTTTTTATTTGGGGAATTTTTATTGACTTTGACTAAGTTTATCAATTTTGTAAGGGAAAAAGGGTAAGTAAAATTTCATTTTATTTTGATGACAAGTCAAGTATCTGAATAAGCTTGAGGACAAGCTTTACAAAGTGGAAACATTTGGTATCAAGTAAAAGTTGATTTACTATATCCATTATTGGAAAGATTTAAACACATTGTATAACATCTAAAGAATTAGAAAAAGAATTGTATGTCATTCATGGTTCATTGTACCGACTCATACTGCTCAATACAATGTGTATTATAGTATATTAGTATGATACAGAGGTTTGATTCCGAATTTGCATGTACATGGTGGAATTGACCAGTTTTGCTTGGTTTCATCTGGCAATGCATGATTATTGTTTCCATTACCAACATTTGAGACAATTAAATGCAAATACTGCCTGAATTCAGGAGATACCATAGCTGGGCATGAGAAAAAGGTCTTTTGACTCTGTGTCAGTATGGGGGTATACCGTACTGTACCAATAAGATACTAGTATGGTACCCAGTACTAGTATAGCAAGCCTTGATGCCATGAGAAGGCCCTTTCAAAGAAAGTTACAAGTTGCAATAACTAGAAGTAGACCTAATCAGAGAACAATGGAGGGAAGTCTAGATGCCCATTATAAGTAATGCAATCATCGCAAGTTCACAACCTGCAATGAGATGCGGATGGAGTGATATACTTTGCATCAATGGAATGCATAGACCATTTCCTGGCGTACGTATAGAGTCATGTTTATGGATAAGCAAGATTGAGGTAGGCTTAAGTTAATCATGGTGACATTTTGTAGCCATGGGCATTATTTGTATTTAATTGTCTCAAATGTTGGTAATGGAAACAATACTCACGCATTGCCGGATGAAGACTTACCATCTTGGGTTGTTGAAAGGTTGGAGTAATATTGCAGCCTTCACTTCCCTAGGACAACTAAGAGTAGAATTATTCTTTCCATTTTGCTAGTTGGTCAGATTTAATTAACAACTAAAAATTAACGGGATTTGACTTAACAAGCAGATTTATTTCATTGGCTAGAATTTAATGAAAATTGACTTAACAACGACCTATGCAACAACATAAATCACCTTTTCTATACCTTAAGTCTTTCATCTTGTTCCAAGTTCCAACCGAATAGAATATCTTTTTCTCACATGCTAGGAGATCTTGAGTTTAAGACACATCTTTATTACTAACTTTCGTATATGAACTTGTCTGTCCTTTTTATATACTAATTTTTATATATGAACTTATCTATTCATTCCGTAGGTCTCTCTGGGGATAGTTTTTATCATTACCAAAAATACTGCTAGCTGGAATGCCATTCAAAAGGCTGGAAATGGACCATTTTCTAGGTTAGGTTGTTTATATTTTTTTTTTAACTCCAGCCTTAATACACAAATCTTTAAATAGATTGGCTTGTTGTAATGTTCTAACACTTTTTGATTCCTGAATATTCATTATCAACCCTGGTAAATGCTTTATATAATTAACAGCAAGATGCGAAATTTTGGGAAAGGTCCAAAAGACAATCCATCTTGGAAAAAAGGTGTCAAAAGTCAACAGGTTCAACTCTTTGTTTTGGTTGATTCACTTTTCACCCCAGCTGACAGCTTGTGAGCCTAGTTCTTTCTAACATGAAGAGCAAAGGAACAAAATGAAATTGGTGGAAGCATATTAGATGCAATATAAGTCATGGGAATATAGTGTGATTATGTTTCCTTCTGTTGAGTCAGTTGTGTATGCAAGCTCTGGGCTCTTGACTTAAAATCATGGGTTCCTAAATTTTGATGCCGAATCCATCCTTGAACTGCCCTCTTGCTCCCTCAATCCTATTCTCTGGACTGTATTGAGCTATGATTAACATGAAACTTTTTGTTCCTTCCTTGGATAACACAACACTACTCCTTTGTACACTTTTGGCTTTTGATGCTGTTGGATTGTCATGTTCAATGACTAAAATAATTATTAGTGTGCTGATTTTGCTCCTTGGATTGTAGGCTTTAAACTATGGGTCCTTGAGGACTTTGAACTTCTAATTTGTACTTGTGAGATTTGCTAATCTTTAGCTTGTATTGGTGCCTTCTCTCTCTCTCTCTCTCTCTTTCTCACACGTGCACGCATCTCTTACTCGCCCGCTTGCTGTTGCTCTTGGGCAGTAGTTTCTACTAGGCATGCATTTGAGACTTGAGATCTTGAATCAAATGAGAATAAGCTTCACTATGCCAGATATTAGGCTTCAATAATAACCAATGATATTATTGAACTGTGTTGACTTTGAACATCTTAATGTGTGAGATAATTTTGATGACGCATGATCTTAAAAGGCATAAAATATTGCTATGTAAGTTGGTTACCATGGCAAAAGTTTTATTTGCAATTTAGCTGTGGTGATTCAGAGTTTGATACTGAAGGTCAAGCATTTTTCTTCCTAAATGATGTTCTGCATATTTATCTCTTCTTGCTTACATTGATTGAAGAATATAGATTTGTTTTTAAGGCATGCCTTTTGCCATTATATGGTGATACATGATTGACCTTCTTGTCTTGCATGCATGTTTTCCTGAAATATTGAAGGAAGCAAGAGCACTCCTTGGGAGGCTGGAATATCAGAGAGGCAATGTGGAATCTGCTCTTCGTGTATTTGATGGAATAGACCTCCAGACCGCCATACAGCGTTTGCAACCCACCTTCTCTGAAAAGCCTGCTTCAAGGCGGAACCGTTCACGTACTGAGTCAATACACCAGGTCTCTCAGCATGCTGCTAGCCTTGTCCTTGAAGCCATATACTTGAAGTCCATGTCCCTTCAAAGGCTTGGCAAAGCCACTGGTATGGATTCAAAACTATTTATGACCTGATTTATTACAAAACTCCCATGAAGATACATTAACTTAGCTTTTTTTTTTCCTCCTTTATTTCTATCTGTTTCTATGGCATTTGTGTTACAATAACAAGGAAAGCACAGATTTTTAAGAAAGATTTCTTGTTTGTTGCAGAAGCTGCTCAGGAATGTAAAAGTGTCCTTGATGCTGTGGAAAAAATATTCCAACATGGCATACCAGATGTGCTGGTGGAACAAAAGTTACAGGAAACTGTTAGTAAGGCTGTGGAGGTCCTTCCAGAACTATGGAAGCAAGCTGGGCACCATCAGGAAGCTTTAGCTTCTTACAGACGTGCTCTTCTTAGCCAATGGAATCTTGATGAAGAATGCTGTGTAAGGATTCAGAAAAGGTTTGCTGTATTTTTGTTGTATGGTGGTGTAGAAGCTAGCCCACCCAGTTTGGCTTCCCAAGTTGAAGGTTCGTTCATTCCTAAGAACAATTTGGAAGAGGCTATTTTACTTTTAATGATATTGCTAAGGAAATGGTACCTTGGTAAGACTGAATGGGATCCTTCAGTGATGGAGCACTTTACTTTTGCACTATCCCTATGTGGTGAGACTTCTGTATTGGGGAGGCACTTTGAAGAGGTCATGCCAGGAATATATCCCCGCTGTGAAAGGTGGTACAGTTTGGCTCTTTGTTACAGTGGAGCAGGGCAGAACAGATCTGCTATGAATTTGTTGAGAAAGTCTTTAAACAGGCATGAAAGCCCTAATGATATAATGGCATTGTTATTGGCTGCTAAGATCTGTAGTGAGGATTGTCTTCTTGCTTCAGAGGGAGTAGAATATGCCAGGAGAGCTATCACAAATGCTCGCAATGGAGATGAGCATCTAATGTGTGTAGGTCTCCGTTTCTTGGGTACTTGTTTGGCTAAACAAGCTAAAATTGCTTTGTCAGACCATGAGAGGATTCACTTGCAGGCTGAGGCTTTAAGGTCGCTAGATGAGGCAATTGCACTTGACTGCCATAACCCAGATTTGATTTTTGACTTAGGCCTCGAATATGCTGAACAGCGCAATATGAATGTCGCACTCCGATGTGCAAAAGAGTTTATTGATGCAACTGGTGGATCAATATCTAAAGGTTGGCGATTGTTTGCTTTGGTTCTGTCTGCTCAACAACGATATTCAGAGGCTGAAGTTGTTACTGATGCTGCATTAGATGAGACTGCAAAGTGGGAACAGGGACCATTACTTAGAATTAAGGCTAAATTGAAAGTAGCTCAATCATCACCAACAGATGCAGTTGAAGCATATCGTTTCTTGCTTGCTCTTGTTCAAGCCCAAAGAAAGACCTTCGGATCTTCCAAGAACAGCACTCAGGTTTGCCTTGAGTTATGTAGATTTTTTCTGGATTTTTTTTTTTACTTTCTTTTGCTCTCCTTTCTGCAACATGTTCTTATGATAATTTATCTACTACTCACATCCCCTTTGATATGACTTCTGACATGTGATTCAGAAGATTTATTCAAGGCTTCAAGCCCAAAATGGTAGAGGTCCACTTTTTCATTTTTTGCTTCATAATCTGAACGACTTCCTATACAAATGGGCACCACTTCTCTCTTCTCCTCTCTATGCATGTGCCTGCCTTTTTTTAGCACAAGTGCAACTGCTAACCCCATTTTTTGGCTTTTAATTGGTTGAAAGAATCATTTGGGAAAATCAACTGAGATGGTATATGGTGCAACTTAGATTTTTGGAGGGCTTGGTGGAAACAAGTTTTGGACCAAAGGGGTGGAAAGAGAAGGGAAGAACCTGCATTATTGTGGACTGAAGTGTTTATAATGCATGCTGAAAAAGCTTAGAGTGATAGCAAATATAACCTTGAACTTATATGACTCTGAAAAATAATCTGCAAAACCAACTCAAATAGTTGGCATAAGGCTAATAATTATGAACAATTTAAAAGAAAGGAAGACAACAATTTTCTAAACTCCCAATCCATTTCTGGCTTGTTCTTGTTGGCATACAACATTGAAAATTCTGTGTGGAGATTAGATTGTTATCTGAAATGGTGATTGGATTTGAAATTTGGGTTTGGAGTAAGTACCAACGAGAGTGGACTATGCTAAAGAGTATGTAGGGGTAACATGCTGTTTCCTTTGCTGCTGTTATCTGTATTGAATAGAGTCAAATGTAGACTATTGTAAATTTGTACCAAGTTGCCGAGCCTTTTCGACAGTGTTTCCATTCTGAGTAGCTGAAATGAGGCTAGATGGTTATAGTCATGGATTAGTCAAAATTAAAAAAGACAGAGCAACTGCATGTGTTCTTAATTGGTGTTTTGTTACACATGGTCGGAATTTTTTGTTGATGAATTCCTCTGTTGATTCAACAATATCTGGAATAGGGGCTATGGATTGAAAATTTTTTCTTCAAATTTGTGCCAGCAAGAATTAGCTGTTATTAGGAGTTCACAGGAGTAGCACTGCCAAGAACTGGCTGTTCTAGTGAGTTTATGAGTAGGGTCTGTTACATTCTGCAACCTGTTGTCTATAGTGAATAAGTGCAGGCTGTTCTAAATGTCATTTATAGTCCACAGGGGCTTTAAATTATCACTGCCATTCCAAATAGATGGGATAAAACTTGATGATCATGGTCATGGTTTGATCAAAAAGGAAGACAGAAGTAGCAAGTTTCTGTACTTGTATGATTAGTTTTTTGTTTGTTTTTGGTGGGATTCCATTTGGCTGGACTTTGTGATTATTATCTGAAGCAAGAAGCAATGTTTGGAAATTTTGGCTTGTGATGAGATTTTACAAGATGGTGGAACTGTCCCAAACTGCTCAGTATGTACTGGCGGCAGACTGGGACGGTTTTGGCCTTAAAATCAATAAACCAACAAAGGAGGGGGAGAGGGAGAAGGAAAGAGAGGAAAAGACAGAAAAAGAGGGAGCGAGGGAGAGGGAGAGGGAAGGAAATAGGGGCTTTGGCCCACTTTTATATTTATTTTGAATTTTTTTAAATGAAGTCGATGGTCCTCTCTCCCTCCTCCCTCGGCTTTGTTTCGGCAGCCCTTGCCGACTGTTGCCCTCTCTCTCTCCCTCCTTTCCTCCCTCTCTTTCTCTTTTCCCCTTTCTCTCTCTCTCTGTTTTCCTCTCTTTTCTTCTTACTCTCCCCCTCTCTGCCTCTCTCACTGTCGCCCTCTCCCACTCTCCCTTCATCCCTCTCCCTCTCCCTTCCTCCCTTCCTCCCCTTTTCTCTCTTCTTCTCTCTCCTCCCTCTTCCTGTCTGTTGCCGGTTTCCCTGTTGGTTCATGCTAGAATGGCACGACGTGCGGGTGTATCGTACCATACCGCTGGCTTATAGGCATAGGTGCTGGTTCCAGTGCTGCAGACCTTGCTTGGGAGTTTGCAATTTGTTAACTGTGAGATAAAATGACTATGTTGAATGATACTTTATTCAGTGACACTCTTCACTTTGGAACAGTCAACTTGGATCATTTGATTTATTGTGCTCACTATGTGTGGTCTAGCAAGAACACTCATTAATTAAAAGTTCATTACATGTATAATTCTGTTTCTGTAACTATAGCTTTTCCATGTGGTGCCTCATTGTTTGCTTCTGTGCTAGATATGACAGAAGAAACAAGAGGTGTTAGATTTAACTACAACCACAAAATTTATCTTGTATGGATGTTGTTTGCTCGACAAAAATCACTAATATCATCATATTGGCCAAACACTTGATTTACTTTAGCTTTGTGGAAACATTTTTAGAACTTCATTTTATATTTGCATGGGTCTTCTTTTTTCAGATCATCTTATGTAAATTTGAGTCCTCTTGAGTGCCAAACATTCCTTCATTGTTCAACTCACATGTAATGGCCTTTTCCACCTTTTTCTTGCCTATTGTTTGTTGGTTGTTACATTTTTACTTGATGATTAAGTTTTGTTTCACTGTCTGAACACATAATGGTGAATCTTTTAAATATATATTTAATTCATGGACAGCGTTAAGAGAACATATTGATATTTTTCTATTTCTTTCTGTTTTGAGTCATGTTGATACAGTACATTTTGCTCCAATATTACTTGCTGAGGAAAAAAAGTCCAATGATAGATGCTTGGCAACAGAAACCATAAAAATATGATGTGATTTGCTCTTTTCTTCCTTTTTTTGTGGTGAGGGGATGAATGATTCATAATCAGAAGAATATCCTGTTTCATATGAATCAAGAAAAAAGAGTTAGAGAGAGAGGGAATACACGACTTACTAGGTGTGAATCAATTAATCAATCATTGGCTGATAGTTTGGATAGGGAAGCTGGATACAAGAAATGTATTAATTACTTGTATATTGATGCCATGCGTTTGTGCACGTGCAATAGAAGAAAATTCGTAAAACTAGAAAATGATATCTTTTCTTGTCCCTAGGAAAATTCACTAGGATTAGGAAAAAGAGTAAGAATGAAAACCAATGTTCGCTGTACCAGTACTAGGATCCATAATGATTAGTAGATGGTATGCTACAGTACCGCTTCAATACCGTACCGACACTCGGTATGCCAATTTGATTATTTTTTTTTGTTTTTTTGTTTTTTATTTTCTCATTTTTTTTTGATTTGTATTTAAAAGTTTTATTGGTTTGTTATCCAATTTATGATTTTCACTTAGTTTTGGTGTCATTTTATCATGAAATAGAACTGCGACCTGCCCAACCAATGTATTTACAAGTAAAAATACATGCAATACAATAAATTGAATTGATTTTAATGTACTTAAA
>JAOXJJ010001079.1:0-12555 GCA_025769935.1 Phoenix roebelenii | reverse complement strand
TTAGTATAATATAAGATATACTCAAATGCTTTAAGCTCATCAAAATCAAATGAGGGCTTAATCAATTACTCCACATCTTTCCAGACCAAGAAACCGTAGTATCTATTCGCCTGACGTGGTACTTTACCAGATCACCTTAAGGATACTTCTATAATGGGTTGTGGGCTTTATCTAATCAAATCAGATTCTAATCGTTTAGTGGATGGTGTCGGTTCTTTTACATGTTGAATTTCTTCAAGTTCAATATTAGAGCCATTAGTTCCATCTCCAAGAAGATAGCTCTATTGCTGACGAACAACTTTTGTTCTTCAGCAAGGTAGAAATAATAACCCTTAGTTTCTTTTGGATAGCTGACAAAGAAACATCTATCAGACCTAGCTTCGAGTTTGTCTGCTTTCAAACGTTTGATGTAGGCCGGACACCCCCAAACCCTAAGGTGAGTGAGCACCGATTTACGCCCTGTCGACATCTCATGTGGTGTTTTAGTTACAAACTTACTCAAAACCTTATTAAGAATATAACAAGTTGTTTCAAGTGCATATTCCCAGAAGGATATCAGCAGACTAGCACAGCCCATCATGGATCGAACCATGTCTAACAAGGTTCGATTCCTCCTTTCTGACACACCATTATACTGTGGTGTTCCAGGAGGAGTTCACTCAGAGAGGATCCCATTGTCTTATAGATATGTCATAAACTCACTGGTGAGGTATTCACCTCCTCGGTCTGACCGAGGAGTTTTAATACTCTTTCCAGTTTGTTTCTCTACTTATTACGGAATAGTTTGAACATTTCAAATGATTCAGACTTATGTCTCATAAGATAGATATACCCATACCTAGATAAGTTGTCTGTAAACATAATGAAATAAGACTATTCATCTCTAGCTTTTGTGCTCATTGGCCCATAAACATCTGAATGTACTAATATATCATTGACTCGTTTACCTTTTTTAGTAAAAAGTGACTTGGTCATCTTACCAAGAAGACAGGATGCGCAGGTGGTCAATGATTCACAATCATCAACATTGAGGACACCCTCTTGAGCTAACCTGTTTATCCTTTTCTTGTTAATGTGGCCTAGGCTACAATGCCAAAGATAGACATCGGAGATACTATCTATTCTAGGGCGCTTGCTTGACGTGTACATTACATTAACAGATTGCGATAGTATGTAAATGTCATTTTTCAATTGTCCATTCATTATAGTAACACCATTCATAATGATATCACAATAACTCTTCTTTAATGAAATTTCAAATCTATTCTTGGCCAAAAGGCCTGAGGAATAACATTCAATAAAAACGTTGGACAAAAGTAACAATCACTCAAGACAATTACATGAGAATTGAAAACTAATTTGAGAGTTTCTAAAGATAGAACTGGAACTGATCTTCCATCTCCAACGTTCAGGAATCTTTCGCTGTCTCCAAATTTCTCACTGACCTGAAGTCCCAACAACGAATTGCAAATGTTAAATGGACTTCCAATATCCAATACCCAGGTCAAATCATCACGAACAGAGAAATTACAAGGTGTTATCATATAAGTACCTTGATCTGCAACAGATTGCACTTTTTTCTTGCTCGGTCTGTTCGGATCAAGTGAGGCAATGTACTGAGGATAGTTCCTCTTCCTGTGCCCCTGCTTCTTGCAGTAGAAGCATTCTGCCCAACTCTGGTCAGCTTTCTTCTCGGTCTGACTGTGCTGAGATTGCTTAGCACGCTGCACCTTATTTTTGTTTTTATTTTTCTTCTTGCTTTTCTGATACCCTTCCGATGATCCTCCCACCACATGCAGCGACTCCTTTTGGAGCTGATGGTCATTCTCAAAAGTCTGAAGTAATTCCAGCAATTCGTGGTAATTAATTGCAGGCTTTGTCATTCTAAAATGAGTAAGAAAAGAGCGGTAAGTTGTAGGCAGGGAATTCAGAATCGCATCCTTTCCCAACTGATCGTGCAGGAGAAACCCAAGCATGTTCAAGCGCTCAATCAACTCGTTCATGTATAGTACATGATCAGTAACTGAGGCCCCATCCTTCATTCGGGCGCTGAAAATGGCACAACTAGTCTTTTGCGTTTCAACATCATCGGGAATGCCAAAAGACTCGTTCAACATTTGAAGCATGTCTTCTGGCTGAGTGTTCTGAAACCTTCGACTGAACTCATCGTTTATAGCAGCTAGCATAATTTAACGAACAATGGCTCGGTTATTGAGCCACGTCAAGTAAGTGTCTCGGATCGCTTCCTGTGCATTCGGAGCAGGCTGCTCAGGTGCCGGATCTGTCAGAATGTATAGAATCCATTCGTGCTCTAAAACAATCTTCAGCTTTCTATACCAGTTATTAAAGTTGGGTCCTGTCAGCTTGTCACTATCTAACAGGGATTGGAAAGACAAATTTGTGGCCATTTATGCATAAAGAATGCATAAAGAAAAATCATGAACCTTTTTAGTATATGAAATAATTAAGCCTAAAGACTTGGATTTTAGTCTTGAGGTTCTTCCACTATTTTATACAAATTATTAATCTCTACATTCATTTGAAGAATTATCCTAATTCTTTAGTGGGCACTAGAATCCACATAATCGCATATGGGCCCGAGTGTGGCTCGGCTAACCCATATGCATCAATGGGTAGGTTTTTAACCAACTGTTTCATCTAAATAATTTCTAGTGTTAGTTTTTCCCCAGGCACCTCTTCAACAGGCGTGTGGCGCCTCCACTGAAAGTCCAGGTTAGGTCCAACCAATAACATGATAGAATTCAGTGTAACTCACTAACAAATAGCTGGCCCGAGTGTGGCTCGGCTAACCTGATTACCTATCAAAGAGCACAATTAAATCATCATATTATGGATGATAATTCCAATGGCCGATAAGCACCAGGTGTGTAGCACCTCCAATGATTATCAAACCATTGGACCCATTATCATTCAACTTAATGGGAGGCTTTGAGCTAGTTATCTCTATAACTATTCATTTTAGGGATCTAATAATTTTAGAGGATTTGATTTAATGAAGAGAAGAGAAGAGAGGAACCGGTTGATCTTGATTCTCCCACTGACTTTACCAAGTCAGATTAAAAAGAAACTAGATTCAACACGGTTCTTATGCACCTATATCAATCACACTAATTTTTCTTACAGGCATTGGTCAACTCGAATCATTAAGTGATCTAATCAAAAATGATTGACCAAATCGGCCCGGTAAGTGAGATCGGTGGGAGGGATATGACATTAACTCGACAAAGATGAATCAGTGCAAGTAGCTTCCAATTAAAAATCACCGGTCAAAACTGCCAAACTTACCTTAGACACTGACTGGTTAATCAATTTTGATTTTGACCATCCTAATGACTCGGGCTCTACTACTGAGCCTCAATCAAGTTCCACTTGGTCTAATCAAAGACATGGGCTTGATCAAGTACAACTATTGTATTTGATTGAGTATCCTTGACCTAATCAAATTACTACTTTATTAGATTTGATTGATTACTCCAATTAGTCAATCTTTGATTTTAACCCTAGGTCTAATCCAGTTCATTAAAACTTGATTGAAGCTAACCCAAATACCCCCAAGATTTATACAATGTTAATTAGATTTCAATTCACAATTGTAAATCACTTAATTCTCAATTAGGTGTAGATTTATGAAAAATTTTAGATCATTGCATAGGTCTTGAATCACATGTTAAAAACTTTTAGTTCTTAAAACTTATTTTCAGATCTGAGTTTGTCAATTAAACATGCTTATTTCAGATTTAATTCATATTTAAATCTTATTTAATTTATGTTCATACATCATATATTCAAACTAACATGAATTTAATCTAAACAACATACATCATATGCATTTGATTTTTAGATCTGATTTATTATGTAAAAATAGAAATTAAATCAATCATAAATCTCTTTTAGATCTAATCTAAACATATCTATGATTTTATATTTAATTACAAAGACTAAAACTACTTTCAATCTTCTTTTCGTAGTTCATCTTCAAGGATTGGATCACAGTGGTACCCCTACATGCCATAAGAGATCCCACTGAATGGGAAAAGAGGGTTATGAAGCCTTCTTTCTTCTATGACCGGATGGCCTGGTGATCATTCCAATCGATTACTTAACTACTAGGATTAGAAAACTTGTTTTAGGCATTAATGTTTAAACTACTTTGAACCTATAGCTCTGATACCACTGTTGGGAACCCCAGTGGTCGCATGCATATAATTTTAAAAATTTTACAGTGGAAGCATAAATTTAACTATTTAATTTCTATGCATGCTAGAGATCATATCTCTACAGCAAAAATAGTTTCAAGATTTTAAACATTTTTTCTAAACAAATATGCATAATTCTATGTCTAACATGTAGTCCTGCAGAATTTCAGCAACCTACTTGATTTCTAATCCTACGATCATCAGATAGCGGTGAAATTCTACCCGCTCAAAGGTAAAGATTAGATTTTTATAAATTTTATACAATTAGAAATTGTAGTTGATCTGAAATTAGTCTAGTCTTTTAATTTTAATCTTCCTTTTAGATTTTATAAATCTGACCATGATAAAGGACTTGGAGGAGCTTGAGAACATGCACAATGAGTTGCAAACCGATTTGATCCTGCAATCCCTTTCTTCTTAATATGGGCAGTTTATAGTAAACTACCACATGAACAAGATTGAATGCACCAAACTTGAATTGTTAAATATGTTGGTAACAACTGAGGGAGCCTTGAAGAGTTCAAGGGGCAAAATTTTCGCTGCCGAGTTGACTTCTACTTCCAAAAGAAAGTCTACTTGAAAGAAGAAGAAGAAGTCTACAAAGAAGCAGAAGACCAAGAAGATGCCAAAGAAGGATGTTCCAAAGAAAAAGGCTGCAGACTAGGGAAAGTGTTTTCATTGCAACGAAGACGGCCATTGGAAGAAGAACTATCCAATCTACATGGAGAGTATAAAGAGCAAGAAGGGTGACACGCCTTCTGAAGGTATATCAGATATGCTCATTATTGAAACTAATCTAACGATTTTTTCTACTTCCAGTTGGATTATAGATTCTAATTCTAGTGCTCACTTATGCACTATTATGCAGGGTCTAAAGGAAAGTAGAAGGCTTACCGAAGGTGCGGTAACCCTCCGGATTGGCAATGGAGCAAGAATTGCTGCTGTTGCTGTGGGCACCTACCCCTTGCAATTATCATCTGAATTTAGTTTGATACTTAGGGACTGTTATTATGTACCTGCTGCTAGCAGAAACTTGATTTCTATACTTATCTAGGATAGGAAGATTTTGAATTCAATTTCAATAAAGATTACTGTTCCGTTTATTTGAGAAATAAAATGGTTGCACATGGTTTTATGATTGTCAATCTCTATTTCTTACATTTGGATGCATCTGTAAATATATCTGAGAAAACAGTGAGTACCATAGGATCCAAAAGATCTAGAGATGAGATAAATCAAAAATATTTGTGGCACCTCAGACTTGGTCATATAGGAGAAGACAGAATAAACAAATTCAAGAAACATAGGCTTTTAGGCTCATTAGCTTCCGAGTCATATCCAATTTGTGAATCCTGCTTTCAAGAAAAAATGGCCAAATTACCCTTTGTAGGACACGGGGAGAGAACCACTGAAATACTTACCCTAGTACATACTGATGTGTGCGGCCCATTTGATGTGCAAGCTAGGGGAGGTTATTCTTACTTCATAACATTTACTGATAATTGCTCTCGATATGGGTACATGTACTTATGAGATACAAGTCTGAAGCTTTTGAAAAGTTCAAAGAGTTTAAATATGAAGTAGAAAAACAAACAGGAAAACTCATTAAGGTTCTTCGATCAGATCAAGGAGGTGAATACCTTAGTGGAGAATTCTGTGATTATATTAAAAAATGGTATAGTTTCACAATGGACCCATCCTGGTACACCTCAGCTCAACGGAGTGTCAGAGAGGAGGAATCGGACCCTATTAGATATGGTTAGGTCCATGATGAGCTTCACTAATTTACCCTTATTCCTTTGGGGAGATGCCTTACTTTCAGCAATTTATGCATTAATAGAGTTTCCTCTAAGTCTGTTCCTACCACACCGTATGAGATAGACATGGTAAAAAACCAAGTCTTGGCCATCTCCAGATTTGGGAATGTCCGGCCCACGTCAAGCGACAACAGGCGGACAAGTTAGAGGCTAGGACAATTAGTGCTCGTTTTATCGGATATCCTAAGGAGTCATTAGGATACAATTTTTATGTTCCAGAGGATCATAAAGTGTTTGTGAGCCAACATGCTGTCTTTCTTAAAAAATAGTTTATCCTTGATAAAGGCAGTGGGAGAAAAATTGAGCTCGAAGAGAAAGTCTCTAAAGAGCAACAAGCCACTGCACCTATAGAATCTATTCATATTGAGCCAACACACGTAGAACCTCCTCCACCTCGTAGATCTAGTAGAATTTTCCACCCTCCTGAAAGGTACTTAGGTATGCTTACAGAGAAAGTAGGGGAAGTGTGTAGAATATATTATGCCCTAAAAGCCAATCTGGCTGACATATTATTAATTCTGGAACATAATTTTGTACTTGACTTAATTATTATTGAATAATAAATGGGCATCTTTTTCATTCATATTGTTTATGTGTCTATGAATCGTTCAAGAAATTAATAAGATGATGATGCATATTCTCAAGAGTTGAGAATTTGAGCCATATGTCATTGGTGATTAATTCTTAAATGCTCTTGATCGATGGATTATCAAGAGGACGGTGATCGATCCAATGAGATTAGTGCATAGATCGCTTTCTTTATGGATGGATGAGACTTAAGTCCACAGTGTAGGGACACTAAAGTGATAGTGTATGTGCTTGTTAGAGAACAAGGGTATTGAGCATGACCAAATAAGAAGTCACTTGGATGTCTATCCACTCGTTAGTGACTTACTTGAATTTCAGTAGTGTGACTAATCTTTTGACCTACGGTACTTCGATTGCTCACAGTAAGGTTACTGTTATGGTCTCTAGCTATATGGGTCCTTGTGGTGTAGATTGATTGTAATAGGTTCACTATAGGAGTAGGGCATGCACCAATAAGGAATTTATCGATCTTGATAGAAAAAGAGTGATCCTATGTGATTTATAAGACTGAGTTTGTAAGACCTCATCCGAGGTAGGATGAACAGTAGAGAAAGAGTTTTCCACTCTCAAACTTAAGTCGAATAAATCTTGACATATGACTGGCGATGGGGTTTGATGAGTTATCCATGACCTCCATCCTGTAGGGATCCACGATAGAAGGACTGTATCATACGACAACTGCACCTAGTGGTTCATCATTCCATTCGCTGGATAGCCACTACATGCTGCTAGGTGTCACTGGTGGATGGTGAGACCCACAGGGACTATCTTGATGGTCGATGATAAAAGATATCTATGCAGTCTAGCAGCAGCATGCTAAAATTTAAGTTTTTTCAAAACCGGTGGCTGCACTTGTTCGGGTTGGCTACGTACCCCTTCAAAAGGGGGATCAAGCTATACGTAGTTCTTATAAAACAAAGCAGAAAGATTGAATTAAATATTTTAATTCTAGCATGCAAGAGAAATCAAATCTCAAAAACACCACTACAAAAACTCATAATCAAAATGCTGGGATCATTTAAATGATTATGCTAAAATCTAATGCATGATTAATATAAGATTTGAAATGAAAGACCTTATTTAAGTTCTAAACTTAAATAACTTAGATCCAACTAATCTCCGAATGTCCATCAAATAAACTCTGGAGATTACTTCGTGAGGAGCCCCAGCGGAGATATGAACCCTCGGGGTATCGAATCCGAACAAACTACTAGTACATGAAATATTAATTGAGTTCTAAACTTAATTAATCTAGGACCCAATTAATCTCCGAGTGCCCATCGAATAGGCTATGAAGTTTACTCTAGAAGGATCCCCAAAGGAGAAATGAACCCTCAGGATATTGGATCCAATCTAAAATGCTAGCAAAAAATCTATCTCCAGATAAGTATCTAGATTCATACCTTTATAAAAATAGAAACAAATGGATCTGATGCTTGAGCTTCGCAGACATAGTGAAGGCTGAGGGATCTTCTTCTGCGAAGCTCTTTGGGTGATCCACGCGAAGCTCCTGAAGAGATCTTCTTCTATGAGAGTGCTAGCAAGCGTAGAACAGTGAAGGCTGAGGGATCTTTTTCTTCTTCCTTTATCTTTCTTTTCTCTTTGAAGTAATCAACCCTTGATGAACTTCAAATCAGAAGGGATGAAGAGGAATGAGTGGAGGACTCAAGAGATGAAGTGGATCTATGATGGCGTGCTAGAGAAAGAGGGGAGATCACATGAAGCTTTCCTTCATACGTTTGACCATCATCTTTTTTTTTTCATGGCAACAACCCTAGATGAACCTTTCTTAAAGATGTCACCCACCCCCTCATTTTCCTCCTCTTCACACGCCAAATCCCCTTAATTTAGGCAGATTATGGGGTTTAAACACTAGAGTTTGAATTCAAAATTCAAACTCAAAAGGAAAGTGGGTGAGTGGGAAATTAAACACATGTTTTAAACTTGTGTGTTGACTCCTTTAAACTTGATGAAGATAATCTTTATCAAGTCGCCATGCATCGGCAAGAGGACAAATGTCTCCTTGCACCACTATGATGAGAGATCAACCACTTGATCTCATCAAATTCAAATGTTTGAATTTCATCATGGCGCATGCATGGGAAAAGGACATGTGTCCGCATGGATTAGATGATCACATCATCCTGTCATTTAAATCAAATTTAATTCCTTCTTAAACGAGGGGCCATGCATGTCAAAAGGACAAGTGCACTTTAGAGTTCACACAAATTGGATCAAACCCAATCCTATTGGGTCAAGTCCCAATCACCTTAGGTTGAACCTAATCAGATTAGGTCCAAACCTAATGGAACATAGATTGAATCTAATTCAATTTGGCTTAGCCTAAACTCGTTCACTCAATCAAATTGAGTTCATTAGCAATCTAATTGTTAATAAATCCTCCAATAATTACTTTAATTATTTTATAGCAACAATTGCTTAGGGTAATTTGTCAATTGAATTGACCAAATTATCCCTGAATGATTCTTAATCACCCGTCAGCCAACTTGATCAATCAGGAAACTTCTATGGGGATGACCCCATGGTTCTAACCTAAGTCGGTAGCACATGAACGACTTTCTGTACTAATCAATGCAACCATCTAGCAATAGCACCCGACGTTCGGATAGGCCGATATATGCGAAGCAATATTCTGGAATCCTGGACTATGGTTACTGTATAAGTCATCCCTTTGACTCCAAATGCCAGGATGACTTCAGAATGCTATCAACTCTGCAATCAGTACATCTACTTTGTGATTCAAATTTAGAAATCCTGTGACTCCTCACAAGGATTACCCTAGCCAAGGTTTTGCTAAATTGAACACAAGGGCATTATCTTCTATCACCAAGAGGGGTCAAATTTCATCTCAACTCACGCACCGACTTCGTAAGTTCTTGATTGCACCCAGTGGCCTTCCGTCTCTGAATTAGATATTCAGCTAGTCTGCTACCAAAGTATAGTGAGTTGCTTGCTAATCACCATGGTGATCTTAGGTCTGAGGGACACTTGTACCCATATATACTCGGAACATCTCTTGACAGTAGAGCATTCCGGAATTGATCACGTTCAATGAAGTGTACTTCTATACTTCACCTGTGTGATATATCAGTGTCTGCATATTCCTTGGTTAAGAGGACAACCAACGTATATGTCACACAACGACCTAATCTCGATAATGCTGTCGTCCTAGTAACGGCATATCATTTGGTCGCGAACAAGTTTAAGGAATCACAGATAAATCCTTCTTTATCACAAAAGTAGTCCTAAGGACTTCATCATATAAAAGTTCATTTGAAGATGTACTATAATGATGAATGATGCCAAATAACATTTTATTAATTTATCAATTCATTTACAAATTCAATCATCAATATGCTGACGATTGACTCTTAGGATACAAATCCCAACAACTTCCACTTAGCCTAAAGCCAATCAGCACGGTATCGTATACCCATCTTCGACTTGTATTCGTTGAGCTCTTTGATGCCAGACTTTATTAAATGGGTCAGCTAGATTTTCTTATGTATCAATCTTTTGAAGATCAATGTCATCTCGTTTTATAATCTTCCGAACGAGGTGATAGCAACACAGAATATGCTTGGTCCGCTGATGTGCTTTAGGTTCCTTTGCTTGAGCTATGGCTCCAGTGTTATCACAAAATATAGAAACTGGACTATCAATGGATGGTGCCACTTCAAGCTCGGAGATGAACTTGCGCAACCATACAGCTTCCTTAGCAGCATCAGATGCTGCGATGTTTTCTGCTTCGCATGTAGAATCTGCCACTGTCTGCTGCTTGGAACTCTTCCAGCAGATAGCACCACCCTTAAGAGTAAAAGTGTAACTCGACATGCTCTTGCAATCATCTCGATCTGACTAAAAACTGTAATCAGTATATCCCCCTAGTTTCAAGTCAGAATCACCGTAGACAAGCCACTGGTCCTTAGTATTTCTCAAATACTTAAGGATGGTTTTTACAACCTTCCAGTGGTTGCTACTGGATCAGACTGGTATCTACTTACTACTCCTAGTGAGTATGCCATGTCTGGTCTAGTACATGTCATGGCGTACATTATAGATCCCACTGCCGAAGCATATGGAATTCTATCCATACTCTCTCTTTCTTGAGGAGTTGTTGGACAGTCCTTCTTAGATAGGTTAATTCCATGGCCCATTAGAAGATAGCCTTTCTTTAAATTAATCATGCTGAACCTCTTTAGCATAGTATCAATGTACGTAGATTGGGACAATCCAAGCAATCTTTTAGATCTATCTTTATAGATCTTCATCCGTAGGATGTAAGATGCTTCTCTCAAGTCTTTCATGGCAAACTCAGATGATAACCAGACCTTTATTTCTTGTAATATAGGGACATCATTCCTAATTAAGAGAATGTCATCCACATACAAAACAAGAAATATAATCACGGAACCATTGGCCCACTTATAGATGCAGGGTTCTTCTTCATTCTTAATGAAACTATATGTTCTGATTACCTTATCAAAATGTATGTTCCAACTCTGAGAAGCTTGCTTTAGTCTATAAATGGATATTTGAAGCTTGCAGACTTTAGACTCATCTGTAGATGTAAAACCTTCAGGTTGTATTATATACACTTCTTCTTCTAAATCTCCATTTAGAAAAGCGGTTTTTACATCCATATGCCAGTTCTCATAATCTAAATGTATTACTATCGCAAGCACAATCCGTATGGACTTGAGCATTGCCATAGGAGAAAATATCTCGTCATAGTGTATACCATAATGCTGATGATATTTCTTGGCAACCAAATGGGCTTTATAAGTCTCCACCTTACCATCCGCGTCTCTTTTTCTTTTGAAAATCCACTTACACCCTATGGGTCTAATTCTTTTGGATGGGTCAACTAATGTCCATACATTATGACCTTCATGGATTCCATTTCGGATTGCATGGTTCTAAGCCATTTATCAGAGTCTTTTCTCTGCATTGCATCCATATAAGTGATCGGATCCTAATTGATTTCATTAAGTTCGATAGGATCTCCGTCCCCAACCAAGAAACCATAGTATCTGTCTGACCGACATGGTACTCTACCTGATTGTCTTAATGGTGCATCTAAGATGGGTACTGGATCTAATCTAATCATATCTGACTCAACTGGTTTAGTGGATGGTGTTGGATCTTCTACATGTTGAATTTTTCTACGTTCAACATTAGAGCTATTACTTCCTTCACCAAGGAATTCCTTCTCCAAGAAAACAGCTCTATTGCTTACGAATAACTTTTGTTCTACAGCAAGGTAGAAGTAATATCCCTTAGTCTCTTTAGGATAATCGACAAAGAAACATTTGTCAGACTTGGCTTCAAGTTTGTCTGCTTTCAAATGTTTGACGTAAGCCGGACACCCCAAACCCTAAGTGAGAAGGTATCGGTTTCCGTCTTGTCCATATCTCATGTGGTGTTTTAGTCACAAACTTACTCGGAACTTTATTAAGAATATAACAGGCTGACTCAAGTGCATATCCCCAAAAGAATATAGGCAGATTAGCTAACTCCATCATGGATCAAACCATGTCTAACAGAATTTGATTTCTTCTTTCTAATACTCCATTATACTGCAGTGTACCATGAGGAGTCCATTGGGGGGAGAGAATCTCATTCTCTTCCAGATATGTCAAAAACTCACTAGAGAGATATTCTCCTCCTCGGTCTGACTGAAGAGTTTTAATACTCTTTCCAGTTTGTTTCTCTACTTCATTACGATATAGTTTGAATATTTCAAAGGATTCATATTTATGTCTCATCAAATAGATATAACCATACCTCGAAAGGTCGTCTGTGATGTGGAGTAATTGATTAAGCCCTCATTTTATTTTGATGAGCTTAAAGCATTTGAGTATATCTTATATTATACTAATGAATTCACTCTAGTATTTCAGGCTTATTTG
>JAOXJJ010001078.1:624258-640425 GCA_025769935.1 Phoenix roebelenii | reverse complement strand
GATTGTGGACCTAAAGAACCATCAAGTTACTCTTAGGAAAAGGCTGCAGCTAACTCTTTATCAAAGAAAAAAAGTAAAAATACATTATAAAGAAAATCTTGGATTTATAGTCTAAGTATTGTGATTATATATAACTCAATATAGTTTCCATCAAATATTGAAATGTTGGATTATTAATCATACCCAGCATGGGTATCCAACATGTTTGTTGCATCCAAAAGCACATGGCTTAGCCATCTTGCCTGCTAACAACAAGATTAAACATAAACGAACATGTTTCACTCGCAAGCACGTAACTACATTATTCATTTACGGCACCTAACAAAGTCAAGCTATGAGGCACAACTTAAGAATTTCATACGCTAAAATCCTACTTCATTTCATGATTTCATTCACATGAATGGTTTCTAATAATTCTTGTGTTGTTGTATTATACCAACCTAATGTGCACATAGCAATAGTTTATATATTCAATGACTATTATACTTAGTTGAGGGTTTGGGACAAATTTTTTATTCAACAACCATATAATGGTAAAATGATTAAGGAATTGAATGACAAGTATTAGTTCCAAGTATCCCCTAATCCCTTGACGTATTAATCGCTGTCTGTAGAAGAGGTCACGGTCTCCTTCCTTCCTGATTTATCAGCTCACCTTAGCAATTTCTTGTTGCCAATTAACATAACTCAAAACAAGCACAACTTGCAATGAATGTCATAGATTGGTTTACAGGATATGGTGGCACAAAACAAGGTATGACACAAATGCAGACCGAGCAATATAACTACAAAGAATTTGATGAATTGATCAAAACTTTTGGACACTCACTGAAACAGAATTATTGACCAACTATCTTAGATTACTTCCTCGTAAAAGAGAAATTAGTATTTTTTAAGTTTCTTTCTGGATAAGGCTTGTCTGCGAATAGAGGTGCCATTAGGGCAAGGTCAGGTCAAGTCTGGGATTCAGTAAATATAGACCTAGGTACATTGGCGATTCCAGTCTAAATTTTATTCCACATCCAGCCAATTAGAGGATCAGATCAAATCCGGGTTAGGGTAATAATATCAGGTCATCAGGTATTAGGACCGGCCCATATCATACCTAGGGCATATCTAATTCAGATTACTGCAGCGTAGTTCTGGCTTCCCATGGGGTACCAAAAAATATATACCTTTATTAATTAATCAAGCCAAAACTAACCATATTTTGAGAAGTCTATCGATGAATCCAAGGTAAGCGCTCTACAAGATTAAAACATAAAAAATATGCACTTGACAGTTGACCATATACAATGATTGACTAAAAATATACAAAGAAATACTTAATTTAAAGTTAAGTACAACATTCAGACATATTCTACTATGCGATTCTTTTGATTCTTTCTATTCTATTAAGTTACGAAACAAACTTTCATATGTCAAGAAATTAGAAAAAAAAAAGAAATTAGAAATTGAAGGGTATGTATAAATTAATAATGTATATGTCATGCCTCCAACCCAAGATCGCGAGCCAGGGTTTGCATCAACCGCCGCGCACTCATAAATAACTCTCCCCACAAGCATGCAAAGCATCTGAACGTAATATCATAAATAAGCAGCGGAACAATTTAACTAATAATATGCAAACTTTATTTTATTAACTAACTCAATTTATAATGTCTCACAATTCTAACATTAGTCTAGGATAAAACATCAATTTAAATAAACTCTAATCTAAGATAACTTGCGCACAGTTCTTCTAATTGTTCTCCTATATTGAAAACTTCGCTAGGCTAGTTCTCTGAATCTATAAAAATAAATAAGAAATCGTATAATGAGCTAAAGATCCCAGTAAGCAATGATCACTTAGCTAAACAAATCAGGCAATCAGATAGATAATAATTTGTAGAAAATAAGCATATATACAGTACTAATACATGAATTAAATCCTTTTTAAAATGTTAAATTCCATTCATGAATTCATATTCTTTTAAATACTCAATTCATCTTGATGTGGGAAGGGCCCGAATTTAGTCCCATACCGACTAGGCAGCGGAAAGGTCTGTGCCTTATAAGAAAGGAAAACCTCTTTCCTCACGAGGCGTCTTTTGTGGGGCAAAACCGTGCGGGTATCCCTCCGTCAGCGCTGGACGCGCGGGCCGGAAAAAATTTCCTCCGTAGCGCTGGACGCGCGGGCCGGAAAAAATTTCCTCCGTAGCGCTGGACGCGCGGGCCGGAGTCCCAAAGCAGACAATATCTCGTGAGAGACGCGGGCCGTTCTCTGTCGTCAGTTGGTTAGGACTGTGCTGTTGTCGGGTCGGAAGGCCCGCAACAGATGGTGCTAGAAGGAGGGCTCGCCCGCACATAAAAACTCTCCCCGGGCCTGGGGGGCTGTTCCGGCTGAAAACCAGCACAAGACCTTCCCGCTGGGGGGCTATGATGTGGGAAGGGCCCGAATTTAGTCCCATACCGACTAGACAGCGAAAAGGTCTGCGCCTTATCAGGAGGGGAAACCTCTTTCCTCATGAGGCGTCTTTTGTGGGGCAAAACCGTACGGGTATCCCCCCGTTAGCGCTGGACGCGCGGGCTGGAAAAAATTCCCCCCGTAGCGTTGGACGTGCGGGCCGGAGTCCCAAAGCGAACAATACCTTGTGAGGGACGCGGGCCGTTCTCTGTCGTCAGTTGGTTGGGACTGTGTTGTTGTCGGGTCGGAAGGCCCGCAACACATCTTATTGATTTTGAGCCATGACCACATATTTTCTGTGGCAGGGTCATAACACTGACTAATCATCTTGTAGTGAGCTACGCATCATCTTACAGCAAAGTCCTTCAGGAACATTAGTCTGCTGGCGTATGTCACTAATCATCTTGGATGCGACCTTTAGGACAAATAATGTGCCAACATATTAGCCTTTATTAGAGGGATCCTCAACATAGCCAGGTCGAAAATTATGTCATTCTAGTTTTCATATTCTAGTTCTAAATTCATGAGGTGTCAAAATCAATCGATCAAATCCATAATAAGATCATATATTATCATAACCTTCCAAAATAATATATTGCATAAAAATATACTATGCATTAAATTCATGCATCATGAATATACCACTTACAAGTCATAAATATAATAATTTAATGATTGATGATAACTTAGGAGAAGTGATACATTATTTACCTTGCGAACACAATCCAACTAACAGATCTAATTAATTCTGAAAATTCTTCTTAGAGTCTAATATCCAAAAATCATATTTTTCTTTAAAATTTCATCATAATATATAAAAACTTAAATTCTATCACCATCATAGGGCCAACCAAGTGGAAGTGCCCGACACCTCGATTGATATGATATTCATCAAATCATGTTCGAACTAGGATACATATAGTTCAACAAGGATCAAGGCAATCAAATCTAACAATATTTGGCAGGGGCCAAGTTGGGGGCAGACACAGTGACACACTGTTCGACGACTTGGGATCAGGATCCTTAACCAAGATGAATTCAAAATCACTGTGAGTAGTCCTACTGGATTCAACCATCCTAGAGAGAGAAAGTCCAACAAGAGAGAAAGAGAAAGAGAGAGAGGAGAGAGGAGAGAGAAAGAATAGAGAGACCCTCTCTTCTTCTCCAAAATAGGGGATCCATCCCTCACTTTCTTCTCGATCGGACCCAAGGGCGGCCTTGGCGGCTAGCCCCAACGGCGGCAGGAGGCAGCGAGGCAGGCTCGGCCAACCTCGGTGGCCAATGGAGGCGAACAAGGGCCGACGACAAGCAAAAACAAGCCAAAATAGGACTCCTCTGTTTTAGTGATTCTCCGGCGATTCGCCGTCCCAAAACGAGGCAATCAAGCTTCCACATCATGTACCTAAGTCCGGTGAGGGTTCTCGTGGCTCTCTCTCTCTCTCTGGCAACAAATCGAGGAAGAAGAAGAACCGAAAGAGCAATTGGGATTCAGTGGCTCGACATCGGATGAACTCAAAGGAGGAGGAGTTCTATAAATAGATAATTCCGGCATTAGCCGACCGATCTCTAGATCACGATGAACTTTCTATTTCATCGTGATCGAGGGGGGAGAAGACTACGGTCGAAGTCTTCTTCCTGGTGCCTTCACATGTCACACATAAGGCCCAAAGCCATGTGGTTGGGCCGATCAAATGGACCGAGCCTAGTTCCAGGGTCTCATATTCCCCCCTCTTAAAAAAAATCCATCTACAAAATTTTCGTACCTATAGTTTTAAAGATTTGAGGATATTTCTACTTCATCTTATTTTCCAATTCCTAGGTAGCTTTTTTTCTGAATGACGACTCTACTGCACCTTGATATAAAGAATAACACTGTATCTCAAAACTTGATCTTTTCAATCCACTATCCATACTAGATGCTCCTCATATGATAGATCTTCTCTAATGCATAAAGGTTCAAGCTCTGTAACATAACTTGGGTCTGGTATATATTCTTCAACATGGAGACATAAGAAACATTATGTATTCCGGCCATGAAAGGCAGTAAGGCAAGTCTATAAGCCACCTTACTAATTCTTTCCAAAATCTCGAACGGACCAATAAATCTAGAATTCAACTTGCCTCAAATACTTCTGATTTAATAGGACTCCTCTGTTTCAAAAATACTTCTACCTTTAATAAGTACACCTTGTTTCTGATTTAACAATGGACGTAGCACATGTTACATCCTATTAGCTATCAGTTTAACAATAATTTTATATGGTGTGATATATAAACTGATAGCTGATAGTAAAATGGAAGCGATGCATCTGACTTTTTCAGGATTATAGTAATAAAGTGTGCTTCCATGATATAGGCATAGAATATGATGTGAAGAATTGCTTTACTATAAGATACATCTCTATGGATGATGGCCAATAGCATTTTAAGAGAAAAGATAAAAAATCATTTGGATCAGGAGTTTATCATCTAAATCGTAATGTAGATTCAATTTCAGCATGGGGGAGACCGTTCTACAAAATATCTCATTATCACTCAGATAGATAATATAATATTTGATGGTGGAAGAATAATCAGAGGTGTGGTATTCTCATTTATAGTAGTTTCCCTTTTAAAAGCATATATGTCTATATTGCCAAGGCTCTCGTGTGGTTTTCCGCTTTTTTCTTGCTTTTTGCCTGCGTCTTTTCAACTCACGTGTCTCTTCCTTACCATCAGGGCAATCTCCAACCCGTACCTAGAACGCATTGTATTACCGCCACGTGGCAGATGACCCCTTCTGATTGGTTCTCACGTGTAGGTTCTTCTTTCCAAATCCACTAACTGACTTACACGTGTACATCCGCTGTAGTGAATTTTGGCATCATAGAAAAGTTAACTCACCACCGGCAAAATCAGCGGCGAAGAATCAGCCACGTTTAAGAGCGCGAGAAGTTTTGAGCGCAAATAATGAAATCCCGCCAGGCCAGTGGACGGTGCCGGCCTCCGTACTCCCGGACTGAGACAATCACTAGCTATACAGGAAAACCCTTCTACTTTTACGAAATATCAATCCGTGCCACTAAAGCACCAAATGCCTGAACCAACCAAAGTTTGGTAAACGCGAACTGTTCCGTAATTTTGAGATTTAAGTGTGGCTACCTTTGGCATACAAAAATATAATGGAGACAGATCTAGTAATCGACAAAGATGTCGGCAATCCGGCAAGCCGATAAACCAGGAGACAAAAACCCGGTACATGAACTCCAACTAACCAACGGTTAAATTTTCGAATAGTCATCAACCGGACCGTCATTAATTTATTAATAAATTCGGCAACTCCGTGCCGTTTGATTCGTCGAAGCTCGGATTCACCTAACGAACGGTTAGGATAGCTCATATAGTCGATATTTGTACATCACCGACGACGAACGGCAGCCATCCCGACATTATCTTTAATCGACCAATGATTAACAGCAAAATGATTATCTTAATCGTCAGATACACCACTTTAATTTTTCATTAAACAAATCAAGAGTCCCTTTCGCAACTCGCGTTCTTTGTTCTCATTCTTCGCTCTCTCTCTCTCTCTCTCTCTCTCTCTCTCTCTGTCTCGCTCATACCTCCGCCCCCGGCTTCCCCCGTCCCGGCGAGAAAACCTAGATATTGTAGTATATGCAAATGAGATCAAACGGGACTGATTTTTCGTAGGTATTGAAATGGGAAACCTTGGAGATTTTACTGAGTTTGAAAGATTTTGAAGCGTTCTTGCGGTTTCTCTCGCATCTAGTGGTTTTTGAGCTGCGGGATTTCGAACTCTGTTGTATCTTTTTTCAAAAGAAAGGAAACTTTATTTGGAGTTAAATCTGATGAAATTTCTGATTCTAATTTCCTATGTGCCGTCTCTTTTGAACCTTGTAAGTGCGGTGATTTAAGCTGCTTTTTTTTTCAAATTGTTTTTTCTGAGATCGCGATTAAGCTAGCGATCCTTTCTTTCAACAGGATTTCGAATTCGTTTTCGATTTTTCCTGGGATTTTTTTTGTTGTTATTTTGAATTTTGGGAAGGATGTGTCAGAGTGATCAACCGGGCATTTTTTTAAAGTTTTCGTTAACATTGTTGTTCTATTGCTTTGTAATTTAGTAACTTTTTGATCTTTTAATTTCTGTATCAGATGATTGAACTTTATTGAAGGATGGTTATGGATGCTGCTGAGATTGAAGAGAATCTGTTTGTCGCCCGCGATGCGAAGGTATCCATGCTTATCTTTTTCTGAGATAAGTTAATTTCAGTGTTTTATCTAATTTGGTTAACGATTATTAATTGATGAAATAATGAAATCATCACTATATGTGGTACAAGATGCATTAACTTTTTTACTGTGTCAAGATGTTCTTTTTGCTCGGTAATGACATGGTAGTGTTATTGTGGAAAATACATGACACTTTTTACGTAGTTGTGTCATCTTAAGCCAGTGTTTCTATCACATACAGTTGTACCAAAGAAAACCACACCAAAAGTATCTTCATATTTTCTTCGTAATAAATTTTCCTTTCATCTGGTTTGATATTTTCTTGAGCTAAAAGATTCCTGCTTCTCAGAATAATCATGTAAAGCAGCTAGTAGATGTACTTTTCTGAACCAAATTTATTTCCATATTTTGTACATTTGCTTAACTAAGTGATTGATTGCAAAGGGATTGATAAATCTATATTTCTGTGATCCTGCTTTTTGCTAAGGTGATCATTATAGCTTATTGAAATGGTATTCATATTATAATTTTATTTCCCACTCTGGATTAAATGATTGAGGAACTTATGATGTGCGGGTGCAGTTGCATGGAGGAATGTGTAGAATACTTTCGACAATTGTTTGTAGAGTGCTGGAGATCTTTCCGTTAATAGAAGCAGCAAGACCCAGAAGCAAGTCTGGAATACAGGCACTTTGTGCGTTGCATGTGGCCCTTGACAGAGCTAAAGGCCTTCTGCGACATTGCTCGGATTGCAGCAAGTTTTACTTGGTAAGTCATTTTTGTTCGGATTGCAAAAATTTGACCTCTGTATTATCTGGTTCTGTAGGTTGCGTTTCACTCAACTAATGGGTATGCTCTGAAAGATTTTTGTTTCTCTTTGTTTCTCTTATTTGTGTGTCAAAAGAACTATTCAGTAACTGTCACTTTTTTACTAATTATAGAATAATGATCTATGTTTAATGAATGATCTAGGGAGGTTGTTGATGGAAAAGGATTTATCTTGTGAAAATTGTAGTTTGGACATCCCAATTTACACATCTGCTCTTCCTAGAAATTCAGCTTCTTACTTCAGCTTCATATTGTTGTTGCTAATGATAATGGAGATTGCAAACCCGTGAATATGACAGTTAAAGTCTTCAGAAGCTATTATAGCTGTTATAGATGCAAAATCTTTCTGCAGTTATGCACTCACTGTGATAACACAATCCATTCTTTATGTGAATCTTGCTGCTTTAGCTTCACACATTTGAACAAATTTTAGTTAATGTCTACTAGCCTGCTTCATGATTAGACTGAAGATGATTTCTAGTTTTATGATACCCAATAGCCTGCTTCAGATATGCACTCACTGTGATAATGCAATCCATTCTTTATATGAATCTTGCTGCTTTAGCTTCACATGTTTGAACAAATTTTAGTTAGTGTCTACTGGCCTGCTTCATGATTAGACTGAAGGTGATTTCTAGTTTTTGGAGAGGTTAGTTTTCCTGTATGATGGTGCAATCTCTGCATACAGCACTAAGGTCAATAGAATTGTTATCCAGATGAGCTGAATGATGTAATTTGTGCTTGATGATCTTTTGCTTTGTGGGGGTCTTATCTGCATTTATTGATTTGCAGGCTATAACTGCAGATTCCATCCTTATGAAGTTTGAGAAGGCACGATGCTCTCTTGAAGAAAGTCTTAGGCATGTTGAAGACATAGTCCCACAAGCTATTGGTTTTCAGGTATATTATAGAGATCAAACTATTCAAATATTTGCTGAATTATTTGTCATCATGTTTCCATACTTAACAATGTTTTTTATAATTATTTCTACACCAATGCTGTTAAATATAGAGTTTTATGATGCCTATGTTGTAATTTACGAAAGGACCTACGCTCATATATTCTATTTGCAAGTGTTATACCCAAGAAGCTGTGCACACCCACTAAATTTTAGATTTTTGGTGAATTCCTCATTTTAACCAGACACCAACCCATAAAAGTTCAATGCGAAGTTGACAGCTGCTTGTAAAATGTTCTTATGCTTAATCTAGGACTGAAACTACGATAACTTGAACTGAATTACCAAAATCTTCAACCTAAGCTGGTGCCAAATTTACTACCATAATTATGTTTTTGCACATTGCTTGGGAATGCTTATGCACTCCTTAGTGCACAGACAATTGTTGGTGCAAGCAACCTTCATTTACGTTATAAATGAACTATTATTCTGTTTTCTTAAACGTATGAGTAACTTCATTCTTCTTTCATGCTTGCATGGATGTTTGATTGTCTTGTGGTACATGAATGCTTTTCCTTCCTGGTAAAGTCTGTAAGCTCTCAGATAGTTTTGATGGTATTCTACAGGATGAATAGGTTTTGATTTAGTTTCGGCTGAAGCAAATGAGTGCCAATTTTGGAAGTTTCAGTAGTTTTATATCCTTTTTCAGTTATTTTGATTGAAAACTATAATGAATCAAACATACCAACTATAACTAGGAAAATCAGAAATGATGAAGAAAATAAAATAAGTGTTGGAGACATCTTTTGATAGTTCCACATTGAGACAGTTCAAAACTTATTCTAAGAATATTTTTTGATGTTTAAAAACTATATTTTGTATGTAATGCGTCATAGTACTATTTAACAATCTAACATATGAGAATCTCAATGTCTGTAACATAGCTGAGCCTATGTCAAAACTTGCTTCAAATCTCTTTGGAACATAATGTTTCAATGCTTCCAAATATTCTAATACCTTGTAGGATGCATGTTCTCTCTAGAAGAAAATCTTTTTGGGAGTCAAAGTAATGAGGAAATGGAAAACAACAAAAGCATGGATACATATAAAGAATTTTGCTGGATAAATTAGGGCCTGTTTTGCATTTTTTCTGTTTTTGTGATATTGCTTCTCTACAAATTAACGAAATACCACATCGAGATATATGTTGAAGGATACCATCTGCACAAAACTTCTGTTATTTTATTGCTTTCATTTTCACTCTTTTTTAAAAGCAATGAATCTTTGCTACCAAAAGGTTTAAAGATTTTACAGACAATTACAAAATACAATAGGGTTTCTTCATACATGTTTTCTATTATAGCTCATTATTCTTCTGGGTTTTCGAAAAAGAAAGCAGAACATGGAAGCAATACCAAACAGGCCCTTAGCTTTCGCTGAAACTCTGAAAGCAGCTAAGTTCCAGATAGTTTTTTATTGATAGTTCTGAGTGAAATTTCAACTCATGTGGCAGGAAAACTCAATATATGAACCTATAGCCTCAAGTAATCCATGGAAATTTCTTTGGGTTATTCTACCAGTTAGCAGATCTGTTTTGCTAAGCCTTTTTATTTGTCCCTGACCTTCTTTCCATGCCTTTTTGCTGAATGGTTGGACTTGCCTGGTTTCATCTCAGATTATGGAGATTGTTCGTGAGCTGGAAGGAACTATGTTTGTATTGGATCAGTCAGAGAAGCTGGCTGGTGATGAAGTGATTGCTTTGCTTCAGAAAGACAGACGATTTAGTAGTAGATTCAATGATAGTGAAGAACTTGAGGTCTTCCACCAAGCTGCTTCTAGGCTGGGCATTACATCTTCGAGAGCGGCACTCACTGAGAGAAGAGCTCTCAAGAATCTGATTGAAAGGGCTCGTGCAAAGGAAGACAAACGGAAGGAATTCATTTTATCTTACTTATATCATCTCATGAGGAAATACTCAAAGCTTTTCAGATGTGAGGTTGCAGATGATACCGACTTTCAAGGTTCAGATCCTTGTTCCCCTACAATACCAGGCTTTGAAGAGGTCTCTGCCCCCGATGCAAATGGTGTTGCCTTTGAGAGACAGCTATCAAAACTTCGCTCTTTTAATTTCAGGAAAAATGGGATAATATCAGGAAAAGTGCCACTTCCTCCTGAAGAACTCAGATGCCCTATCTCCTTGCAACTCATGTATGACCCGGTCGTTATTTCATCAGGGCAGACCTATGAACGTATTTGCATTGAGAAATGGTTTTGTGATGGGCATAGTACATGCCCCAAAACTCAGCAACAGCTCCCCCATCTCTGTGTAACTCCAAATTATTGTGTTAAAGGGCTCATAGCAAGTTGGTGTGAACAAAATGGTGTTCCTCTGCCTGATGGTCCCCCAGAACCCCTTGATGTCAACTATTGGAGGCTGACTTTCTCAGAATGCGAGGCCATGGATTCCAGATCCATGGGGAGTATTGACTCTTGCAAGCTTCAGGGTGTCAAGGTGGTCCCATTGGAATATGGTAGTATCACAGAGGCATTCCAGGGGATTGATGCTTGTACTTTAGACAACAGTTCCTGTCAGGATGGTGAAGTGGATGAGCTTGAAGGATACAAGAGTTTGCTAGCTGTGCTGCGTGAAAGCAACAGTATGGGAAAAAAATGCAGAGCAGTGGAGCAGATAAGGTATCTGCTGAAGGATGATGAGGAAGCAAGGATCTTTATGGGTGCAAATGGTGCTGTTGAGGCACTCCTTCAGTTTTTAAAGTTGGCTGTCAATGATGGAGAGAAGAAGTCTCAAGAGGTTGGAGCCATGGCTCTTTTCAACCTTGCAGTTAACAATAACAGGTATTGTGGTTGATGCATTCTCAAAGATAACTTTTAGTCAGATAGATTTGTTAGAAATCAGTAACTTGCTATACTATAGATTGTACGCTAGTGTAGGCAAATTATAATCTCTTTGGTCCTCAAAACAGTGATGACTTGTTTTGCTGGGATAAGTTGCGTATCAATTGTGTAAATTGTGACCCTTGGAATCTTTCATTTACCATCTCATTTGCATCTGTTACTTTTCTCATATAAATTCACTATGGAAGTCCCCATGATTGCACCTTCTCCACTTCTCTCTATCAAATGTTGTATCATCCAACTGAATATTGTTAATTCTCTGTTGGATCTACCGCTGTATCTCCCACTTACCTTGTGAGGTGCCACTTCCCTTTGCACTATTGGCATGCCACTTGTATAATCCTTTTGGGCCCATGAATGTCACTCTCATTGCAACCTGTACAAAATGGAACGCATGCAGCCCCTCCTCTCCTTTTGTTGGCTGAAATAAGTATCTTAATTCAGTTGACAGAGGAATTGATGACATAATTGGAATATGAGTTATTTTTTCCATGGTCATATTAAACTTGATTTTGCTTCTTTTTTTTTTTTTTGTGTGTGTGTGTGTAGGGGCAGTGGGCCCTTCATTATTTTGTCTTTTCTGAAAACTCCTGTTGTCAACTTGAATCAGGAACAAGAGTATGCTGTTATCTGGTGGGGTGTTGCCTCTACTGGAGCAAATGATCTCAAATTCAGAGACACGAGAAGCAGCCACTGCCCTCTGCCTTAACCTTTCCTGTCTCGACGAGGCCAAGCCCTTCATTGGCTCAAGCCAGGTAGTCCAGTTCCTGGTACAGCTCCTACAAGCTGAAGATACTGAAAGCAGTTCCTGCAAGCATGATTCCCTTGACACCCTTTACAACCTCTCCTCCCACCCACCCAACATTCCTCTCCTCCTATCATCTGGTATTGTTGATGGGCTTCACTCTCTTCTCACAGCCTGTGGGAGCCCTGAAGCAGAGAAGGCCCTTGCTGTCTTCATAAACTTGGCAACAAGCCAAGCAGGAAAAAGAGAAATAATGTCGACCCCTGGCCTAATTGGCGGGCTCGCAGCCATCTTGGATATCGGTGAGCCAGCAGAGCAAGAGCATGCTGTTTCATGCATTCTTATACTGTGCAATGGTGATGAGAGATGTAGCCATATGGTGTTGCAAGAAGGGGTAATACCATCCTTAGTTTCCTTATCAGTGAGTGGGACAGCAAGAGGGAAGGAGAAGGCACAGAAGCTGCTAAAGCTTTTCCGGGAGCAGCGGCAACGAGAGCCTTCACCAGTGAGGCAGCAGCAGCTGGTGGAGCGTTCTGCTGGCAAAGGGGGGGTTATGGAGTCAAAACCATCGTGTAAATCAAGATCGAAAAGGCTTGGGCGGACCCTGAGTTCCATATGGAAGAACAAGGGGTTTTCAGTGTATCAATGTTAGTAGTGATCAGGGGCCATGTAAACTGTTCTTTTTTTCTCTTCAGTTTCTTCTTTCCCTTCACGTTGAGGGTAACTGGTCATTTTCCTTTTACCCTTGAAAAACAGATGTACAGGACTTTTCTTCTAGTATTTTAATAGCAAATCCTTGTTATTTTCCTTGTGTTAAATCATAGGCATCCATTTATATATTTTAATATGTTTTAAACCCTGGAATACCTGTTAGCTCCAGTGCAGAGTTGGTGAGGAGGGTTCTAAACTTTGGCTTTAACTGCAATATTAATGAATTGTATGATCTAGTCAACAATCAACGTGTATATTTGTTTTTTTATTTTTTTGATGGAAGTTTTCTCTTCTCCTTCTTCTTTCCATTTTTTTTTTAATTTTAAAAATGATAATTCATATAGCTCTAATATGAGTACATTATGCCAAATCAAAAAAAAGTAGGAGCATTTTAAATAAAATTCCAAGAGATGCTAACTTGTAGGGAGTCATGTCTAGTGGATCTTTATTTCAAAAGAGATTTTCATTAGATCTAACTGTGTATCCAATCAAGACCCTCCATGTCCCAGATTGTAGGAACTGTTTACAATTTATGCTGTAGATGATTTGTTGCCCTAGTATACTCATACAGTGGCCTGAATGTAAAAATAATTTAGTGGAGTAATTAAAAAATCCGTAAACATGGTTTGCTCAGTAGTCATGTCTTTGTCGATCAATCATGTGCATTCTTATGTAAGTAGTGAGCAAAGTGGGTTATGATATGTTGGGCCAGGTAACCTGTGCTAATCCCTTTGAAGTTCGACCAACACTAGCCCTTTAAGTTGCGATGACTTTGAGTGTTATGTTTTGAATTTGCAGAAACTCGGTTTCTCCAAAAGCTTTTGGGGGAGCTCGGTCCTGCGGAGACTTAGTTTAAAAGAAATATAGATCAAAATCTTGTGGTTGGTCATGGCCACTTTATGGATGTTTTGAATTTGTTGAACTTTCTGGTTGTTCTGAAACATTAAATGGAGATGAGTATCTGTTGAAGTACTGATGCTAAATTTTTTTACACATTCAGAATATTCGGACTATAGTGAGCGATAGTGTGACCTTTCAGACTAAATATTTATTCAAAAAAGTTATTGGGACCATGGACTCGGAAGAGGGAGATGCCTAAAGCGCTACAAGACTTGCTATTTTTTGGTTTTATTGGATGTTTTTTATTCAAATTATATTAATTATCCGTTTCGGTAAAAAAAATAAATTCTAAAAAAAAGAGTTAAGGATAGACCCGGTTTGGAGACAGAAGCCCTCAAGATCTTTCTTAGTCAACTCTCTGCATCGGTCCATCAATTAATGGTTGAGGGATCCTTTGTCTTTTTATTCTGCTTTTGGAAAGCAGGTGCTCTTGAGAAAGAAAAAAACTTTTTATAGGCTGGCCGTCAAAAACAAGAAACGTACCAGGGAGAGCCTCTCGAAGAAGGGTTGGCAGCTTCTAGGGGGATGATGTTTTTATAATTGCCCAGTAGAAACGACCACTACTAGCTTCTCAAACGCAAATGTATCTGGTGGTCTCTTGGATGTAAACTGGGAATCGGAGGAATAGTTTCTACACTTCTGGATCTTTAGACTAGTTGGAGAGGAAACATTTTGCCAACAGATTGATGAGAGTATGAGATCAACTGGTGATGGTAATATGTTGGAGCATTGGGAAGGAGCAAAACAGAAGAATCTCTGAGAAGTCGTTGAGCTAGCTCTGATTCTGTTCCTCATAGTATTCTTTGGTTAAGTACTTGGAGCTCTGTGGCGCTTCCAAGCAACGTTCGCCGCCCGTACCACCCCAAGCCATCGGTTCGGAACATACGGATCCGGAAAATCAGACGAAAGATGGAGAAAGGGAGGAAGAGAAGAGGAAGAGGGAGAGGGGGAGGGAGAAAAGAAGAGGGGGAGAGAGAGAGAGAGAGAGGAAGAGGGAGGAGGAGAAAGAGAGCGAGAGGACACATAAGCCCTTCCTGTTTGCCTTCGAAAGAGACTTATATTTATTTGTCACGGTTTTTGAACTAAAGTCGGAATATGCCGTTTCGGCAGATAATCAGCCAACTTTACTTCATTTTTTTTTTTTAAATAAAATTTTAAGAAGGCTAAGATTTTCTTGTGGCTGATCGTCTCAAAAGATCCTAGCCTGCTCTTGATACTTGCGTTCTTTGTGTGCAGTCTCGTCTACTTCTCAGTAATTTCCTAGTCCTCCTCGCTCTATACCAGAAAGCTATTTGATCATTTTAAGACACAGAGAGGCTTGTCTCTCCTCTTTCATCCATCTAATTGGGAAGCTTGGACGACCAAGATAATCAATAAAGGACTCAAACTCGTTGGAGTATGCATCACGTTGCTCTCCAATGGATGGTTTGGAATGAAAGGATTGTGAGAATATTCAATTTTTATTCCAAGATTGAATGTTCCGATTCTTGAGAAAAAAACAAAGGTTTGGCAACACATGGATTAGTCATTTTTCATAAATGACTGAGAGCTTATGCATCTTAAAATGTGTACCAAATTTAATAATCTTAATGAAATGCTGATACAATTTGTTCCATTTTGGTTCTCTAAAACATATTACTCTTTAAAAGTTGTGTGATTTACAGAGTATAGGCATCAAATAGGTTTGTACACTCATGTAAACTGAACATGACTGTATTAATATATCTCAATATAGTATAATACAAACTATTGCCACCAGTATTCACTTGTCATTATTTTGTCACCTTTGCAACTTCTTGGCTTTAATGAATATACTCTTAAGGCTAGCTCTCAAACTCTTCCAAGTGCATCAGTGAAGTTGATATGTCATATGCCAAGTTATAAAATAATAAAAATAATTTTATTGTTTTATTCTTGGAAAATACTTGTTTGCTGTCACATGGGGAATAGAAGGGTTTGTTGTTTTTCACCTTTCAAACAAGCTCATGATGATCATGGGAGTAAGTAACAAATGTTTTGACTAAATTAAATTTCACTAAGCGGGCATTTGTTATGGGGGGATCATCATCCTAAGATCAAGGATGATCATCATCCTAATGTGGTGATATGAGTAGAGGTAATGAGATCACCATATTTGGTTGCACTATGGTGATCCTACGTGGCAGTAATTCTAAATGACTTTTACTCCTCAAATCACTATCCAATCTAATGATGGGATATCCATATTTGAAATTGAAAATCCAAGATCACCTTGGGGCAGTGATCTTGTGCTGAAAATTGAGAATAAAAATATCCCTTAGTCCAGCAAAAAAAATTGATATATCAATATACCATTAAGATATTATATCAATTATTATACATATATCATATTATATTAATATTATATTTATGATATATATTATATTATATTATATTTATTATTAATCATATTATTGTCATATTATTATTCAATGATAATTTTAAATTATAGTAGAAATGTATTATTTAATTTT
>JAOXJJ010001078.1:602565-619488 GCA_025769935.1 Phoenix roebelenii | reverse complement strand
CACACCCACAGGGTGTGAACCGCTGTTGTACCAAAAAGAAAGGTTTAAAGCATAATCTTTTGAATATTAGTGTTATTGCTTTGTTGTTAAATGACATTTGCATGACTTTATGCTTGTCTCACAAGTCTTTGGGTATCGACACCGGGGCAGGCTGGTGGAAGGCTTCCAATATGGATATCAATTGGCTTCTTCACTATGGAGAATTGAGTGGAAGCAATAACAAAAATATTTTTAGTGGAATATCTTTCACAATTCTTAGGGAGATAATTTTGTATTAATAATGAAATAATTCCTTCATAGAAATAGAAGACATAATTCATATGGATATATTAAGTTACTTGGGCTGGTTTAATGGTATTAATTATATAATATAGGTTATAAAGCAGTTTTTGGAGCATCCATGTGCATAACGTCTAACCCTATTTACAATATAATTAAATTTATTGGACATAGACATGGCAATATTTACATGGTCGATCTTGATGATCTATCCATGCACAATGTACAATGTTTGGTTGCAATGAATTTTAAAGTCAATGAGGCTAGTTCATTGTAGCATGATAGAATTGTGCATGCTAGTATGGATATTATTTCTAGATAAATCAAGAAGGATCTTCTTGTTAGTTTGCTCAAGTTAAAATTTGAAAAAGATAAAATTTGTGTTGCATGCCAATTAGGTAAACAAACTAGAGCTTCTTTTAAAGCTAAAAATATTGTTTTAACTTCTAGTCCATTAGAACTACTTTAATAGATTTATTTAGACCCACTAAAACTACAATCTTTTGAGGTAAAAGATATGAACTTGTAATTGTTGATGACATGTTTACTTGGATTATATGAATATACGTAATTAAGAAGTTTTTTTTTTATTTTGAACCTTTTGACAAAACTTTGTAAAAGAGACTTTGAAAAAAATGAAATCTCAAAATCAAGACTTTGAAAAAAATTGCAATGAGCATGGTTTTAAACATAATTTTTTTGCCCGTAAGGCATCTCATTAAAATGAAGTTATAGAAAGAAAAAATAGAATACTAGAAAAGATGACTCTAGCATATTGTGTGAAAACTATCTCTCAAAACACCTTTTGGTTTAAGCTATCAACACGGTATGTTACATACTGAATAGAGCTTTAATAAGATCAATTTTAAAGAAAACCCCCTATGAATTATGAAAAGGTAAGAGACCAAACCAAAGTTATTTTCATGTAGTTGGTTGTAGATGTTTTATATTGAACAATGGTAAGGATAGATTATGTAATTTTGATGCAAAATTGGATGAAGGTATATTTTTAGGATACTCTACAAGTAGTAAGACCTATAGAGTGTTCAATAAGAGGACTTTGGTTGTAGAAGAATCTATTTATATAGTATTTGATGAGTCTAACACTCTTTTTTTTTTTTGGTGTAAGTATAACACTCTTTCATTAAGAAAGAAAGCGTTGCTTGGTGATAATGCAGATTTATTGAAGAAAGAGATAGAACAATTGATATTAAAGGATACAACTATGCAAAATAAAGAAGAAGAGATAAAGAACAAGGATGAAGAAGAGAATGAAGATCTAAAAATTTAGCAACAAAATTATCAAGAAGACATGACTTGCCAAGAGAGTGGAGGTATAATCACTATTATTTTAAAGAAACTCATAATTAGTGATCCATCATAGGGTAAAAACTAGATTTTCACTTAGAAAATATTTCCAATCACTTAGTTTTAGTATCTCAGATAGAACCTTAAAATAGAGATGAAGCCTAAAAAATCATCGAATTAAGTTACACCTGGTGTTGCTCTATACACTTTTTTGAATTAGATACTCCTAAATTGGTAATTTGAGCAATTAGATATGATCTATTACCTGTAAACTATTTTTAAATTAAAAATTATATGATTTGGAGGCTCTTAGGTTATATATCAGGTAGTCAAAAAATAAGCGTTATTTTATAATATTTGAACTTACCAATTTTTGACCACCTAGTGCATATACTAGGAGTCTCAAAATTATCTGATTTTTAGTGTATAAATAGTTTAAAGTCTCCATATTAGAACTAACGTTTCGGATCATCAGTATAGAATTTCATCGTTTAATTCAAGAAAGATATATAAGAAGAGATCCACTCTTTCCATCCTGGCTGTCTCTGTGTTGCAGGATGGCTGTATAATGGAATGAGTCTCATGCAGTACATGGAACATCTCACGATGCCATGGGAGGTTGTCCAGTCATAGACTTTGTTGCAATACGCAGATGGTAGTAATTTCAGGACTACAACTGCATACGATCCAACTCGTCTATCTTGCCACACTGCTGCTGGCACACTGAGTGGCTTCCTTGGGTTGCTACACCCACAACTTAAAACATCAACTTAGGCTATTCGGTGATGTGCATCATATATTGATTTGATCTATTCGTAACCTGATCTACGATTCCTTGCCTATAATATGAAAGGGCGCGCAAAGAAGTGCTCTCGTTTCTTGGTAACAAGAAGTGCTCTCCCACAGAGGAACTAACTAATTCCAACTTCCATGCAAGAACTTCAAGGGCAAGAGAAAGACAAGAGGAAGCGCGATCCGCCCCCTCCGCCTTAACTCAAGTCACCGTCAGGAGCTCCTATGACCATGACAAGACCCAAGAACCTCAAGACCATCTTCCCCAGCTCTCGTCACCACCCGAACAGCCGCTACTTCTTTCACTACTTCTCCATTACCCTATTCCCATCTCATCACTCCCACTCCCTCGCCTCCCCTCTGCTCTCCAACTCCCTCGTCAGGACTCCAAGAAGACCAACCCCTACCAGCCACCACACCAACATCATCCTCTTGTTCCTCCTTCTCCTCCTCGCCACTCTCTTCTTCCTTGCCTTCCCCAAGATTACCTGCCTTCCCACCTCGCCAGACTCAATGGTGAGGCGCACTGGTGCAACCTCACCATCGGAGAGCGCGGTGGTCCCACTCCCGGCGCACGACATCAAGAAGAATCTAACGCAGGAGGAGAGAGAGTTCTGGGAGCAACCAGATGGGTGGGGGTACCAGCCGTGCATCGAGTTCAGCCTCGGGTACCGGCAGGCCTCGGCAAGAGTCACAAAGGAGCGGAGGAGGTTCGTAGTGGCGGTCGTCTCCGGGGGCATGAACCAGCAGAGGAATCAGATCGTCGACGCCGTCGTCATTGCAAGGATTCTTGGAGCCGCACTGGTCATGCCCGTATTGAAGCCTAATGTAGTATGGGGGGATAGAAGGTATGGAAAACTAATACCAATTTGGCAACGCGTTAAAAGAATGTTAAAACTAAGTAAAAATTCAAGAATTTTGTAAAAATCATTGCCAAACCTCAGTAGATTAGTAAGAAAATTGTTTTATTATAGCTACCTTAGCGGCTTTCTTTAGGCTCTAAAAGCTCTAACCTGAATTTCTTGTTTATTTTCTGGTTTATTTTTCCCGCGAGTGGTTGAAAAACTGATTGATGTAAGGAAAATGTTGGAAAGATATAGTTCTCTGAATAATTATAAGAAGTTTATAGTTCTAATATTTGTAAAACGAAAGAGGATTTTTTTTTGAGGTATTAGTAAGTTTTGAAATGCTGGCCCTTTATAAATTATAAAGAATTTCTGAAAAATGAAGAAGAATACCAAGAATGAGCATTATATGCCATTGAATTATTGGCGAAATTGAACTAATTTATGTAGTCTGTTATCTCCTTAGGGTTTTGACTGTTGGGTATTTCTTGCTTATTTATTTGATCTAAGCTGTGTAAAGGGTAATTTCAATATATATGACATCTATCAGTTTACTAGAGAAAGATTTTTCCTTTTGTTTGAGCTTCAGCATTTTTTCTGATATCAAGAAAGAGAAAATATTTAGTTTCGATGGCCTTTTCTTTTGGATTGAACCTCTTTTCTTCCCCCTCGTCCTTTTTCTTTTGACTCTTCTTGGTCTCCATGATGGTCCAATGGCCGGAGATTAGGCGTTTTAATAATATTTAGGATTTTGCTTTTAAATAAATTGTTTCAGTTTTCGTTTTTCTATATTTAAATTGCTTTAATATACCGTGGCGGGCAGCGCATTTGAGGAAATATTCGATGCGGATCATTTCAAGCGGGTCCTTCGATCGGACGTCCACGTTGTCTCGTCACTCCCTCCTTCCCATCGGAGCCGGAGGCCCACCGTCGAAGCCTCCATCCCTTTCAACGCTTCCCCATTTTGGATTCGCAGCAGACTTGGCAAAAAAGTACGAAAAAGAATCGTTATTATCAACACCGAGTTTCTATTGGTTATGTCACGAGATAAACAAACCGAGCGAGTTCTTTAATTAATTGGAACGAAGTGATTACCTTTGGTTTCTCGTTCTTTTCAGTTGAACGAGGTCGGCATTTTACTGCTAAAAGGGCTAGATTCTAAGCTATCCAAAGATCTACCCTTGGACCTCCAGAGGCTTCGCTGCAAGGTACGTACTAAAATATTCGTGCTATTTTTTTTTTTAATCTTCATAAAAGGGAGGCACAACCACACAAAGAGCACATTTAATAAGTAAATTGCATTGATATTTCACTATTCTCCTTGTGAAATAGCCTGGCCTTTCTCCGTGGCAGGTGGCGTTCCGCGCGCTGAGGTTCACTGCACCAATTCGGGAGCTTGGTGACAAGCTGGCGCGGAGGATGGGGGCCGGTGGGTCCTACGTCGCCGTCCACCTCCGGCTCGAGAAGGACGTGTGGGTGCGGACTGGGTGCCTTCCCGGGCTTGGACCCGAATACGACCAGCTCGTCTTGGACGAGCGCCTGTCCCGCCCGGAGCTCCTCACGGGGCAGTTGAACCTCACACACGACCGCCGAAGACTCGCTGGTCTCTGCCCTCTTAATGCCCTAGAAGTCGCAGCGTATTTCCTCTTTAACCCCCACCCATTTCTGCAAGATTACAAGAATTCATGTCCCTTGGCAACTCTTAATGTATATACTGCCGAATGTTGAAGGCTGCTAAGGGCGTTGGGAGCACCGAGGAGTGCTCGAGTGTACTGGGCCGGAGGGGAACCCCTGGGCGGGGAGCAAGCTTTGCGGCCGTTGATGGCCGAGTTTCCTCAGCTCATGAACAAGGAGATGCTGGCATCAGATGGCGAGCTTGTGAAGTTCGCCAACAAGTCGTCCGTCCTTGCCGCGGTGGACTTCATGGTGGCCGTGAGCAGCGATGTGTTCATGCCTTCCCATGGCGGTAACATGGCCCGATTCATCCAGGTCGGTGCCTAGCTTGTTTCTTTTCTGGGTGATGGAATGAGGGTCCTCCCGATCCCACCGTATATGTTCTATCATTAACGGCGATGTTGGTCAATTTCATTTGAAGGGTCATCGAGCGTACGTGGGGCACAAGAAGTCCATAAGACCGAACAAGCGGGCGGTGGTCGAACTCCTGAAGCAGGCGGCAGCAGCACCGAAGTCGGAAGGCGAGCTGCGTAGCATGATGAAGCGGGTGCATGCCCCACAGATGGGACAGCTGGAGGAGAGAGGGATGAAGAAGGGGCGCGACGTGATCGCGTTCCCGGTGCCGGAGTGCATGTGCCGTCGGCGCCGACTCCGCTTCTTTTTCTAGCTCCAACCACGAGTTCTTTTTCTGTTGCTTGCTTTTGTTTTTTTTGTTTTGTTTTCCCTTAATGGCCTCTTGAGGTTTGCGGTCGAAATGTTGGGATGCAAAATCAGGAGTGATCCAGCGGACTGGATGCCATGTTGGCCTGCTGCTCGGAGGAACTTCATTCTTTGCCAGGGATATGTACAATTCAATGGAGACCTGTGGCTTGTGATCATTTTCTTTGGTTTGCATGGACACCACGCCCTCTCTCTCTCCCTCTTGCTTCCATCTTTTGGATTAGAGGGACTACAACCATTTTTTTTCCTAGAGCTCTCTCATCTCTCAAGTCTTCAGCTGGAGTTGAATCCCAACCTCCTTGCCTAACAAGATGATACCAACCGAGCAAATTCTACACAATGCAATGAAAGAGCTTCTAATTCTTCTTTTAACTGCTTTAGTTTTATTCTGAAATTCAATTTTGATTTCGACTTTCATTCCATTCTAAAACTTGTAAGGGCCCTCTTCCTGGCTTTGTCAGGATAACATTCAAAACAAACCCCATCAAGCACCCATGATCATACAAAAGAAGCCACAAAATTTAGAAACTACATCTTTTTAATTACGAATAATATCAAATAGTAGAACATAGATATTAAGAACCTGATACACTTCACAACATATAAATACTAGTTCATATATAATTTTTTTCTTCTTTGCAACAATGAACTTTTTACACTCAGTTCAAAACTTGCAAGAGCAGTCATTTAGACCAACCTTCATAGCTTTTCTTACTCGTACTTCTTTGGTCTAGGGCATTCTTCTCATTATGCCAAGTTGGCGTCCCATGTTAAGGGGGTGATCTCCTGTGCCCTTAGGTTCTGGTCTTCACTTTTAGGAAGAGATTGGAGCAACCTTGAATCATGCTAAGCCTCATCTTTACCTTGTTCTTCTCTTAGGCTTGGGCCTCTCCTCTTAAGATAAAAAAAAAATAATCAAAGAATGAAACTATCTTTCAAATTGTCTACTTGTAGCTACCACATAAGCAGCCAATTTTTTATTCTTTAATAATGAAAGATTGGACTTCCTCCTCCATATTATATTCTCAAAATAAGAAACCATATTTTAAATGCACAAAAAAAAGAACAAAAGGCAAAAAACTAAACCATTAAGATTGGTGGGTACATACCAGCTGGTACATGACCCGTTAACTAACTGCTTGTCCATGTACCCATCCTAAAATGAAGATTTAAACATAAAGCTTGCAAGACATGCATTCTTTCAGACTATATACTAATAGGGAACAATCACAGACCAAGTTTAAATCCATTAAAGACATGTTAATTTTCCAAGAGAGACATCAAATATTGGATCATGTTTTTCTCGCATAGATAGATATATGAAAGATGGCTCTCACTAAAGGAATATGAAGTGATGGGAAATTCCACAGATAAGGTGATAGCCAACATTCAGCCAGACCCAAAATTACATCACTACAACAACAAAAAAAAAAAGATAAATAAATAAATAATGTTTGTGGCTTTTTACGTACCTAGCAAATCAGGAACATGGTGCTTCTTATTGGGCCAGCGCCGTGGGGAGTTCGATATGAGGGCATTCTTCGGTTAGTCTTCTGTTTTTGAAAGCAGCAAATCATGGAGGAAAATTAAGTATTTACGAGGTCAACCTCCATTGGAGATGAGGTGTTTCAAGGGCCTGATCAGCTCCTTCATATCATTAGACATGGAGGGAATAAGGTAGGGGCTAGAATGAACTTTTTATTATTTATCTTTTCCCAGTAGAGACAAGTTGGGAGGAACAGAATAGGAGAAGTGGCAAGGTAGAAAGGAGACCGAGCAACAATTTATAGAGATGAAATTATGCATGCATGCATGGTGAGGTTCTTTTTACTGGGTTGGGTGTCCAAATGGCGATACGTATGTGGTAGGTTTTCTAACTAAAAACTACAAATTTTTAGTAAGAAATTTAATTGGTCGTAATGTATCCGACTAAAATAGTTAAAATAATAATTTTCTTATCAATTATTATAATGACATTAAAATGAATATAATGAATAACAGTAAAAAAGTATTGATTTTTCTTTTACAATCACTACATGTTTAATAAAATTATTACTTATTCAAGCCACATATTCTATTTTTTGTAAATAATTGGTAATAATTGTCTTGATCCTTTCCCTATTATTATGAATATATCATAGCGTATTGGGCCGATACTATTAAATCCATTGTTAATTATTGCTCAACGCTAAAACTTTTTGACTTTTTGGTAGTTTTGGCACGGCATAGCAATCAACACAAATATCGAACATTGATGCTAGCATAGATACAACAAATTTTATTAAGGTAGAATGACAATAGACAATATTGACCAATAATTTGAAATGTGTAATTATAGTAGTGGGGAGATTGACAGGTTAGCCCAAGTATATGAATAAATACTCAGCATGTCGACAAAACATTTGATAAAATTATGGTCAATTTAATGGAAGCATGTCGATGTAGTCTGTAATTCATTATCTTTTTTTTTGTTTACATGACATTGATCGGGATACTTAGATTAGTACACAGTATGGTATTAGAGTATTGTATGCCCTGGAAGCTGTTTGCATGTAGTTTTTATCATTTTGAGTATAACATAATTATTTTATTTGCATGGTTACCAAATGCTATTGGGTTAATACCACATATCAACTCTTAGAGCTAGAAAGGAGAATGAAAGTTCTCCGGAAGAATTATTCATGTGGTTGAAATATTTACCACAAAGAGGGTTAGATGTTACCCGGCATTCAAAACATGTTACAATAATAGATGAGGTTGGGCATTGCATATACTACAGGAAAATCGTGCTTTAACGATCCTTTCTTGCCGACGCTTTTCCCAAGCATTGGCGCTTTTTGGACTAGCGCCAAAACTTGCTGACACTTTTAAAAAGCGCCGGCCATAAACGATGCTAATTAGCATCGTCATATACTAAGGCCTAAAATGACGCTTATACGCGTCGTCAGAAGTAAAACTGACATCAAAATCTAGCGGCCGTTCCCCTCCTCCTCATTCTGCATCCCGATCAAGGCTAGCCCTAGCTCCTCTCCTCCTCCCTCCTCTCCGACGACGAGTGGCCGACCCTAATCTTTTCCGGTGCCGAGCGACGTCCGACGGCTAGCTCCTATCCTCCTCCCTCCTCTCCGATGACGAGCGGCCGACCTTTGTCCTCTCCGGTGCCGAGCGACATCCGACGGCAAGCTCCTCTCCTCCTCCATCCTCTCCGACAACGAGTGGCCGACCCTTGTCCTCTCCGACGCCGAGCGACAATCAACGGCAAACTCCTCTCCGACATTTAATAGCAGGTGAGTTTTTTCCCCAACCCTCTCCTACATTTCAAATTTTAGAATTAACCAAATATTAGTAGATTGTGGATTGGTCCATAGAAACAATGCTTCAAAGCGTCGTTAAAAACCAGTGGCTGGCACACATTCGCCAACGCTTTCAAAGATTCACCGATGCTTATAAGCGTCGGCAGAAACCCCAGCGAATCTGCTGGCACACCCGAGTAGTAGTTTATTCCGACGCTTGTTTGCGTCGGCAAAAGAGCCTAGGCCGATGCTTTTCTTAGCGTCGGCAAATCCGGGGTTTTGCCAATGCTTTTGGTTAGCATTGGCAAAAATCTTTCACACTCAGGTATCGCCGACGCATTTACCATGCTTTCCTTTGCATCGGCGGGGTTTTTACCGACGCTTATTAGCGTCGGTAAAGGCTGTGAAAAACATCGGTAAAAATTACTATTTCTATAGTTCTTCCGAAGCGTACAATGACTATGTGGAATTCCTCAACTAGGGTGGTGGCTTTGTATTTATACATGGGCGAGCTATCTACATACCCTTGACTACCCTTCCCAAGCTTTAGACCTTAATCATTAGGTGATCAATTGTGCACTACGAATTTAATGGACATTTCTACCCACCATGTTTCAATTAGATTTTAAATTGGTCAAAACATCGCACCATCCCACCTAATCAATTGCACAATTAATTGCACGAAGTTGAACATAGTTGCATGAATTGATTAATTTCCTAATGCCACAATTCTACAACTCCATATAATTTTCCAAGTTTTGCTCCAATCAAATTCTAATTCACCAACTCCCAAATCTAATTCTAACATAAGATGATTAGTTTTGACAAGTAAGCATCAAAGACTGTGCTAGAATGAAGATCAAATGTTGAATCCTTATTCTCCACTATCGCAGGATTCTTGACAACTTTTGAAGTACTTTTAGACATTTCCAAATGGAAGGATATGAAATTTGACTCACAAGTGTTGTATAAGCTTAATTTCTGTAGACAAGTCCAAAATAAGTCATGCTACAAAATTTGAAATAGTCCAATGCGTATGCTTTCTAAGTATGGCATCACCTAAATCAATATAGGTGGCATTAAAGCTTCAAACACTTCCATTGTATTTGACATTCAGTGAACTTTCCAGTGCATCTTCAATAACATAAATTAAAAGTTGGATGAGAGGGATATTGATATGTTAATGAAGACTTATCATAATTAATGAAGAATGCCATCCTGCGACCATGGTGAATTAACGGTGATCTTTTCCTTCTTTTCTCTTCTAGAAATAATAATTAATTGGCTTAAAAGTGCTACAGGATTTAAATGTATATTTTATCGCCATATTTAACTTTTCTACAATAAAAATATATGTATCGAACTAGGATTTCTATGGGTCTTAGGAGCCCATCACTATAAGTATCTCCTGTATGTACACATATTTCAATTTTGGTAAAATTCTATTTCTCTTGAGTATACATTAACTTATTTTGCTCCTAAGTATTTTTTCTGGTGGATTTTAAGTGTGCTTGAGTGGATTCCAGAATAATATTGATGAATTTCGAGGACAACACTTACTAGTTCGTGAACTCCATAGCACAACATGCTTTGAAGAAGCTTGGTGGATCTCAAGCAATGATGAAACCCTCTTGATAGCGAGAAAATGATCTATTAGTTAAAAATTGATCTTTTAGTTTAATTTTTACTTCTAGCTTTCTTTAATTGTTATTTCTAGTTTTCTTTCTTTTTTACTTCAGTTTTCTTTCTTAAGCTTCTAATTCTTCTTTTAACTGCTTTAGGTTTTTTCTGAAATTCATTTTTGATTTCAACTTTTATGTCATTCTAAAACTTGTAAGGGCTCTCTACCTGACTTTGTCAAGATAACTTTCACAACAAGCCCCATCAAGCCCCCATGACCATACAAAAGAAGCCTCAGAATTTAGAAACTACATCTTTTTAATTACAAATAACATCAAATAGTGGAACATAAATATTAAGAACTTGATACACTCCGAACATATAAATAGTAGTTCATACATGAATTTTTTCTTCTTTGCAACATATGGATTTTTTACACTCAATTCAAAACTTGCAAGAGTAGTCATTTAGACTAACCTTCATAGCTCATCTTACTCATACTTCTTTAGTCTAGGGCATTCTTCTTATTATACCAAGTTGGCGTTCCATGTCAAGGGGGTGATCCGGTGCCCTTAGGTTCGGGTCACCGTCTCTATTAGGTAGAGATTGGAGCAACCATGAATGATGCAGAGCCTCATCTTTGCCTTGTTCTTTTCTTATGCTTGGGCCTCTCTCCACCTAAGAAATATATTAAAAAAATGAAAGAATGAAACAATGTATCAAATTGTCTCCTTGCAGCTACCACTTAGCCAGCCATTTGTTTATTCTTTAATAATGAAAGCGGGGGATGGGGGGATCAAGTTCGATTCCCCCTCCATATTATATTCTCAAAATAAGAAACCATATTTTAAATGCACGAAAAGAAATGCAAAAGCAAAAAAAAAACCATTAAGATTGCTGGATACATACCAAGTAAATGACCCGTTAACTAACTGCCTATCCATTGATCCATCCTATAAGGAAGATTAAAATATAAAATTAACAAAACATGCATTCTTTCTGACCATATACTAATAGGGAACAATCACACACCGAGTTTAAATCCATTAAAGACTTGTTATTTTTCCCAGAGAGACATCAAGGACTTGATCATATTTTTCTTGCGTAGATAGATATATAAAAGAAGGCTAACACAAAAGCAATAGAAAGAGATGAGAAATTCCACAGACAACAAGGTGATAAGCAACAAAGAAACCAGAATTACATCACTACAATAGTAAATAAATTTATAAAAAGATAAAGAAAGTTTGTGGCCTTTTTTACCTAATTAGTCAAGAACATGGTGGTTCTTGTTGGACCAACACCATGGGTAGTTCGATATGATGGCCTTCTTCGGTTAGTCTTCTGTTTCTAGAAGAAGTAAATCATGGAGAACAATTAAGCATTTACGAGCTCAACCACTATTGGAGATGAGGTGTGTTTTAAGGTTCTCAACTCCTCCATAACATCGTAGATGAAGGATATAAGGTAGGGCTTGGAATGGACATTTTATTTTTTCTCTTTCCCTAGAAGTGGCAATTAGGGAGGAATAGAAGAGGAGAAGTGGAGAAGTGGCGAGGTAGGAAGCAGATTAAACAACAATTTATAGAGATGAAATCATGCATGCTGAGAGGCTATTTTAAGTGGGTTAGGTGTTGGAATGGTAATACATATGTGGTAGGTTTTCTAAGTAAAAACCACAAGTTTTTAAAAATAATTTTAATTGGTTGTAGTGGACCTTGCTAAAATAGTTAAACTAATAGCTTTCTGAATAATTATTATAATGACATCATAATGAATATAATGAATAACAACCGAAAAGAATTGATTTTTTTTTACAATCACTACATATTTATTAAAATTATTACTTATTCAAGCCATATATTCTATTTTTCCTAAATAATTAGTAATAATTGTCTTTATCCTTTTCTCATTATTATAAATTTTTTATAGCGTATTAGGCTGATACCATTAAATCCATTGTTAAGCATTACTCGACACTAAAACTTTTTGAGCCTTTTGGTAGTTTTGGCATTGACATAACTATCAACACAAGTATCAAACATTGATGCTAGCATAAATACAACAAATTTTATCCCCTTGATCACGCCCAACCCAATTCAACCTTGGGTCCAAATCAATTTCAGCTGCCACCTCCCATTGAAGTTTATTTATTTCATTCAGTTTCCATCCATTGAATCCAATTAAACCCCAATAGCAACCCATCTCCTTCCTTCTCCTTCCACCCACAAAGAACCCTAGCCGCCGTTGCCAAAGAGAAGAAAAAAAGAGAGAGAGTTTCAGCCATTATCCAGAAAAATCCAGCAACCTTTTCACCTTGACTGCTTCAAGTAGTATCAGAGCAAAAATCCTTGATCACTATGAGCACCCGAAGCAGCCGTCCCTACAATATTGATCGACAACAAGATGATTTAGAGATGATGGTTGAAGTTTTCCATCAAATGGCTGGCTTGAATCAAAAGATGGATGCTTAATTAGTAAGTTATTTGAATGAGTCAATTGTTTGATTTAGTTTAAAAGAGTCCATGTTTAGTAGGAGTCCATGATTAGAAGGAGTTTTTAAATTTTTGGTTGTAACAGTCCTTATTTTTCCAACCTTCTTCTCTATATAAAGAAGAGGTTGAAGAATAAAATTTAGAATTAATTTGAGTGAAATTTTCTTGAAAGTTTGAGAGCTTTGAGAGCCCTTCACGTGAGAAGAGAGACTCTTCTCATGTCTTGGTGTGACGCCAAGGAGAGGTGAAGAAAGAAGGTGCGACTCTTTCTTGTCTTCCGCCTAACTTTGTGGGTATATAAGTGGAAGTGAGACTCTTCCCTTAAGCCCATATTTATCCCCTCCTAATCTCGCCACCTAGCCCTAATCCCTTAGAGTCCTAATTCTATTAGGACTCCTCTTCATTACTCACACCATCCGCTTGATCTCGCCCAACCCAATTCAGCCTTGGGTCAAAACCAATTTCAGCCGCCACCTCCCATTGAAGTTTAATTGTTTCATTCGATTCCCATCCATTGAATCCAATTAAACCTCATTAGCAACCCATCTTCTTCCTTCTCCCTTCCACCCACAAAGAATCCTAGCCGCCATTGCCAAAGAGAAAAGAGAGAGAGAGAGTTTCAGCCACCATCCACAAAAATTCAGCAACCTTTCCACCCCGACTGGGTCAAGTGAGGGGTGTGTTATAGTTAGTAGAATTTGAATAATATTATGGGCTTATTGATAATATATAAAATAAGTACAATTATTAGAATGTTAAATAGTAATATAAGATAAAAGCCAATAGTTGTTAACTCAGCTAATTGGTATCTTCCTCTCCAAGTTAGAGGTCATAGGTTCAAGCCTGTCTGTACTCTCAAGAATTGTCTCAAAAACTTGATTAGAACAAAAATTATAATAATTAGAACATTGAAAAGAATAAACATGGAAAGAGTTAAGAGGAGAAAATAAATACTTATTAGAACATCAACTTTCCTAGGTTCTAAAAGTGTAAACTAAAGCTTTCAAATGTTAGTTGAAGTGCATAATTCAACCTAACCAAAAAAAACATTTGTCAACAATTTATAAAGTTGAAAATTTGTAAAACCATTTAGTTGAAGAAGAATTATAGGAAGCAGCCATGTCTCCAAAATTGTATTTACTTAACATTAAAAACAATAAACATGGAAAGAGTTAAAATGAGAAAGAAAACATACTTACTTCAACCCAACCAAAACAAAGCATCTGTCCCCAATTTATAGAGTTGAAAACATGTAAAATTAATTTAGCTAAAGAAAAATAATAGAGAGAGGTTCTAATTCAAGTATAACTTGAGGTAACCTTACCAACTTGAGGGGTAGCAATTTATGATCAAACACATTAACTGGACCTGCACCTGTCCCAAGATAAGTGGGTTTATTTTTGGCATAAATGGCTCCAGGTTGTTGGTCAACCTGACTCAACCTAGTTATTAAATAGGTTGAATTTATGTTAGATTTCTAACACATTTGACCTATTTCAACCCATCAAATCAGGTTGATCGAGCTTGTTGATCCCAAAGGATTAATTTTGATGATGCAAAACAATTGAGTCAAAAATTGACTAATCTATTGATTTGAGTTTAATTGATTAATTTTAGAAAGAAAACAAGAAAGCTTTCAATTACTCTTAAGAGATGATCATCTATTTGAAACTCTATATCAAGAAGCTCGAACTCCAAAAAAACCATAAAAGTATTTCTTGGAAGATCACATACAAGTAGAGAAAATTTTATCCTGAACTACCTAAGAGTCGACCCCAAGCTTGCAATGAGTCGACCCTGGTACATTGTCGCTAACTGATATGCCTTCATGAGTCGACTCCAGCAGATCACAAGTCAACCCTAGAATAGTCTCAAAAGAAAGATAGAAAGCCAAAAATTCAATGGAGTGACAAGTCGACCCAAGAAGTACTCGAGCCAACTCTAGCTTAGCAAGAGTCGACCCAAACAAAAGTGAGTTGACCCCTGAATGGCCACAGAGAAAAGATAGAGTGCTAAAAAAATCAACGCATCAGCAAGTCGACCCATAGAATTCAAAAGCTAACTCTAATCAAACTAGAGTCAACCCTAGAAACCTACGAGTTGACCCCGAAATGGCCACAGTGAAAAGATAGAAAGTAGTAAAACTTAGTCCGTTAAAGAGTTGACTCCTAAAAATAATGAGTTGATCCCAGTCATTTGATGAGTCGACCCCTGAACTGAAAGAGCCGATTCCAAAAGTTTCATAGATGAACGATATAACATAGCAAAAATAAAAAGAAGTTTGAGACAACTCATGAAGATCATGTGACGACTTCTGAAAATCTCGAGTCGACTCTAGAAAACAGCGAGTTGACTCCTTTGCGCCTAACAACAGTAACGATATGTTTTTTTGTGAATCATAACGGCTATGTTTACCTCACGATGACTCAATTATCTATCTAACGATTAGAAAAGTAATCCAACAATCTCCAAAAAGTATACATGCATAAAAACACCAGAGAAAAAGAAGATCTCAAGTATTATAAAGACAAATTCACTTAAGCTAGAAAAAGAAAATACAAAGAGAGAGCTTCCAAGAGAATATCATTCAAGAGCTTTTATTGCGAGCTAAAAGATCACATATTCAATATCTGAGAGTTGGTAAAATGCCTTCAAGGGCAATCAAATCAACCAACAGAGTCTAATTTTATTTATTATTTTGTATTTGTTGTCTTGGAGCTGCATTCATTATGTCAGTACTTAATACTTTCCATTAATTGTTGTAACAAGTTTCAGGGATTGAAACTTGGGAGAAAGGTCCGTTCAAATCTGTAATTTAATTGTGAAGGTTTTGGTTAATTTTCTTAAAAAATCAATCGGATTGATTGTGAACCCGAAAAACAATCGGTTGAAGGTTTTGATTGATTGTTTGAAAAAATCAACTCACTTTGGTTGTAAATTCGAAGAGCAACTATGTTATAATCTATATTATATATTATAGTCAAATTTTGAAAATGAAAGTCTTAGAGAGTGGATGTAGGTGCAGGGTTGGCACCGAACCACTATAATTTTTTTGTATTTATATTCATTGCTTTATTTGCATTTATCTTCAGCATATTTGCTCATTAGTCTGTTGCTGAAGTTTATATTCTTCTATCAAGTTTTATTTCAATACATTAATTACTAAAAGTTTTTGAAAAACCTAATTCAGCCTCCTCTTAGGTTGCATAGCTCGGCAACACAACTAATTAAACCTATTTAACATATTTAAGATCTATTTAACATATTGTTTCCCAAGATGACAACCCAAGGGCGGTGACTTGAGTTTTTTAAAATTTTTTACAAACTTAAACAATGATTAAGTATGATTGGTTTAAACATAATATTGCCCAGAGGTGCAACCCAGGAGGGGGGGTGAATTGGGTCTCTTTAAAAATTAAAGTTAAAACGTGTGAAGAGTTTGAGTGAAGGATAGTAGGCTTTTTCGGAGCTTCTCTTTCCTGTGTAATATGTATGTATAAGATCTCGATTGTAGAGAAAAAAAGGCTGATAGGCTTGTTTATAGCCTGTATAGTTGAACAAATTTGAACTTGTGTTTTCGATGCCTGCTGCACTGTGTTGCCCAAGGAGACAACCCAAGAGAGGGAGTGAATTGGGTTTTAATTAATTATTGACAAATTAAAACTTGATGAGTAATTAATTAAATCTATTGCAAGCAGGTTAATTAAATTACTAGATGAGGAGAATGGAAGAGATAAATAACCAATACAAACACAAGAAAGTTTTATAGTGGTTCGGAGCCAACTCTTGCTCCAACGTTCACTCCCCAAGCCGCACTTGTAAGTTCACTATAATCCCTAGGATTACAGCCGGTTGTTTTACAAGTTCACAACCCAACTTGTTGTTTTCGCGAGATCA
>JAOXJJ010001078.1:589509-602465 GCA_025769935.1 Phoenix roebelenii | reverse complement strand
CATAGTCAAGTGCTTGAATAAAAATATGCATGCGTGCTTTCCAATAAGTAAAATTTGTGCCATTGAAAAGAGGTGGTATGTTGGTAGATTGCCCTTCGGCAATAGAGGATCCTATAGTGGCTGTCATGACCATTAACTCTTGATTGTTAGATCAAAAAGTTACTATAAGTATTAGGCTCTAATACTACTTGTTGCCCAGAGGTGCAGCCCAAGAGGATGGGTGAATTGGATCTCTTTCAAAATTAAAGTTAAAACGTGTGAAGAGTATAAGTTACTGTTATCTTATAGATTTATCTGTGGAAATATGATTGCACAAATACGACAATGAATAAAATGAGGAAAGCAATCAGGAATATGCAAAGGAGAGGAAGAGAGAAAAACCACAAGCACAAACGCCAAGGTTTATAGTGGTTCGGTGCACTCGCAGCACCTACGTCCACTCCTCAAGCCTTGCTTGAGATTTCACTATAAGCCAGCAGATTACAGTCTGATTGTTTTCTGGGCTCATAATCGAAACCCAGTTGGTTTTCTCAGGCAACCAATCGAAAACCTTTTGTTTTTCGGGATCATAAACAACTCAGTTAGTTTTCAATAAACCAACCAAAAACTTTACACCGTTAGTTTTTCCGTGCTCACAAACAACCCAGTTGGTTTTCAGATAAATCAACTAGAAACTATCACCCTTGCTGAATACTTTCGATTCAGCAACTTCTAATCAAGGCTTAGAAGAGCCTTTACAAGTTTCAAATCAATAAAATTGTTATGGCAACAATTAATCCAACTAAAATAATGCTGTAACCAGAAAACTTAAAGCTTCAGAATATAAAGAATGAATCAATAAAAATAAAGACTGAAGCTGATGAAGAGGTTAGCTGTGGAAGGACGTTCTAATGCTTAAGCAGTTGCTCTTCTCAATGCAGTGAGAAGCTTCGACTGATTTTCTCACAAAGAGGGTTTCAGATAGAATGCCGGTGAGGATGATGAACTGTTAAGCTTTTTCTTCTCTTTTTCTCAGTGGAAACCTTTTGTTTTCAATAGAATCTTTTTTCTTTTCTTTTTTTGTTTTCATTCTGAGGTTCCCTCGTATTTATCGATAAATTCTTCAGCGAGATTTGAAATTCTTTTTTTCCGTTCTGATGAGATTCTTTTTCTGTTACAGAAGAAGACAAAAGTCGTTCAAAGCTTTCCGTTGTGGTCCCAGCAGCACAAGGGTCGACTCATGTATCTCAGGGGTCGACTCATGTTCATTTTGGATCGGCGCTTCAAGATGTTAAGAAGACTTATGCTGTGATATCTGCAAAGGGTCGACTCTTTATCCTAAAGGGTCGGCTCATCTTTATCAGGAGTTGCCTCTTCAGATGCAAGGGTCAACTCATGATATAATTTTTTCGGCTGATGCTGAGACTGAGCAGGGGTCGACTCTTCAAACGCAAGGTCGACTCATTTTGAACAAGGGTCGACTCTTCAGACTTTGTCTCAGGCGGTGAAGGCTTTTCTGTTTACTTTGAACTACATAAGGGTCGACTGATGTTTTGCGGAGGTCGACTCATTGACTGTGTTCCTTGAATAAAATATATCAGAATCAACTTAAACTTGTCCTTTTTGCTTAGGGGTTGACTCAAGTCTTTCAAACAAGAAACTTCAGACTTTATCTCTGATCTCCATGGAGTAGGTTAAGATCATTTTCTTTTAGAACATGTCCAATGAAATGTTTGCGAAGAATTTATGATTTTGCAGTGCTTCAATTCTTCTGATTTTACTTGACTTATAAAACTTCACAATTAAGCCAATGCCATTAGTACACAATATCATCTCAAGTGTTTTGTAATCATCAAAATTCATTCTTTAGGATTGACACATAAGTATGCACAGTAAAATGAATGATAAATATATGCAGGAGATAAGAACAAGTATAAATAAATCAAATATTATAATTTTATAGTGGTTCGAAGCCAAACTCAGCTCCTACATCCACTCTTTAAGGCTTCCTCCTTGAAAATTTAACTATAATCTATAAACAAGATTACAACCTAATTATTTTTCGAGCTTATAACCAAATCCAGTTGAATTTTACTAGTAATCAACCAAAACTAAGCTATTTTGCTGGTACAACTAAACCAACCCTGAGTTCTAAGAACTCTTTGTTGATTTATAATCTCAGCAAAACTTAGTCATTTTTTTAGGATAATCGATTGCAACCTAGCTATTTTACAGGGACAGCCAGACCTTAGAAGCAGGTCGATTTTTTATGGTGTCAGCTACACCAAAACTCCATACGAGATTTTTTAATCTCGTGTACTAAACAAAGATAGAAAATACATAGAAAATGATGTTTACATATGTTGGATTTATCTCGTTGTCACTCATGCTTGATTGCTCTGAATGTTGGAATCTTGAAGAATAAAAATCAGCTCCTTTTCTTTTTTCTTTCTTGCTTGCTCTTGATGTTATGGTGGAATTCAATGATTGGAAGTTGAAGCTCAAGGAGTGGTGGTTAACTTGTAATCCTTTTCTTTTACCTCATCTACTCACTCTCCTTACTGCCACTTTTTTCTTCTTATCTTTCTTGGATGTTCCCATTCATTTATATATTCAAAAAATAGTAGAAAGATGTTTCTAGCTATTAGAGAGGATGAAATAGCCATTAGAAGTGAATATGACCGTTTTAATTTTGCAGAAAAACTAGTTGTTACTGTTTTAGGTGCAGATAGGTCAACTCGACTTCTTTAAGGATCTTCTAGTGATCTTTAGAGGTCGACTCTTCTTTTTCAAAGGTCAACTTGAGAAAATGTTCATTTTCGTTGTGCTCTATTTTTCGTCTATGGTCATTGTTGGAGTTGACTCATTTATCTTTGGGGCCGACTCGAGTTTGCTTGAGGTCGACTTGTTATCCACTAGGGTTGATTCGTGAGAGGCTTGATTTTTACTGCTTTCTGTTTTCTATCTGCGGCCATTCTGGGGTCGATTTGACTTGTACTAGGATCAACTTGTGCTCGGCAGGAGTCGACTCATGATGCTCTAAGATCGACTCGCTCATTATAGGAACTTTCAAAACTCTTCAAAAAAACTTCTCCATGCTTCTCTAACCTTTCAACCTCATCGAGCTTTCTATAAAACAAATTAACTTCTCTAAGAATACAAAATTATTAGTATTATACTCAAACATTTTGTGCTTATCTAAATCAATCCATTGCGTCACATATATCAACATATATAATTTAATTCAACATGCTTATTAAATGGGTTATATTAGTCAAGATGAGTTACCTATTTAGGAAATAGGTGGATCTTGTTCTTGGAGAATAAATAGGTGGGAGTTTGGCTTCGGATTTCTAACCCATTAATAAATGGGTCAAGTTCAAGTAGACAAGTTTCCCTAATACTTTTGTCTCAACCTAGCCCAACAAAACTCAAACTCGACCATTTTCACCTTTAGATGACCCTCTTTGCCTCTGACCCTGTAGAGGTATATGATCATATAACTCAAATTAAATGAATGGAAACTAAAATCTCATATGGAGATTGTTGCTTCTTCTTTTGTCCAGCTACTTTTTTGTATATCATCTCATATGGAGATCAGCTTTATCATTGATCTGTCACCAGCCATGTTGTTTTGTAAAACAATTGGTGCTAATAGTTGCTCTAAACCATGAACAGGATGAAACAAGTTAATGAACTAATAGTAGGCGGCAATTTCTTTTGCTTTTACTTATTTGGCTAGCAGATTGATGCTTTACGACAAAGTTAAACAGCTAGCAAAAGGAGTCGGCTAAGGATATCTGCATTATTGTGGACAAATATATCCAAAAATAGTTAACTATTTCACATATTATTTTTATTTATTTTTCAAAAATAATTTTCATATAACTGACAAAGTTACTTGCCGTTATGTATTGTTATGTATTGCCATGTATTGAGAAAGTTCATATGCAAGAATTATAAGGAGAAATATGAATGAAGTAGTACAATTGCTTTCTTACTAAATGCAAAGAAAGGTTCAAATAAATTCCGCAAATGAGACTAAGGGCTTGTTTGGTTTCCCACTACGAATAAAATTTTTATATTTTACAAGAAAGAAAAATTCATGGGGGCTATATGAAAGCTACTTTTTTACTGATTGAGAATTAATTTTTTTTTCCAAAATTTAAGTCATTAAAATTATGGATAAGATCTTTTATTTATTAAAAATATAATATATATTTTACACAACTTTTTAAAATACATGTTTAATCAAATATAAGTTATTTTACATAAGCTACTTTTTCTATGGTTAATCAAACATAAGCTACTTTGGAATGTATCACTTTTTTATGGTCAACCAAATATGTCAAACTTTTTCTTTTTTGCATCATATTTTTAGAAATCAAATTTTTAGAAAAAAAATATTTTAGTAAGAAATTTTTTTTTTGGTGAATGAAACCGGTCTGAGATGTTACTCTAAAATAGCCATATTATTTAGGGCTTTGAAGCAGTGAATATAAAATGTTACAACAAATTAGGAAGATAAGACCTAGATAGGAAATCTCTTCCCCTACTTAGATCCGTAGGATGTTCTTCATTTTGTGATCTGCGCGCTCCCTCGTATTCGTTGAAAGGCAAAATCCTCTAGTGAAATTCGCATGAGAAGCAGGCAACAATTGTATTTATGAAAAAGGGGTAGACATATAAAGGAAGAGACGAGAATGTGTAACGTCCAAATGTACCGTGACGACTCTGTGGACGGCGTGCTATTTGTCATTTGAACCCAACAGTACGCAACCCACCGGCGCAAAGCCACAGAAGAAAGAGAAAAAAGGGGGAAAAAGACCGTCGAAATCTGGAAAGAAAAGAGAATTCTTAGAGCGAAATCCCATTGGCCATGTTGTCCGAACCGAAGCCGTCTCGTTCCGTGCTCTCTCTCTTCCGTCCTTTTAACTTTTGTAATCTCGTCATGGCGGAAACGGGAATGGATCGGGGCTTCTACGGTCTTTGAGCAAGGGTTCTAGGGGCGGTGAGGGAGAGGCAACGAGAAGGGGAAGGGATCGATGAGCGGCTCGGAGGCCATGGATCTCGAGAAGGTGGAGTTTTCCAACGAGGGGAAGGGGACTGCGGCCTCCTCCTGCTCGATTTGCCTGGAGCTCGTGCTGAATCGGGGTGACAGATCGACCGCCAGGCTCCAATGCGGGCATGTATTCCATCTAGGTGATGAATTCTTTCCTTTCATTCCATGTTGAATGAATTGCCTGATCTTGTCGACTGTTATTGCTATTCTAGGTTTGAGCGATCGTGCGTCTCCTGTTGTCAAAATCAAACCTTTTTGTTGCGCTGTGTGATATTCTGTTTAGATCTATCGTTACTGGACATTTTCATGGTGTTTACCTTGTGCTGATGTTAGAAGTTGCGTTTGCGTTGTAAAGAATGCAATTTGATTGCGATCGGCTATTTTTTGCTTGAATAAAGATTTCAACTTTATCCAAATTAGAGTATTTTTTGTTAATTTTCACCTGGGTTAGGAAGGAAACTAGTAGAACCTTGTAGAAACATGGAGCATTGATTTTGTACTTACCGATTAGCAGTCAGTCTGATCCATGTCCCATTTGAAACTATGGTAAGAATTAAGTTAGATGGCTGGCTAACCAGTTGAATTTATAGTTTCACAGGGTGGCAGGTGGGACTGAGATTGGTAATTCAGTTGAATTTCCACTGTAGGAAGGAAAATATGAAATTTAATGCAATTTTGGGATATTCTTTTTCCTGATTTGGTGCTTGTTCACCTGAATAAATTTGACATTAATTGGTTTATGCTAGCTGATATCTAAGATGGACATGCATCTCGTAGCAAGAAACATATTTGGGAAGGAGGTGTCATAAACTAGTATGTGAATAAGCTGCATTTCTTCTTCTTGCTAAGGATCATAACTTTTAAGCATAATATATGGCTTTACTTGATCCATAGTCTAGTAGGTCTCAAGGTGCCTGCTTTCTGTATGAGGTTAACCCTTCTTTACTCAGATCGTCTATATACTGGCTAAAAAAAATATGATGTTCAATTTGATGATAATTGCTGATGATTAAATACAGAGCTCTGCTTGTTGTAGTCATCATCATCATCCTTCTCCTCCTCCGACATGAAAATGGGATAAAATTCTGTATCACAACCCTAAGCCAAGAGGGCTTAATTGGAAAGATAAAGTAGTTTTTTGTGACTATTAGTTGGATGTTGAACTTCTGAATGCTAGTGCGAATTCCTAGACCTGGAAAAATGTTTGATAAGTAGAGATGCCCTGTTGGAGCCTATTTATCACTAGTGTTCTAAAAATGCATTGCATACTGCCACATATGCATGTGCATATGCATATGTAGTCCCTTGACCGCACGGCATTTTTTATGTGGTTACTATTTGTGGTCATGCTACAAATGAACCAACAAGTCCATCTACTTACAATTGTGGGGCCACATAAATAGACTTATTAGTATTTTACGACTAATATGTGAGCCTGGTTGGTATCTTGGAGCCATAAATACAGCCCACTTTTGTGTGGACCCATGGAGAGGAGTGGATTCAAGCTGATGGTTAGTTTTAATATAGATTTCAGGAGGGCCTGATATGGATATTAGTAATAGTTATTTGTATTAATTATTCTATTGTCATTGCTTCTAGGTGTAAATTACTATCAATAAGCACTTAGTTGTTATTGTTATTACTATTGTTATTATTCATCCAAAAAATATAATTCTTATTGTTGTTATTATTGTATTTAACATATTATGGTTATTTTCAAGTAAAAAAAAGTAACTGCATATGTGATTTGCATACTGCATATGCACGTGCATATGTGATCTGCGTAATGCATTTATGTTATACAGTCCTTTGACCTTTTGCATACCCAGCTGCCATTAAAACATTGTTTATTATGATTAATGACAAGTTTGATCAACATAATTTGCAGCTTGCTACATTATGTCGTTACATGCTTATAGTAGGATTAGTTAGGGTCTTTCTCCAGTTGAGTTATAACACTTCATGAATGAGTATCGGGTGGGGCTATCGACACATGTTCATTTTGGATGCAGTAAATAAAGGTTGGTAATTGAGGGCACCACATTCCTTATTTATGTTTGATATGAAGATTCTTTTGCGGTAGTCAAGGTGAAGTTAAGGCAATTTATGCATGTGCATTGTGAGTAGGGAACTCTCCCCATCTCTCTCATACCATCTAGGACTAAACTGTGCATATTTGAAGGATATTGAAAGGAAAAATTTAGTAGAATGAATTCAATGTGAAAAGTGAGTTTGCTTGAGAGTTGAAAACAAAACAAAACAAAAGAGAAAGAATACATTAATATTTGGGGTTTCGGTAGTCCAACAGTAAATGCAGTGCCAGTATATAGAATGGATGCTATGAAGTCAAATAGGACATAATAGGATTTCTGAAGTCAAAAAAGACAAAGAGATACGCGTGCTGAGCTTCAAACAAAACCTGATAAAAGGGGCAGTGGATTTAATAAAAGGAGGCATATAGGATGGATAAGAGAGAATAAGAGAATACTTATTGCAAATTTGGACAGGGTATTTACTTTAGGCTTTTGTACAATTTCTACAATAGAGATACATATAGGCCATGTTGTGTTTGTTGGAATAAGAATTGGAATGAGAATTGAGGATGGGTATCGCTTTTCCATTTCATCCCATTCCCTTATTTGGTTGGTCATTTAGACACAGAAATGCTGATTTCAGTGGTTGTCGAGTTCTCGTAAACGGGGTAAAAGGATGCCTGGGGGTTGGGGAGGCGCTTTGGTTTTCTTTTCCCTAGTGTTGGATATGTGCCTAATTATATATACAAAGAGGTCTTTTACATATTATATTGATTAATATAAATTGTCTATAGTATGAAGGATATTATAATAATATATAATGTTTATTGTACAGCCAAAACCTGATAAATGGGGCAGTGGATTTAATAAAAGGAGGCATATAGGATTGATAAGGGAGAATAAGAGAATACTTATTGCAAATTTGGACATGGTATTTAATTTAGGCTTTCGTAGAAGTTCTACCATAGAGATACATATAGGCCACATTGGGTTTGTTGGAATAGGAATGGGGAATGGGTATTGCTTTTCCATTTCAGCCCATTCCCATGTTTGGTTGGTAATTTAGACACAGGAATGCTGATTTCACTGGTTATTGAATTCTCATGAAAGGAGTAAAAGGATGCCTTGGGGTTTGGGGGAGGCATTTTGGTGTTCTTTTCGCTAGTGTTAGATATGTAGCTAGTTAATTATATAAAGAGGTTTTTTACATATTATATTGATTAGCACAAATTGCATATAATATGAAAGTATATTATAATACTATATAATGTTTATTGTATAACAATAAAGCAATATTATGTTTTGGTATGTAAATATTAATAAATATTAAATATCAATTAACTATAATTAGTAGTATATATTATCACATATAAAACAATCATATCGTATATAATATGTAATTCTGTGAATCATATATAATTAAAACGTGTAGTTATTATTATTACAGATTAAATATTATTCATAGTTATATTATTATAGCAAATGTGTGTATGTTTATACAAATTGGAATATATTACAAGAATTGCTTCATTTACTTGAGATAATGCAGACTTATCCAAACATAGAAAGCAGAATCAGTTATTCATGATGACTCCTAGGAACAGATATCCTGCAAATAGGAAAAGCAATTCTGATTTCCATTTCCACCCCAAAACATGGCCATAGGTGTTAAACTTGCACTCCGCATACTCTAATTAATGCTGCTAGTACAAAGCCTGTGCAAATGCAAGGAAGGCATTACACATGACCCAAACTTAAAACCAACTCAAATAAATGTTTCTAGTGGCATGTGAAATGTACTTGATGTAATCTGGCTTCCTTTAGCACACATTAACTACACAAGTTCTTATTACCGATATTGTGAATCTGGCTAGTATGTGGAGTGAGCCTTAGTGATCATCTAATGCTGTAATTTTAAGGACCATGCATAAATGTATAAGACTCATATGTAAAGCATGTGTGTGGGAAAAATGATATTGATTGTTCTATTTGATCCAAGGTTTATAAATTGAGGTACGATTTTCTAATGGTCGCTGACTTGTATGCTATATACTGCAGTATGTTCTATATTGACACAAGGTACTAGCGCATGGCTTTAAGCAAAACTATGGCATGTGTGTTGCATATATATTTTTATTTTTTAAATGATAACCATTTAGGTATATAAATAAATAATAAATGCTAGAGGAAGGATTTAACCATTCCACCTCATGGTTGACAACCAGTAGCTCTAACCAATGCAGGTGGGAAATATGGATAGCACGCCATATGGGGAAACTCAAGGTTAGGAGATGAGGATGCTTGGACATGTCTCACGCATGGCATTATATAGTAGATATGAAAAAGGCATAGGAGTTTTAAGATTGGTACTTGGTGGTATGGGATTGACTATGTGTGGATCCAAAGTGATTCAGGCTGGTCCATCACAAATTGGTCTTGAGGGGGTGTTGGGTACCGGTTCCTAGTTCATATGATCTAGAACAGCTAGATGGGTTGGTATGCTTGGTATTTGAATCCTTGGTTCAATCTTTACTTCCATAATGATGCCTAAATTATGTAATACCACTAATTAACTTGCTTACGAGAAAAAATATATAATTTGAACCAAGGTTCGCAATTTCAATACTAATCCCTGTATTGGTACCATACTGATACAATGTCTGTATGCCCACTATGAGGGTCGGCTCTGCATACCGAGACTTAGTACGCCCCCCGTACTGAGTCTCCATTTGATATTGAAGCAATATTGTATGCCCGGTACGTGCCAGTATGCACCTATATGGTGAACCTTGATTTGAATTGCATTTGACTCTATAATATCTCTATTTTCGCTACTTTCTGATAGTTTAGAATTATAGGATAATGCTTAGATTGTCTAATGCGTATGCAAATTTTCTATTATGCTTACTCCACTTTTCTCTTTTGGAAGAGACGCTTCCCTTGTAGTGGGAAATGGTAGGTTTGAATTTTTTGTAGGATTGGGGCTGGGAAAAGCTATGTTGTCAAATGACATACTCCTATATGTTGAGGGCTTTGCATATTTCATCTTGTATTTGGTGCAAAAGGGACATTAACCTGTAACTGAAAATAAAAAGGGAGTTTGTTATCGAATTCAGATTGTAATATTAGTTATTTGGGGGGCATTAAGGAAAAGGAATGCACATAAAAGAATGCCATGGTAATCTTCACAGGTAATTTCTGTGAGACAAATGAGGAATGTGGACTTGCAGCAAATTTATACATGTTTTTAGGTAGATTTGACATGGTGTAGGCAAATGATATAGGTTCAATTGATGAGATTATGCTAATGCCATGATAAGCTTCTGAGGTAATTTCTGAGCCTAATAAGTAATGCAGGCTTGCACCCAATTTGTATAGTGGCCAATATAGGAGTCAGTTCGGCGTACCAAGTCTCGGTTCCATACCATTATGGTATGATAAGTTTGGTATAAGGCAGTATGCATCGATACAACGGACTTTATATATATAAATAGAATATGGGAGACCGATATCCTAAATGAGAAAGGATTTTAGAAGGGCTATGACAGCCCTAGTCAATCATTTTAGCATAAAAGGAAAAGTTACTGAGAACGATCAAAGAGCAAATTAAGTTATTAGGTGAAAAATCATCTAAGGCGAATCTAGATCTGATCAATCTCTATAGTTTATGTGACGTAATAGAGATGCTCTCAATGGTCAAATTCAAAGGGCTAGACTATTGAGAAAAAGTACAAAGAGTTCTAAACAAAGAACTCTAAGATACTATTCATGATATGACACCCCATCATGGAAAGCCGAATCGGCTTGTACCGGACCGTTTCGGCGCTTAAACGGTACGTCGGACCGTTCCAAGCCATCTCGGGCTGGAACTGATCGTTACTGGTGCGAATCGGCTGGTACGCACCGGTACGTTTTTTACCCACAGCGTTGTGATTTTTAAACCACAGTTCGCGCGCGCTGTGGTGTTAAAAAAGACCACAACATGGCATTGTGGTGTTAAAAAAAAGTGGCCGACAACGGCCACCATTTTTACACACTGTGGCCTTTCGGCCACAGGTCACGGGCTGTGGGCTCCTATCGTTTTGGCGACAGAATTTGAAAAAAAATAGAGTGATTGCCACGCCCCCTCCCATTCGGCTATAAATACCGAACGAATTGTTCTGACAATCACAACTCAAAAGGAGGGATAACCAGAGAAGGGTAGATTTGAGAGAGCCTACAAATTGGGAAGGAGGTGCTAAGAGAGTTCTTTCCTTCTCAAAAAAATCTAGCGGAGACTATTTTGGTAAGCATCCAGTTGCCCATCTTACCAAAAAAGGAAAACAAAGGGCCCTAGTGGAGTGTGTAGACGAGGAGAGCTAGACCAGCATGGTACTTATGATGGTGATGGATCTTTTAGCCATGGAGGGAGCGGAGGACAGTATGGTACTTATGAGACATAGCCGGAGGGTGGCCTTCGATTCACTAAAAAGTTCCAATTTATGCATGCTACACAGGATACGGACCACGGTCGACCATTTGATAGAGTCTGTGAGGATACTATTGCATATAAAAGACGGGCTCCTCGAGGTCGTTCAGAAAAACAGGATACAACTGTAGATGAGCTCGCATATGGATACGGATCCTATTATCCACAGCCTCAGACATACAAATATGGATATGGTGTGTCGGATTTTGCTTCTGCTATATTCGGATGAGCTCCTACATAGTCAAAAGACACCTCTCAGACCCAGAGCGCGAGCTAGAGATCCGACAGTTCTTATAACCCGGCGCACGTTTTTTCTGGTTGGCTTGATCTGCTTTCTCCTGACTATACTTATGATTCAGATATCTACGAGAGCCATGGGCACTCGTTCCGATTTTAGATATCCGAGAGTGCTTTAAATGAATGTGAATAATTGTATCTTAATTTGAAGATATTTTATGTGTATCATTTTATCATTTGTATCATTTGTATCATTTGGAACGGAAGGAAGTAATACCATGCATCATCTATTTTCAACCCTAATCATAAATATAGAAACATCAAAAACCATTAAAAAAAATCAAGAAAACAATAAAATACATCAAACTTCACTTAATTTCATAAAATAAGATCCAACAGAAACAAAACTTCAAAAAAAAAAAAATAGCGCCGAAACCCAAAATCTGGTCATTCAACCGGTACCGGTATGGTACCAGACTGGACCGATACCGTACCGGTCTAGGGCACCACCGGTACGCCGACTAGTATCGGTACAACGTACCTTGCACCACAACCTCATGATATTAAAGAGTTGTTACCCAGAGGTGCAGCCCAAGAGGAGGGGTGAATTGGGTCTCTTTAAAAATAATTAAAGTTAAAACATATGGAGAGTATGAGTTACTGTTATCTTATAGTTTCAGCAGCGGAAATAAGATTGCACAAATTCGACAGTGAATAAAGTTAGGAAAGCAGTCAGGAATATGCAGATGAAAGGAAGAGAAGAACCACAATTACAAACACCAAGGTTTATAGTGGTTCGGTGCACTTCTAGCACCTACATCCACTCCTCAAGCCTAGCTTGAGATTTCACTATAACCTAGCAGATTACAACCTGATTGTTTTTCGGGCTTACAATCAAAACCCAGTTGGTTTTCCTAGGCAACCAATCGAAAATCTTTTGTTTTCCGGGATCACAAACAACCCAGTTGGTTTTCAGACAAACTAACCAAAAACTTTACACCGTTTGTTTTTTCGGGCTTATAAACAACCCAGTTGGTTCTCAGATAAACCAATCAGAAACTTTTTCCTTGCTGAATATTCCCGATTCAGCAACTTTCAAACGAGGCTTGGAAGAGCCTTTACAAGTTTCAAATCAATGAAATTGTTACAACAACAATTAATCCAACTAAAAGAATGT
>JAOXJJ010001078.1:557808-577772 GCA_025769935.1 Phoenix roebelenii | reverse complement strand
AAGAACTTAAGATTTTGCAGTGCTTCAATTCTTCTGATTTTTCTTGACTTATAAAACTTCACAATTAAGCCAATGTCGTTAGTATACAACATCATCTCAAGTGTTTTGTAATCATCAAAATTCATCCTTTAGGGTTGACAAGAGTATTCCTCATAAATGATTTGAGAGTCGACTTTCACTCTCTAAACACCTTTGCTAATAAAAATGAGATCATAGCAATGTAGAAAGAGCTCGTCAAGCTAATTTTGTTTGACTGCTTTGCCACCCTTCAAATGTTCTCAACAGTAGTATTTACTATATCATACGAAGTCAAAAAAAGTGAAGACTTCTTAAAGGCAGAGATTTATAGCGGGATAGAAGAAAGAAAAGTGGCAGAAATTATCCGCTCATTTCAAATCTATCATATCAGACTCTTCAGCTATGATGAGGACTTGCCTAGTGGTACCATGAATAGTCTTTTCGAAGAATTTAATTTCAAAAAAATACAGTATTTCCTCATATATAGAAGTCTATTACAAAGCAAAAGAGTTTCAGCACCAAAGATGTTGGTCAGATGGAAGAATCTGAATGACTACTGAACTACCAATAAACATCCAAGCTGAAGGAAGCTCATGGAAACCCTTGCTGAATATCATCAACTATCTAGAAAATATTCAATACAAGCTACTGTTCCAAGAAAGTATAAAGGGCACCATGATGATCTAGTTTGGTCGTCGTCATGTATAAAGGCTAAATGCAGAACTTTGCCATGATGAAAACAGATGAGATAAACAAATAGTTGGCTTAGGGGGAATTGACAATGTGATGTTAAACATCAGGGATAAAAGGATGAGTCAATGGTATAGTTAATTTTACAATTAGAATGTACAGGGCTTTTCTGGTTCTATGATTAAATCATGAATAGATTTTTCCCTGTTGCTGATCTGAATGTATTTTCCACATTCATATGGAGAGATTTTATCATGCTTGTTGAGTTGAAACTGGAACCTAATATGGGAACCTCATCCTAATTTGTTTACATTTTTTATAACTGCTGTAGCATTGGAATTGCAAACTTTTATGTTTTACATGGTTGGCTTTGATGCACTCCCAAACTATCTTGGCATTTTGCTTCTTCAAAGGTGTTTTGTCAGATTAGATCCTGGGTCAGTCTACTAGTCCCAAAAGTTGAGCAACAAACTAGTTTTATTGATATTCTTTGCACATTGCTATTCATGTCAAGAATTTCTGCTAATTCACCCTTTATGCAACTTACTAATTTGGGATAGTAGAACGTTAGCCTCTTCCCATCATTAAGCGTTGTATGCCTATTCACTAAATTTCATGTGGTTTTGCATACTCTTCACGGTTAGAATGTTCTGTATAATTTATCTTTAGTTTGATTGTTATATTTTGATCCAACTATTCGTTCATTACTTGTTCAGATTGCATTGGCTCAGCATTTAATGCAAAGGGGGCAATGCAGTGCCCAAATTGTCGGAAAGTTGAGAAAGGTCGCTGGCTTTATGCAAATGGACACCGCTCTTCTGCTGATTTTGATATTGATGGCTGGGTTACTGAAGACATCTATGATCTTGGTTATTCTGAGCTGGTAAACATGGCTTATAAAAAAGAACTCTCTTTTTTCTTTGAATCTAGAAAATAATTTTTTTCCTTTAATTTTTGTGTGCAAAAGATGTTGGTCCATTGCCATAAACTTGCATTGAAGAGTTTGGTTTTTATGATAGACCTTGTATTCAGGAATATCTCTGCAGTTCATATAGTCATGCTTGACACTTCAGGCACCATATTATATTTTAAGAAGTCTTTGATGAAGTGGATTTGCATATATGCACTTTTTTTAAATCTCATACATTAATGGTTTTGGAGGAGGGAAAACTGGCATCAATTCTTTCTGATTTTTCTGGTCATTTCTTTTTAGGTGAAACCTTACTTTATGGTAGTCCTTTCTAACTCTTTGTTTCTCAGGAGGTAACAAAACCAATGCTGCTACATAAAATGGTAGTTGGTTATCATGTGGGATGTACAGAGATTTTTTTCCCTTCTCTTGTGTGGCTTAGGTCAAATTTTTTTCATTTTTATTATATGTCTGACATAAATTAATGAACTTTAATATTTTCCCATTGTATACGTCTAAAATCAAATAATTAATATACTTCTATATATATCCCTCTCCCGAAAAAAATAGGTAACATAATACTATTTGTATATTTGCATATACCACCTGGTACCGCCTATAAGATGGGCTTGATATATTTCAAGAGCTTCTCAAGAACTTTAAATCCATCAGCTTTTTAATTCTCTAGTGATATCAATCAGTCAAGTGGCTTTCTTTATAATAATTCAAGGGGTAATTATCTTATTGCATGTGATTGTTAATCAATAATCTGGATTACTCTATGAGATTATATGTCATCAATTTCTATATGTGTGATTGGGTTTTACATCCCACTTATGGCACACCAACCCCAAAAGTAGTTAGTCTTCCTATTTTATATTGTTCTATAGTATTCATTTACTGCTGAGAAATTTTTAGTTGGGTTTTCTATCAAATGATTCAACTAGAGATCCATCATATGTCATCTATCAGCATGGAGTCGATCTTCCATCATTTACTTGGTATTGTGAGTTGATGATTCAAGGTATCAAATGACTAGAATTAATTTAAGAACTCCATAAATTGCATGTTGGACAATTCTGTGGTAAAGATAAATGCTGCAGAAGAATTAACAATCTGAGTTTGATTATCGTCTTCTAGATCCTCTAATTTAAATTGTAGCTATGGACCTAAACTTTGACATATTTCTTTGCCATCTATTGTGTAGTGGCAAAATTATTCATCTACCCTCAAAGGATATGTTGCTTGAAGCAAGGTACAAAGCAATGGTACTGAGCCCCATACCGATGCCACCTTGTCACTATATAGGTACACCCACTATGGAGACCGGTTCGACACTTGGTATGCCCCCCATACTATGTACCAGTACTGAATCGGCATGGCACGACGGCATACTATGGCTTGAAGTCCATTTGGTTGCAATACTGTCAAATTCTACTCGCAATTCCTTGTGACCTTGTTTTCTAAGTGCATACCTATGATCAAGTAACTTGGCTAGAATACCATTTATTGATGATATGATCATAATCAAGGTTCAACCGATGCTGCTGATGGGATTGGTGGTCATGGTCAACTATTATCAAGTAACATGGCTAGAATACCATTTATTGACAATATGGTCATAATCAAGGTTCAACCGATGCTGCTGATGGGATTGGTGGTCATGGTCAACATGACTCTTGTCGAGCTGTGTTGAAACAAAAAAAGGACTTACGAACTGAAAACATCCTTCTAATTAAAAAAATGATTTAATTGTGTGATGCTGATAGGGTGCTATTGCTAGTGTTGGCACTTAAAAACCATGGTCGGAATTACTCATCAAAGAGAATGGAGGCACATAGCACTAGATTTTTTTTAGTTTTTTTCTCCTTGTTGGATATGCTAGAGATAGAGAAATGCTCAAGTACATGAAAATAAATAGGCTTCAGGATTTGGAGGTTGGCCTCCAAGCCTTTACTCCATATATATATGTGCGCGTGCGCGTGTAATAGCATGTTAAGATAAAAGATATTTAAAAGATATGAATACTTGATTGTTGTGTCAATTTTTCTTGGTTGAGAACATGGAACCTCTTGTTGATAGCTCAGCTCTGATTCCATCTTGTACAACTTGGAAACTCGTGCATGCAAGGCAGGCTGAACTAGTACTGGGATCCGTACAAGTCAGCTATTGGTATGGTACGGTATTGAGTGAGTGGATTCAGTTGGTTTCATCGTTCATGCTGCAAACCTGAACCTGATAGCTATCACTTACTGGTCAATACCGTACTGACACTTGATACGGTTAGGCATGTCGGTTCTGAACCATGTACACAATTTTTTATTTTTTACTTTTTCATTTTTTTTATGTTTAATGATTTTTTATGAAGTTTTTGAGTGATTTGAACAACAATTTGATGTTTTTTGCGGTGTTTTGATATTCTTTAATTTGGTGTTTCTTTTCTTCACGCTTGTTGTTTATAAAATGACTATAATTTTAATGCTAAATGCAATTAAAGTTCGTAGATCATTATATTTATAAAGAAAATCAATAAAATACAGAATATAAAGTCAATTTAAATATATACTAACATCTAAAATCTCGTGGAGGGGTAATGTCTCTTGTAGATATCAGGATCATCTTCGTAATAAACTTCTGATTTTATGAAGGGTGAATTAGGCTTCTCAAAAATTTAAATATAATGCAGCACAATAAAAATTTGATAGGTAAATATTAATTTCAGCAACTAACTAATAAGTATGCAAAAATCAATGCACACAAATCAAGCGACAAAAATACAATTTTATAGTGGTTCGGTGTCAATTCTGCACCTACGTCCACTTCCTAAGACACCCTTGAAAATTTTCACTATAATTTTTTCAGGATTACAGTCCGATTGTTTTACCCGAGTTTATAATCAACCAAGTTGATTTTCACAGATAATCAACCAAAACCAACACCGAGCCTATCCTCAGGCTCAGCATAATTCAATTTATGGTTTGGATAGATCTTTCTTCAAGTGTCAATCCTTGAGACTTGCCACAACAGTGTATAGAAAGTAATGTGTAAACACAATAAAGTACAACTCCTGAATAATAAATACAAAGTAATAAATTGAGCTTGACTCGGTTGGCTTTGATTAATCTTAAGTGCACTTCACCAACTCTCAGTTGAAGAGAATATAATCTTTCAACTCTTAATAAATGTTCTTGAGTATTTTTCTCTTTGAAGCTCTCTTCTTTTTGTTTTCTTTCTTTCGTTCTCTTGTTTTTGTTGATTTCTTTTTGCACTTCTTGTTCTCTCTTTATTTCTTTTGGTGTTTCCATACATTTATACCATTTGAAAGTGGTTGGAACACTTTTCTAGCTAATAGATAGGTTGAAAGAGCTACTGTAAGATAAAAACAATCATTCTGATTTACAGAAAAACTAGTCGTTGCTGTTGTTAGGCTCAAATGGGTCGACTCATCATCTCTAGGAATCGACTCGTGATCTTCAGGGGTCGACTCAAACTTGCTGTTATTTTTTCTGTGCTCTATCTTTCTTCTGCAATCACGTGGAGTCGGCTCTTTCAGTTCGGGGGTTGACTCGTCTGGTAATGGGTTGACTCGTTATTTTGAAGCGTTTACTCTTCAACGGATGGAGTTTTACTGCTTTTTATGTTTCCACTGTGGTCGTTCAAGGGTCGACTCGCTTGTTTTTAGGGGTTGATTTTTGTTTGACTAGAGTTGGCTCATGTTTGTCATAGGTCGACTCGCCAATTGGATAAAATTTTCAACTCTATCTTTTCTCTATGGCCAGTCGGGGGTCGACTTGCTTGTTTTTAGGATTGGCTCGTGTTAGACTGGAATCGGCTCGTATTTTTTATGCGTCGACTTGCCAATATGATGAATTTTGCAGCTTTGTATTTTTTGAGACTGTTCTGGGGTCGACTCGCGATCTGCTGGAGTCGACTTGTGATAGTGTATAAGTTAATGATAGCGTGCCAGGGTCGACTTATTGCAAATTGAGGGTTGACTCTTGAGATAGCTCAGAACAAAATTTCCTGTGTTTGCATGTGAGCTTCCAAGGATTGCTTCATGGATAGCTTGAGTTATCAGAGAACCCAACATTTTTTCTAGGAGAAGGGCGTTGAGGTCTTTCACTTCTTGAATAGCTGACTTTGGCCTTCTAAGCTCTTGATAGTGATTTGAAATCTTTCTTACTAAATCACTGTTAGTATAATATTTTTCAAAGCTTTTAATATTGTTAATGATATTAGTAAAGCGAGTAAACATTTTAGTGATTGACTCACTAGAATCCATTTTAAATAGTTTGTATTTATGTACAAGCATATTAATTTTGGATTTTTTGACTTGGTCAATGCCTTTATGAGTTACTTCCTGCCTATCCCAGATCTCTTTAGCAGAATAACAAGTTGATATGGGATTAAACTCATTAGTATTTAGTGAGCAATAAAGAACATTATGGCCTTAGCATTCAGCCGTGCCATCTTTTTATCAAATTCATTCCATTCCTCTTCGGGTTTGGGAAGAGACACACCATCAATAATTTTTGTGAGTGTGTGAGGACCATTAACTATGGCATTCCACATGTCATAGTCTAGTGCTTGAACAAAGATGTGCATGCGTGCTTTCTAATAGGTATAGTTTGTGCCATTAAAAAGTGGAGGTTTGTTTGTGTCCCTCGACATGAGATTCTAGTTGGGATTGTCATATATCTTTGACTCTTTGACGGTTAGGTCAATGAGAGGATTGAGTACCAGTCTCTGATACCGGTTGTTACCTAGCTATGCCCCCCAAGAGGGGGAGAATTGGGCTTCTCGAAAACTTAAATTTAATGCAGCAGAATAAAAACTTGATAGGTGAATAGTTATTTCAGCAATTAACGAATAAGTGAATATGCAGAAAATCAATGCAGACAAATCAAGCAATACAAACATACAAAATTTATAGTGGTTTGGTGCCAATCTTGCACCTACATCCACTTTTCAAGACACCCTTCTTGAAAAATTTTGCTATCATCTTTTTAGGATTAGAGTCCTATTGTTTTACACAGGCTCATAATCAACCCAATTGATTTTCACAAGTAATCACCCAAAACCAACACCAAGCCTATCCTCAGGCTCAACATAATCCAATTCACAGTTTGGATAGACTTTTTCTTAAGTTTCGGTCCCAAAAATTTGTCACAATAGAGTATAAAAAGTAATGTGTCAAACACAATAATGTACAACTCCTGAATAATAAATACAAAGTAATAAATGGAGCTTGACTCAGTTGGTTGGCTTTGATTGATCTTGAATGCACTTCACTACCCTTCAATTGAAGAGGATATGATCTTTTAGCTCTCAGTAAATGCTCGTGAGTATTTTTCTCTTTAAAGCTCTTCTTTTTGTTCTCTTTTTTGGTCTTATTTTTGTTGATTTCTTTTTGCACTTCTCGTTCTCTCTTTGTTTCTCTTAGTGTTCTTATGCATTTATACCATTTGAAAGTGGTTGGAACACTCTCCTAGCTGTTAGACAGGTTGAAAGAGCTGTTGTGATATGAAAACAACCATTCTGATTTATGGAAAAACTAGCAATTGCTATTGTTAGACGCAGAGGGGTCGACTCGACATTTTCATTGGTCGACTCGTGGCCTCCAGGAGTCGACTCGTGATCGTTAGGGGTCAACTCGAATTTGCTGTTATTTTTGCTTCGCTCTTTCTTCTGTGGTCATTGTGTAGTCGGCTCTCTCAGTTTCGGGGTCGGCTGATCTGGTGACAAGGGTCGACTTAATGTTTTCAGGGGTCGACTTTTTAACGGACTAAGTTTAACTACTTTTTGTCTTTCTACTATGGCCGTTCAAGGGTCGACTCGCTTGTTTCTGGGGTTGACTCTTGTTTGACTAGAGTCGTGTCTATTTCTCATTGGTCGACTTGCCAATGTGAAAATTTTCAGCTCATTCTTTTCTTTATGGCCATTTAGGGGTCGACTTGCTTGTTTCTAGAATCAACTCGTGTTAGATTAGAGTCAGCTCATGTTCTTCATGGGTCAACTTGCTAATATAATGAATTCCATAGCTTTTTGTCTATCTTTTGAGACTATTCTAAGGTCGACTTGCGATCTACTGAAGACAACTCGTGAAAGCATATCAAGCAGTGACAATATGTTAGGGTCGACTCTTGAGATAGCGAGCTTTCAAGGATTGCTTGAAGGCCTTTTAAGAGTTGTATATCTTGGTATAGAGCTTCAGATAAATCATCTTCATTACAGAGATACTGAAGGCTTTCTTCTTGGCTTTCTGAAATCAATTAAGCATACTCAAGGTAATAGATTAGCGATCCTTTTGCTCAATTATTTTGCATCATCGAAATCAACTCTTTAGGGTCAACAACATTCATACCCAAACTTGAATAAAATGGTATAAAATTTTCATGGAGAATGGCATTCATACCCCTAAGCATAATTTTGATTTTGTAATATTTTTTGAATTTTATTTTAATTTTTAATTTTTAAATCTGATTTTTTTAATTTAAAAATTATAGATTGAATGAAAATCTAAGATTTTGGTGTCACCGTGTAGATTTTTCCTAAATTTACAACATATCATGAAATAAGACTAAAATATGAAAATTTTACATGGCCTTACCCTATTTTTTCAATTTACGGCGAATTTTTGGCCTCAAAATAAAAAAAAAACTTACATAAATAAAGAGTGGAGAGTGCTATTATCTAATTTCAGCAAAATTCAGGTTGAAATCCATGAAAACAACAAGATTAGGCCAATTTTTAGTTTTTTAATATAAAAAGGGTTTGGAAGGCATTGAGAGCTCACGAGGAGGGAGGCGGGGGTGCTCTCAGCACCCCCAATTATTAGACATACATGAAGGGGGGGTATGCATGCCTGAATCGATGCGAACCACCCGATTGGCATCGGTACCCTATGGAACCGCCCGGTTTGGTGTGGTTCGGGCCATTTCTAGGCCAAGGAGGGGAACCATCCCAGTTCTCATCTAGCATGGTATAGTACGAGCCAAACCGCCCAATTTGGGATGGTTCAGCTAACCTTGCGACATGATAATAGTTTAGGATAAAAGATATTTTAAAAAATACATACTTATCTTTGTTAGTGTTAATATTTCTTTGTTGAGAACTTGGAACCTCTTGTTTTGATAGCTTCAACTCTAATTCCATCATGTAAACTTGGAAACTTGTGTGCATGCTTGTGTGAGGCCGTGCACATGGGCATGTGTGCTTTTGTGCGTGTATGTCTAATAACATTATTTAGATAAAAGATATTTAAACAAAACACTAAGACATCTTGTTGTGTTAATCTTTCTTGGTTGAGAATGTGGGACCTCTTGTTTTGATAGCTTCAACTCTAATTCCATCTTGTACCACTTCAAAACTCAATGACTTCTATGAATTCGAGTTCCCTGCTTTGTGGAATAATTTGCTTTATGAATCTTTAATTGATGCTAAACAAGAATCTAATAAAAACATGGAACATGCATTGATAGGAATTGATTTATGACAAAAGAGCTGCACATATGAAAAGGGAACCCCTCCCTCCCCCCACCCCTACGCCCCCCAGATTGGGAAAGGGCATCTAGGATTTCTAGTGATGCTTCTATTATACCTTTGCTAATGAATATCAACAAGATTAGTTGATAAGAGAGAAGAAATGACAGTTTTCTAATCTAGAAAAGAGTAAGAGGTTGACTAACATATGTTTCCCCTAGAGAAGTTAAGTCGCATACAAGTAAGAAAGAAAGGAGTGAAGAAGGAAAAGAGCACCAGAAGGGGATGAAGATAAAAGAGCAAACATAAGAAAAAAAAGGGATAGACTTCATAACGATTTGTTTGGAATGAAGTTGCACAACCTCGGAGCTTCATGGATTGCTATATATAGAGGCACTTGAATCACTCAAAGTCACAGGCTGAAGTACACTCTGACTATCCCAGTTTGTGGTTTTTCTATACCTTAAAATAAGGCACCAAAAGATTCTGGAGTTTTACTTATTCGAAAACAATTCTTGACGTATCAAAACTTAAACTCTATAGATTAAGTAATGATCCCATTTTTGTTTAAACATTTTGACAAGAAAATGATAGATAATCTGTGATTTTTTGCACACACCACTTATTATCAAGCTCAATATTTACTGATGTCTGATCAAGAAGTTATGCTGCTAATCACCAATGTTCCTTTGGTCACAACTGACACCATATCAACAAATTTTCTCTTATCATTTAAAATCTGATGGCAACTTCAACAAGTTGAACATGTAAGGTATGTCTAATCATGTATGAGAGATGCTCAGTATCAACCTTCTGGTCTTATTTAAGACATGGAAAGAGTCTAGACGAGGGCCTAAGGTAATTTGATATAGAGAACTGCATCTGCCACAACTTATAGCCATAGTGCTGAAAAGAAATGTGATTTTTTTCGGCAATTTTGTGAAAAAAAATTGCGTGAGAACGAAGAACCTACACCATGACCTTTATTAATGTTGAAAAGTATTATGATGAAAACCAAGTTAGCATACTTAAATGGAGTCGAGTAAGAAAAGCATATCGAATGGGTGTATTAATCTAATAATAATGATATGTATGTAGATATCACTTGTCATAAGACTAGGGATATTTATGGCAAATTGATGTTCATGAGGAATTAGATTTCATGCTAGTCTAATAATAATGATGTGTATGTAGATATTGCTTGCGATGAGACTGGGGATATTGATGGCAAATTGATATTCATGAGGAATTAGATTTCATATGGTGCATATATTTGTGGATAAATTGTTGCTGAATGATGAGATTGGAGAAAGTTAAATAGGTCTTACTAAAGAGGGTTTGAGATATTAAACAGTTCTAGGAAAAAAATGGATTCATGGAGTGGCAATTTAGCAAGATTGCACAAGGAGATATTGTTGTAAGTAGAACTAACAGGATCTATCTTTCTTTATCAAGATGCTTACATAAATTGGCTTTCCCATTTGTAGGTCGAGTTCCATTAAATATAGAGGTTGATATAGATACAAAGTAAAGAAGAAATTAGTGTTTAATTGTAAAGGACGAAAAACAGACTTGAGAACCTGCTATTATCACGTTCTGTGTCTCACTAGATCACATTTCTCTGCATCTTGCATCATATTGGTGTAGCTAAATCAGAAAATGCAACTATAAAATCATTTTGAACTCATAGATTTTCTTTTAAATATGGTATTGGATGTAAGTATAAGTTTATTGTAACATATAATTCCAATCATCATGACATGTCTCAGGGATGTGGGTGTAACTTGGCAGTTGTAGCCTTGGGTCATAATCTGCCTTCGCTGGAACTAGAGATAGATGTATCAGGCTTGATCTGAATACATGCTAATAGGAACAGAAGAAAACAAATGGGGAGGGCCGGGGTTGGGGGTTGGCGATTTTGAAAAACCGTGGTGTGAGGCAACACATAGACCTTGAGACAGAAGGCATATAAGCTTCATAAGTTTTCCTTCATATTAACAGATATATGAGAAAGAAAAGATTTAAGATATGAGTTTCCTCCTACTGACTAAATTTGCATAGGAAAAGTTTCACTTGTGAAAAGTATATCGAAATGTAACGAATTTTATGTTATCCTCGGCACTATTTTTGTGTAAACCTCAAAGTGCATGGAGAATTTCTTGGCAGACACAAGTTTGGCCTTGTGATCCACACATAATGTCATGCAAAAATGAATTAGGTTGCCCCTCATATTGTATTGGAAACCTACTGTACATATGGCTCTTACTAGGGCATCCTATAAAGTGCAAGGTGTTGCCAAACATGAGCCTCTTCTTGCAATATCTATGCCCCACCTCATATTGTAAGAACCATGAGTTTATATCGCTTGTACCCTGAGCCTTTAGGCATTTTTGGAAAGTGAAACCTTGAGGTGTAAGACAAGATCCACCTAAAATAAGGACTTCTTTTTTTCAAAGGACAAGAACTAGTTCGAGTCACCATTTCAGGAAGAGGTGATTGATGGGCTTCAAGTTTTAACCTTCTCTTGCTGTGAGGAGAGAGCGAGGTGTGACAATTCTTGTTACTTTAAGTTAATAAGTGGTTATGGGTTGAAATAAGGAAGTTGCATAGAGATTTGGTTACCTTATAAAGTAATTCAAAGGCTCAAATTTGATTCTTTTTGTTATAACCAACCCTAAGATGAATTCCTCCCTTGAGCCTGGTTATCTAGGCTGAAATCTGAATCTCAAGCCTGCAACCAGAATACAAGCCTGCAATTATGCGGACAACCATTAGGAAAATCATGTTGGATAAACCTGTTGACACCCTTATGTGCAATCAGTTTTTAGTTATGTGGTTTTAGCACTGACTTGCTCATCAAAGATGAAATTAGAAATATTATCTTCCATTTTTTTGCACTTTTAGGCTTTACATAACATTAACATCAATGTAAATATTTTTTTGCAGCCGTTTGGATTTCAGTGGTGTCCTTTCCGTGGGTTTACGCAACTTGCATCATTATTCGAGTAAGCTTGTTTCTCAACTGCAATTGCATCTTCTTTGTTCTTTTATCTTCCTTTTAATTACTTTTGGGCCAAATAGCTTATTTTGCATTGAGCTATTTAGACTTGTGTTTGATATTTGTGTCATGCATTGTACATTATCTATTACTGCAATTTGCTTTGTTAGTTGCCATATTTGCACTGATTTGTGTACGCTGAGAAACTTATTGGTGATAGCTTGAATGTTTGTGAGCATATAGCCTTGAGTTTATGTTGTGTAACAGTATCGAAAGTTTCTTGATATGCAGGAATGCTGATTTAGAATATTTTGATTTTGTATGTACTTAAAATTGATTCTTTCATTTGTGTTGCTCACCTTTATGCTTTGATGCGCACATGGCTTTTCAATCTTCTCTACTTGTTTAGTACGTTAATTTGTGCTACTTGTTGGTTATTTCATCTTCTTATGGATATGCTAGGTATTTGCCAGGACTTTGCATGGTATTCTCATTGTGCTTTTATCATTTAATTTTTGTATTAATGACTGTGTTTTACATGGCTATATCTCACATATATAGGTCTCAGTTTTTCCATTTTAACAAGGATCATGCTCCCATAAGTTATATTCAGTTCTATAGAGGTATCTAGGTTTTGTTTCAACTCTAATCATGAGGCTCAACGTTGACCTTTGCCCCCTCTAAATTAGCTATCTCAACTTTTGTATCCTTATAGATGAAAACAAATGTTTTCCTAGGATGGTCAGATTCCTATGATTGTCTACTTTCAGTTTTGCCCTTGTTCCTACCTAGTTTCTACTAGAGGCTGTTTTTCACTTTAGGTCCTTAATTGGTAATTGTTTAGTACATCCACCAATTAAACATGGAAAACACAAGTTGTTTTTGTTTCTCCCTAGGTGTTATCTTGAAGTTAGCGGTTGAAGTTATCTCCCTTTGCATGGTGAATTTAGGACTCCAAACATGTCCTACAAGTATGTTGGTTACCAGGTTTTTCCTTCTCTCCTCGTTCCAACCATCCATTATTGAATATATTGCCTTTTCTAGGGTTAAAACTGGATTGGATACGGATCGGATACCAGTACATTCATATCCATATTTGTTTTATTTGAAAAATATAGATACAGAAACGGATATTAGTCAAATAAAAAATTCTTATTCGTATTTATTTTATACAGATATGGATACAAATTGGATACTGGAAATATGGATATAAATACGGATATAAGTTGAATAATTAAACTTTATGACCATAGATTCAAAGATATTACTAAGTGGATGGTAAATCAATTTAATAGCATGTTAATATGGTTATATATTTCTCTTAAAAGTTCATGAGTGCTATATAAAATTAAATATGGTTACAAATAGAATCGGTTATTCGGATACGGATCGGGTCTATCCATATTCATTTTCTTTGATGGATATAGATACGGATACAAATATTAGTTGGATGCTCAAATTTCTATCCATATTCGGAAAGATTTGGATATGAAAACAGATCCGGATAGATATAATCTGGTCCACTTTCACCCTTAGCCTTAATTTTTCTTTTTTCTGGAGCTGAGTAATATTTTCTTGATAATTATCTTTCCTCTTAAACTAAGTTTTTTTGCCTTCTCTTTCTCCTCCTGTTGACTCTCTTCTTATGCCCCTATTTCATACTTTTCTGCTTTTCCAGCGCCTTCTATTGCACATTTATACCAACCAGTATGGTGGTCATATGTTCAAAGATGTTCGATCAAATAGGTCCAGAAGCTGTCATTAGTTTCATTGTAATGATCTTTCCTCTCTGATTTCCCATTCTCACCTTGGTATCTTCTCTATGTCATCATTTTTTAGTTTTAAAAGCTTATCATTCTTTCCTTGCTTTCATTCTAGCTAATTCTTCCAACTTCAATATTCTGCTGCAACCATCCACTTTCAGCAGGTACCTCCAGTGTATTATTATAAGAAATTTGTTTTGCTCCTGTATTTGCCTTTCAGCTTTAGACTTCAGCAAATCAGATGATTGATGCAAGTATTTTAAGCTAAAAGGAAGAGCCTTCTTGCATTTCTTAATGATCCAAACAAGTGTGCTTTAGAGGATCAAAGGTCATCACATGACAGGAAGCGGACAACAAAAATATTTATGTATGTGTTGATAATGTTAAAATATGTTATACGAACCCTTTCCGTATTTTTTTAAATGAGGCATCATGGACTTTGTTATATGCAAATGATCTAGTGTTGGTTGATGATTTTTAAACAAGTGGATGTTAAATTATAAAGAAAGTTTTAAGGATATGGGTTTAAACGATTTAGAGTTCTATTGCTAAATCACATATCATTTCATCTAAGGTTCGTCATTTCGGTACTGGACCCTATACCGGTGCCACACTAGAATAGTGTCAGTACGGTAAGCTACGGATTTTTTTTGGCGTACTCTGGTACTGGTACCAAACTGATACGGTACGGTATGCTCTATACCATATTGTCCGGTTCGGGCCGATACGGCGTACCATGATTTCATCCATCATCGTTACTTTGTGTGTTATCTCCTTGAATTACATAGGAATTGAATATCAAACATTAAGAGATTAATTGCCATTTCACTTGTTTTCGCTATTTTCTCGGGCACTGATACACTCCCCACATCTCTTGTGCTACATTACCTTTATTAATAGATACTTTATGTATGATTTACTTTGAGTTAAAAGGTAGCACCAGTGTAAGTAATTCCACATACAATTACTATTATTCTCTTAGGTTTAGGATTTTTTCCAAGATATTGCTACTATGATGGAAGAAAAGGCATAGTAATTCAAATTATAAGGTTTAAAGGAATAATATGTTGGGGAATTAGATTTTTGAGTCACATTATGAAGCTATTAAGTAACTAAGAAACGGTTTAGAAATTTAATCAATATTTTTAAAAGCAATCCATCCTCATGCGAAGAGGTTGAACCATTGAAGCAATTATTTTACTTACATGGCTGATGCAAAAATTTGAAATGAAAAGGAAGTTTAGGAATAGAGTGATCCCCACAAAGCTTATCATGAGGCATTAAGGGTTATTATATGGTCTGTGAAGTGGAAGATACCAGTACAGAATTAGTGAGGATATTCTATGAGGGGCCCCTTGGTTTATCTTATAGGCAAATTGGTTAGTCATGATTAAAAGGTTGAATTTTGCACTGAAGATCAGAAAGTTATAAATATATGGTTTCACTATTTGCCAGGATAAATGAAGGGCATGGAATGCTACATTAGGCCATGGAATAAACTCATTAAATGAGGAATGAGATACTGACAGTCATTTTTGGTTATGTGGTTCCATTGGCAAGACTTCCTCCAATTGAAGATGTGGTTTGTTACAGTGAAGATGTGCTTTTGGAGGGAGATGGATAATGTGTATCAAAGGGTGTCCTACTACTCGTTGGTCTAGGGAGGGTTAGAAGTTCGCAGCTTTCTTCCCATGTGTAGGAGGCTATTTCTGTATTTCGAACCTGAGACACCTAGATTAGAATGGAATGTCCAGGCCATAATGTGTATGTAAGATTCATTTTACCATATAGAGAATAATGTTGGGCATGGGTACGTATGGGCCTGCACCTTCGTCTTAATCAATAGGCTTTTCCCCATGTATACAGAGTCATAAAGATGCAGGTCCAACTTGATGAATCAAGAATGGTGTATGAACAGTGATTAAATAACAAAAATGAAATCAATGGTATGCAGTAAAAGGACGGTTAAGAGCCTGAAACAAGTAAACTATGTGGCACTTAGAGTGAGGTCCTACAACTTGAAATGTATTCGAAAAGTTCACCATAAGTCAATTATGGCTAGTGAAGTTGTTCTTAGATAAATGTTGGAGGTTTAGAAATCATGCATGATAGAGCACAGAACTTGATAAAGGTAGTAAAATGACAGTTAATGATACTTTCATTCTGAAGAAATCTGCATTTACAAGAATAACAAAAATAGAGCCATTAAGGGAATTTGAATCCATGTGATAAGGCTGGTTTTTAATGATTGACCAATATATTTTGATCAATATGCTGGGTTTATCCCATGATTTTAAGTATTGAATATATCCTTGTCAACGTTCTTAGCTTTTGGCCTGCCCGTATAACATTAGTAAAATGAGCAAAAAAGAACGATGGAGGGAAGGTTATTGATGAAGGTGTAATTAGTGTTCACTTTGAGTTTGAAATATCCCTCTCATTTTTAGGTCTTCATTTTCTACTTTTAAACCAATTAAGTCAAATTTATGAAGCTATTATAGCCACAAACACTATAGCCACAAACACCAATTCTATATTCATAGGAGAATGTAAAGAATGATTGCAGTTTAAGTGGTGGTTCTCTTGATTTTCCCATTGAGTAAAGAAGATTTTACTTTACCCAATGGTTCTTTATACTATCAAGTTGGACATGATGATTATGTCTGAAGAATTCAACTCCAAATTGGTACAAGCCCATGGGTTGTATCATGCATCAAATTCTGTGATGTCAATGCATCATGAGGTTGCCGTAGGATTCTTCTAGCTTGGAGCTTATTCAGAAGTTTTATGCCTAGGAATTTCTCCAACTTAAACTACCATTTCTTATATTGCATATTGCTTTTCCAGATTAGTATTTGAGAATGTAAAGATGCTTGCTAAAATTTTTGTACATGGCCTATATATCTTGATTCTTGATGCTAGCGAAATTGACTTCAGAGTTATTCTGCCTGCAGGGAAGGAGAACCCCAGCCAAGCTCTTGTAAGCACTTTGCCTATCTCTGAGCAATAATTCTCTTTTTAGAAGATCTTATAACAATTAAGTAATGTTATCTTTATATTGATTTTTCTTGCTCTTTGCATCATCAAAGATCATGAGTTAATGGGCAACTCAGCATATGGAGACCATTCAAGTGCTTCAAGTAGTTCTCATTCGTGCCCATACTTGGCCATGCATGGGTTTTCTCATGCTACACATGCTGCACCTTCAAATTCTTCTGACTCTCTTCCTGACAATGGTCAATTTCATCGACATCCAACTAGCTTGGGAGGACAATCATCGGCTGATATGATCAACTCCCACAGTTTTCCTGCAACTGAGCCACAAAACCACAACTGGCAGCAACAGCATTCATTTTCATTTCCTTTGCCTGGAAATGGCGATCAGTCTGCATCTCAGTTTGGTTTGAGGTTATCTAGAAATGATACCGGCAGCCAGCAGAGATTAGGATCATTTGTGCATCCCCACCCTCTTATGCATGGGTAAATATCACTATATCTTTTTGCTATAATGTTTACATGTTTTCCTCTGTCTCTAGTGGACCTATATTATTGGCTTGACATCAGATACTACTCTCTTAACTATTGCAGGTCTGTTGCACGCAGTGGAAACAATTTAGTCACATCACTAGGACCACCAGTTATAGGGGAGGTTAGGGGTCATAGTCGGGGTCTTGGCAGTCACATCTATCTTCAGTCTGTATCTTCTTCGTCGCTGCAAACCTCTCCCTTTGCTCCGATCAGGAGAATGAGGCCAAGGGGTTTAACTCTAATTTCTTCAGTCACATCCTCTTCCTCAGCTGAAATTGGCAGTTTCTATGGCTTCTCTGTATCTGAATCTATAAGCAGGAATCATCAAGAAGGTGAGAACATCGGCAGACCTATCGACCGGTTTTATGGATGGGGTAGAGAGGGTTTCTCGCCGCTACCCTGGATCCCAGTTGAGGGTGAATCCCAGTGGTGGAGTCCTTTTAATCCTAATCAGAATCCTCAGCCAGGAAGCTTCGCTCAGAGAGCAGCTGCTTCTGAAAGGATCCCACAGAGCCATCCTGAGAATGGGTATCAGCACATGCCCCCTCCTCGAATGCCACCATACATCTGAGGAGTGCTGCTGCTTAAGATGCTTAAAGATTGAACTTTGTTTTTTCGTTTTGTGTATCACCCATGTCGCATAAAACTTCCTGTTTTGGACGAGGGAGCTGTGGATGTGGCAGTTCTGTATGGGATTTGAAATTGTGGACGGTGGTGCTACTAGGATGTTTCCTATGGTTTTATCTTTAGTAGCCCTGACTCTGGCGGTGGGCTGTGCTTTTTCTGTTTAGTCTGCTCTTGAACATTATATATAAAAGCGGAAATAGAGATGGAAACCAGGGCATAGGTGTTGTTTCTATGTTATTTATATGAACCTGCTCTTATTTCCCGATTTCGCCATCGAACTGCAATAATGCATCAACAATGTACCAGGAGAGAACTCCTTCCATGTGGTTTATAGAAATATGCTACAACCATGAATAAAACTGATATTTTGTTCTTTGATGTTACAGGCTTCATTTTGGAGAGCCAACTGATGAGCGCATCTGATAGGTATGTCTTACTCTATATCCTCTTGCAATTATAAAACACTGGAGTCCTAGCACGTGCCAAGCAAAACCTATCGACTCAAGTACTCGAGAGTGTGTGAGAGAGTGAGTGTTGTCCTGAGAGGATGGAAGTTGAACAGAGTCCGGTAGGTGGTGCGGCGTCGTTGCTGGTGGTTGAAATTTTGAAAATGAACAGCCGTTCTTGAAGAACATGATTGATTTCACTGCAGAGGGTGGCCTGTGCACAGGTGTTGACGGAGAAGGAATTATCAATCAGCAATCAATTGAGAAGGAACCATCTCATGGTGGGGAAGAAGGTAATGTCCCACACCATTCATGGGTGTCGGTGATAAGAGAAACAAGGAATGTTTCTACGTTAACTAAGGTCACTGTCGCAGATATTAATAATTTGAGAGCTCACTTCGAAAAAGTTGTCAAATTTTCAAGTAATGAAGTGAAAGTAGCCCAAGTGGAATGGCTGCTTGCTGTCATCTGAAAAACTGTGGGGAAGAGACTCGGCCTTGACTTCCTAGTTAACTCGTTGAAGGCCTCGACTTGGTCTTGGCTTTCTTGTCAACTCATTTTGAGGCCTTTGCTATTGGCGCAGAACACTTCGCATTCCATTTTCAGACTGAGGAGAACATGCATAAGGCCTTTGTTAGAACCATGGAAACCTAAGTTTCGTGGGCAGAAAAACCAAAGATGGATGAATTACTAGCGTAGTTCCCGAAATAAGTCAAGATCCTGGAGGTGTAGCATCGGTGGCTGGAAAACCTCTTTGGCTACATGACTGGACAGAGAGATAAGGTTGAGGAGCTTTGTTCTGAGTTTGTATTTCGGTTGATCTTAAGGAGCCGTGGCAAGGTGAAGGGGAAGATCTATCTTGGCAACCATTCACCTATGAAGAAATTCCTGTTTATCTGTGGTCGAGTTGGACATGGGGCCATGGAGTGTTCATTTGAGAAAATGGTAGGCAAAATTGCATGGTAGCACTTCTTCAAATGGAGGAAAGATGGAAGACGCTTCCCAGGAACCTGACGTTTGGCCTAAGTTTAGCTACTTCTGGGACGAGGAAAGGCCTAAGGCAGTTATATCTCTGGCGGAATTTAGGCCCCCTTTGGGAAGCTTTTGGGGGGCCAAAAGTCCTTCAAAAGCACTTTTGGATTGTTTTAGCTTTCCCAGAAAGCTAAAAATAGCTTTTTGGGAGAAGTTTCATTTTGGAGCTTTCCAAAAAAACTATTTTGGAGCTTTTCAAAAAAGCTATTTTGAGCTTTGTCGGGAAGCTATTTTTTTTTACCAAAATATTCATAATAAATATAACAATTACATACTTTGTTCCTTTATAAACCTACAAATTTGCTGGAGCCCAAATAAAGAACCCTAGCCATAGATCAGACTCTCTTCTGTGCAAGAAAAGATATTCTTATTTCCTATTATTGTATTATATTGTAAATATAATATTATATTACATTATATCATAATACATTAATATGTTATGTTAAATAATTTAATATTATGTTATATTA
>JAOXJJ010001078.1:526106-539796 GCA_025769935.1 Phoenix roebelenii | reverse complement strand
ATAGCAGGTGCCATGCGCATTAATTGTTGAGTAAGCCGGAGGCGCGCATTAATTGTGGAGTAAACTGGAGGTCTTCAAGAGCCATGCGTGATGATGGTTGAGTAAGTCGGAGACGCGCATTAAATGATGGAGGCGATGGCAGAGTATGGTCTCCGATCGGGTTACGGAGGGATGTGACCGCGGCAGGTGAACGGAGAGGACTTCCGAAAGGGTAAGCTCTGAGGTCATGAGTGTTGGGCGTATCCAAGGTCGGGCGTATCCGAGGTCGGACATATCCGAGGCCGGGCACCTGGTTAGGCGTCGGATCAGGAGCTCGGAGGTCGAACGCTTTCGAGGTCGGGCGCCTTTGATTGTGTGTTTCTTGACGTGCTCACGTGTTTTGGGGCAATTTGTATTACCCCAACAGTTTCCATAACTATAAGGATATTCAAAACAAATATTCAGCAGGGAAAACAAAAGGGAGGATATTTTCCTTACCATTTTCATAGATAATAATTGTAAGATTTCCATATTTCACTTTAACGTGGTCAAGCAATTTTCTCAGACCCCATGAAGCTGGTTTTGGAGGAGGCATGCTTGAGTAACTGAAATCCTGCATAAAGTTTTAATTTGTGTCAAGGATTTAGAACATACTGTCCTGATTAGCACTTAAGCTGACTCAATAACCAGTTTACTGCACACCTTCCGAAAGTTCCTGGTCAGCACTGCATCAAATGGGCACATTTGCTATCAACACTATAATTATTTTAAGGAAACTAATGACAAACTAAGAACTACTGTAATACAGAAATTGAGTATTATATTGATGGAGGAAAAATAATCTAATGGCTCTAGTGTCTTGTAGGTTGGCCTAATCAGTACACCTTGTCTGGAACAGACAGCACAAGAGTGAAGCAACAGAGTTGAAGCCGAGAGAGAATGTTTATATCATTAAAAGATGTAAATTCTTGCACATATTCATATATACATTACTGAGTTTTTAATATGGTTAAGCAGAAAATCAGTGAGGTAGTGTTCTGTCATTACTTGGTATAAAGAATGATGTATGTAAACTTGAAATTGCTCTTCAGGTTATAATGATATGTTGTACTCGTAATAACTCTAAAGACTGGCTCTCTTAAAAGCAAATGTTTAAATGCTCCTAAGCTGCTTACTTGATGTGACAGATACATCTCCAAGGTAGTCGCTCTCATTCCTGTCCTGATGCTTAGGAGCTGCTTTCACATAAAATACTGTGTAATGGTTGAGGCCGATAAAATCATATGATGCTTTCAACTTCTTTGATTCTTCTGCAGTGAAAGATGGTAATCGAGACCCTACAATCTTCTTCATGGCAGCAGGGTATGTTCCATATACAAGAGGATCCACGGACCTAGTTCAAAGCAGATGATTTCCGAGATTCTCTTAATTCTCAAGTTTTTGTTTGCTTGGACTAGATAAGGAAAAGGGACGAAAAGAAGGAATAAAAAGAGGGGAAAATGAGGAAAATGAGCAACCGCAAACTCATGGTTCTTACCACCCTATGTGGAATTCAATCGTTTGCTGTGCCGCAGCAATATCCTCTGCTGAGTTTGTGAAAGGCTCAAACCTAAACCTTAGGATGGTCAGTCCTATCGGACCACCTTGCTCTGCTTGCACACGAAAAGGATGCTCTTTTTTTTTTTTTTTTTGCTAAAACGGATATTTCATACAACATGGGTATGAATACATCTAATAAAATCAGAAAACAAAAGGTTCTTAAGCGCACCGGCATCTCTCTCTTCCCAGACCATAAGTACCTCATGAGTGGCTTGCAATATATGCCGCCACTCAGTCGACTGCTCCGTTGGCCTCACGATATACATGTATAGCTCGAAATGGATGTTTATCTTTTGAGGAACAGAAACATGGTGAGATTTTGGGAACCGGATACTTGTCCTTGTACAAGGAGGCAACTGATGCATGGAATAATAATATATTGTGAACAACGATGTAAGGTTCTGTTGTCGAATCCCCCTTGGTGCAATTAAGGGCAAGGCCAAACGGATAAGAGCAGTGCGCTGGTGGAAACAGCCCAACATCATAACCACCAACCGCTTCTAGGTTCGGTTCGTTGAAAGTAGTCCAGAACTTCACTCTATCAGCAAATTCTCAAAAGCAGACATTAACATAAGCTGTGTAATCCTCTCTGCATCAAAACCATATCATAAAACCACTTCGCTGCATTGCTATTATGAATAAACATGAGTTAAATTTTCATGTGATATATATATAATTAGTGCAGAAGTTTACACTATCTTTGGGCACAGAAATCCTGCATACTCATATTGCAATGCTTGGGGAAGGTCGAAGTGGTAAAGAGTTACATGGGGTTCTATTCCTGCAGGATTACCAATGTTTGAAAAAAATAAATAAGGTCTTCAGCAATTAGGTCATCAGGAAATCAAATTCTTCAAAAAAGTGTAATTCCCATCTAATAACATCAGATTCTTTACTTAGATAAACATTTCCATACCATAGCTTAATAGCTCATTTATTAGATTGTTGTAGTACTGTAATCCTTTTGGATTGACAGGTCCTCGCCCATCTGCAAGAGTAGGACCATGAAGCATCATACTCAAGTTTTGGATAACAAATGCTTCTGTTGTAACACAAATAATAAAGAAGTCATCCACAGAGTTACCAGGAATAAGCCGGGACCAGGAGATGGAAAATCTATAAGCTTCCAGGCCCATCTCATGCATCAGTTTCACATCTTCCTGCCATCAAATAAAAAAAGGATATTTGCCTGAAATTCTTCAAACTATGCTTGTGTTATAACAGCAGCGCATCTCTCCGAGTAGTAGACAGGCTTGCCTTGTATTTGTGATATTGGTCCGCTGCTATGTCTCCTGTGCTCGTCTTTACTTCTCCCTGCAAGGAAACCCATAAGACTTGATCTAAAGACTGACATACTACTTCACAACACTTGACATAACAGTATTTGACGGACCAGCATGGGTGAAGGTATCCCAGATACTGGGCTTTCTTCCATCCTCTGCAACTGCTCCTTCTGCCTGCAGTCCACCAGAACAGCCCTCTTACGAGCTGAGTCACATACGGATACCGGGTAGCCGAATCCTTGTTTCTTTAGCAGATCTTAGTCTATTAACCAGTTTTCTTAATTGTGTTTCTCTTCTTTTTTTTTTTTACTTCTATTGTTGTTTTCACCGCATTGCTTGTAAATTCTGATTTTTATGTGGCAATTCTGATTTTGATGGGTTTGAGCTAGTAATCACTAATCAGCTTTAAATTTGCATTCTTTGTTAGTGCTTTATTTTCCCAAACAATAGCCAACAGAAGAGGAGAGAACCGTTGTAATTCTCGTCCTTTATTAATACCAAAAAAATGCGATACCGTTGTCTTACCTGGTAGGCAACGGTACCAGCACCAAAAATAAAGCCATCTGGGAAGTCATCTCTATACCGATGGCTATCCCCCTAGCTACTGTCGTCAGAGCAAGGAGAAGGCTCGACAAAGACCACCCTCTCTCGATCCCCACCACCGTTTGCATTTCCTTGGAAAGCTAATCTTAACTATATTGTCAGTCTCAGTCTTAATTTGTACTAACATATAATCTGTGTGATGCACATGATATAGTTACTTTTCTTTTTTCAATTATTCTTAAGATGAAATATAGCAATATAATAAATTGTAATAAATAGAAGGTTTCTATAGTCAATTTTTTGTTGCAAATTAAGCAACGAATTTTAATGATGGCCAAGTAAAATTTCAGTCATTAGTACTAGCCTTATTAATATTTGCACAGATACTTTGTATAAGCTGTACTTTCATATATAAACTTCAGTCATTAATACTTGCATCATTGATATTAGCCTTGGTGCATTGTTTGTTTTTCCTTTTTTAGCAGTTTTTAAATTACAATATAATATTATAACAAATTACAATAACTAGAATGCTTTAATAGCCAAATTTCTATTGCACATTATACAATAAACTTTAATGATAGTGCTTACACCCTATATTAACAATTTAGCTAGTAGCTAAGAATAAGCATCATATGGATTAGGTTTGATAAAACCAGAGTAGGCGAGAATCATATGATTTTTGTTGGATTGGGAACCATGACAATTTCATCAAGTGTGGAGGTAGAGATCGGAGGAGAGTTAGGTCAAAAATAGATCAAAAGCCTAGAACATGGCCATGATCAACTGTAATACACGGAGACAGACTCAGGCAACTAATCTCAAACACGGACTTGTATCTTAGACCAAAGTAAAAGGGATGGTCAATATAAACTAAGCTAAGCTAAGACCAAAAGGTATGATTATTAATTTGAAAGTTGCGTTCCAACCATGCTAATGAACATGCATAGTGGAGGCTAACTTGCCTTAATTATCAAAATTACCAAGAGTGGCGGCTAGACGTGGTACCATTTATCACAATATGTAGTTATTGACTCTTAGTATAAACAAGTAGAAATTGTACTTTATAAAAGGATCCTTCGACAATCAATCAAATGCAGTTTATCTTATTTTAGTCTACCCTAGTTTCTACCTTAGAAATAGGAGTAACTTAACTCGCACTACCGTAGCCTAGTGCAACATCCGTCTCCTATAACCCAACATTACAGCTCTACTATTGTCTAGCACTATATCACTTTACTATAGCCCAACGTTGTGCCCTTTATCCATCGAATGGTGGTGTGATAGTGACAAAAGTCCTTGCAGATCAAGGCTCCTGGTCCTGCACTACTCTATCCTCCCTTCAATTACTTTTTAGCTGATCTAACATTAACAGCACACCCGTGCATACTAAACCATGCCATTTGGCTTGTCACTACTCTTCTCTATCATACCTAGATAGGACTTTGCCAGCAGCCCTAGTGATATATTTGAATAAGATGGAAAGAGCACCAACAAGCCTTGTGCCATACCCGATAGGATGTTACCCAATCATTGTTACACTAATCTTAGTAAAATATTGTGTAGTCATCGTCATCTTAGTGTCGGTGGGATACTAAGTGGTCATCGGCACACTATTTTTGGTAGGACACTGCATAGTCATCACACCCTAATCTAGGTGGAATACTATGTAGTCATCACCATACTGATCTTAGTAGGATAATTTATAGTTGTCATCATGCTATTAGCTCCTAGTTATTTTATTGGTTTAATTCAAAATTTCATTCTATTGTGACTTAAATGAAAATCTTGTATCCCTTTTTATCATGAGCCGACGTTTGGTCTAAGGAGTCGACCCCTTGGAGCAGGAGGGAGCTTCGAGTCGACTCTAAAGGTAACTCAAAGTTTTGCAGGTGATGGAGAAGTCAACTCAGAAATTGATGGGACAACCCCCTACCCGGGAGTCGACTCAAAAATTAGCACGAGTCGACCCTTGTGTCGGGGGACGAGTGTTATACCCGAACGTTCACAATTTTTTTTCATTTCTTCTACTCCCTTCTTTCACTTGAAACTCTCTCCTACCCTCTTCTCTTCCAAAATCTATCTATCCTTGACCTAAATTTTCTCTATTTGGGGTTAGATTACTCTCCCATGGCTCCAAAGAAGCAGACTTTCCCATGGATAAAGCAGATGGAAATCCTAGTTCCATCGAAAAGGCATTAGCTAGGTTCGATCGTGTTCCTTCGCAAGTTGAAGAGGCGGTTCCTTCTCCTCCCCAAGCTATCTAATGCCAGAAAGATAAAAAGGGGAGAAGACAAACAACGAGCAAACCAAAACCACCCAAGAATTTAAGAATAATGGTAAACCCAAATCTTCAAGGACAAGAATAATGGATAGATAAAAACTCACCACCCAAAGGAATCCACCCAAGAGATACAGAGTTTGATGTAAAAGAAAACTCACCACCCAAAGAAATCTACCAAAGGAATACAAAATTCTAGTAATCACCACTTATAGATAATCTTCTTGAGATACAAAGCAAAAGGACGTTCACCACACAAAGAATGTCTAGAGATATAGAACACCCGAAAGAAGAAACTCGTCAAGCCAAAGGCTTAATCCTTAATTCACTCAAACTTGAAATTAAATTCTGAAAACATAACATAGGGTATGCCTTTATATAGGCACGTTTGGAATGCTTTTCAAGCAATTACAATCAATAATCCTAAATGTAAGGAGAAAAACAATCATAATTAGGCGTTTCATAAGAAAAAAAATACCATAAATAGGCATTCTGAAATTTACCCTTGCTTAGGTATAAACCAAAAATAAATTATCATAGAAAAAAATTCTTTTTTGGTTCCTTAAGCACCCATGTCCATGCTCCCCCGGTTGAAAAAGACTCATCCTCGAGTCTGGAGCAGCTTCATTTTCATCTCCATGATAAGGGGAGAAGTCAGATATAGTGAATGTGCTGAAACACCTCGTCTTCTAAAAGTTCAACCTTGTAAGTATTCTTCCCGACACGTCGCAACACCTTGAATGGATCATTAGCTTGAGGCATCTTTGTTGAATTATTGTGTTGATGGAATATAAGCCAAATCCAAGGGGCTAATTGGATTAAGGCCATACATTTCTTCAAATGGACTGCAACCATTAGTTTGACTTGTGGAACAGTTGTAAGCAAACTCTACTTGAGCTAACATAAGATCTCACTGATGAATGTTTTTACCTACAAGACTTCTCAATAAATTTTCTAAGCTTCGATTAACAACTTCAGTTTGACCATTGGTTTGAGGATGATGTGACATGCTGGAAAGTAATAACTTCAATCCAAGCTTTCTCCACAAAGTGTGCCAAAAGTGACTCATGAACTTGGTATCTCTATCCGAGACAATCATTTTTGGCATGCTATGAAGTCGCACAATCTTTCGAAAGTACAAATCAGCTATACGTGAAGCATCTACGGTCTTGCTACATGAAACAAAATGTGCCATCTTCGAAAAACGATCAACAAGAATCATGATAGAATCCTTGTTCCTTTGTATCCGCGGCAACCCCATCACAAAGTCAATGCTAATTTTCTCCCATGGTGAATTTGGAACTAGTTATGAGGTATACAAGCCTATGTTTTGCCTATGACTCTTGGCTATATGACAAATCTTGCATCGCTCCAACTGCCTCATAATGTCTCACTCCATTCTAAGCCAATAAAAATGAGATGCCACCAATGAAAGAGTTGTCTTGCCCAAAATGTCTAGCTAGGCCACCTCCATGAGCTTCTAGAATATTTGCCTCTTGCAATGAGCATTAAGGAATGCATAACCAATTGTGCTTGAAAAAAAAAATCCATCCTACAAGACAAAATGATTAAATGACCCTTTCATGCATTCAGTTAGAATAGCACCGAAATACGGATCATCTTGATACAGCTCCTTGAGAACTTCAAAACCTAAAAGCTTCACTTGCATGGTAGACAGTAAGGAATATCTTCGACTTAGGGTGTCGACCACCTTATTATGAAGTCTGGACTTATGCATAATGGTGAATAAAAAATGCTACAAAAATTTCACCCACTGAGCATGCCGTCGATTCAACTTGTGCTGCCCATAGATGTATTTCAGTGCTTCATGATCAGAAAAGAGAACAAATTTCTTGGGCAAAAGATAATGGCTCTAGTGATTCAAGGCTTGCACGATGGGATAGAATTTCTTGTCATAAGTAGAGTTTTGCCTCCAAGACTCGCACAACTTTTCGCTGAAATAGGCAATAGGCTTACCTTCTTGACTAAGGACAGGATCAATCCCCACATTAGAAGCATCACAATCTACTTCAAATAAGCCTTCAAAATTTGGCAATACTAAGACAAGAGCTTCAGTTATCTTCCTCTTCAAAATCTTAAAACTCTTCTAAGATTCTTCAGTCCGCTTAAAAACTCTCTCTTTTTAAGCAATCAGTGATAGGAGAAATAATAGTACTGAATTTTTTCATAAATCAACGATAAAATAAAGCTAACCCATGAAAACTTTGGATATCATGAATAGACTTCGAAATAAGCCAGCATGTGATCGCCTCCATCTTGCTTGGATCCATCTTGTTTCCATTACTTGAGACCACAAAGCCAAGGAAGATGAGGCTAGTAGTGCAAAAGTGACACTTTTTCAGGTTTGCATACAGCTTTTGCTCCCAAAGCTTCTTAAGAACTTGATGAAGATGCATCAAGTACTGATCAATGTGCTTGTTGTATACTAAAATATCGTCAAAGTGAACCACAACAAACAAACCAATAAAAGGTTTAAGCACATGATTCATAAGGTGCATAAAAGTGCTCGAGGCATTTGATAATCCGAATGGCATAACCATCCACTCATACAATCCATCCCTTGTCTTGAATGCAGTCTTCCACTCATCTTTCAGTCTCATTCGGATCTGATGATAACCGCTCCTAAGATCAATCTTCAAAAATATAGAAGCATCATGTAATTGATGAGGTAGGCATCAAGATGTGGAATTGAAAACCGGTACTTGATTGTGATCTTGTTCACTACTCTACTATCAATGCACATACACCAAAAACCATCATTTTTAGGCACAAGAAGAGCTAGAACCATACATGGACTCATACTTTCCCTCACCAACCCCTTAGCAGTCAACTTATCTACTTGCCTTTATAACTCTTCTTGCTCCTTAGGATTCATCCTATATGCCACCTTGTTTGGGAGACTAGCACCGAGTATGAAGTCAATGCAATGTTGTATGTCTCTCATAGGTGGTAGTCCAAGTGGAATTTCATCAGAAACAATGTCAGAAAACTCATAGAGCAAAGTATTCATGATAGGGGGCAACTCACGCTTCTCCTCATTCTCCTCTAGAACAACAAGGGCATAGATTCTACGAAATTCCACTATGGCCTTTTCAACTTTAGTCTTGGACAAAAGATTATTTCTCTCCCCTTTAGAAGGCTTGGGAATGCTCTCTATCTTAGTAGGCCCTAACAAAATCTTCACCCCATCCTCTATAAAAGAATATGTATTTTTGAACCCATCATGTATCACTTTTCTATCATATTGCTATGGACGATCAAGTAATAAGTGATAAGCATCCATAGGTATAACATCACAAAGTAACTCATCGGAATATTTCTTGCCCATAGAAAATTGAACAAGGCAACACCTGTGAACCTTTACCTCAGTATACTTGCGAAGCCAAGAAAGCTTGGATGGTTGAGGATGATCTTCCATTTTGAGCTTCAATTTCTCCACTATTGATGCTACCACGGCATTCTCACAGCTCCCCCCGTCAATGATCACATTACAGACTTTGCCATGAGAAGTACATCGTGTATAAAAGATGTTACGAAGCCACTCGTCATCTTCTACATGTGCTGCACTCAAACTCCTACAAACCACCATAGATTCTCTTTGATCGACATAAACCACTTCCTCTTCTTCTACCTCCTCATCATATGTTGGTTTACCTAAATCTTTGGCTTCACCTTCATCTTCCTCCATAAGAGAAATAATTTTACGATTAGAATAATTATATGCAATATAGCCTATATGTTGGCATTTGAAGCATCAACGACCGGTAGAAGGTAGGGAATGACTAGAACCGGCTGCTGGATTTTCTGCCTTTGAAAGATTTTTTGACAAAGATGCCTTGGTGGAATTAATCTTAGAAGATCCGGCACTCCCCTAGTTAAAAGGTGTGTCACGACTTGTAGAGCAAAAAACTCTCCTATGCGGCTCCTTCAATTGCTTCTCCATCTTTGCTGCAAGCTTGCACACATCATTAAAAGTCCAATAAGGTTGTAATGGTATCACGTCACAAATTTCAGAACATAACCCGCCAAGATAATGGGCTATGGTTTGCTCTTTGGCTCCTCAACATCATATTACAATATTAGATACTCAAACTTAGTAGTATAATCTTCCACAAATAAATCTTTTTGCTTAAAATTATGAAACTTGAGAAAAGCATCTAGCATGTAATTATCTAAAAGAAATTTCTGTCTTAGTATATTTCTCATCTTTTTCCATGTTACAATTCGGCTTTTTCTTTCACGTGCCCTTTGCTTCTTAAGATGCTCCCACCAAATAGAGGCATCTTTCTTCAACTTGATGGCTACAATTTTTATCTTGCGTTTTTCTGGTACATCTTTGTATTCAAAGATGCACTCCACTGTATGCAGCCAATTAATAAACTCATCAAGATGTGCCCTTTCTTCCAAATTAGGAATATCAACTTTGACGTCGAACTCTCGTTGAAACTCGTGACTCCTTCGGGAATGATTCAATGTCGGGCTATGATCACGGTGAAAAGAATTGGTCTCTTCTTCCTCATCATGTGAATCTTCTTCCTTTGATTTATAATTTAGGATATTATGTCTCAACGTTTGAAGATGCGCCAAACTTTGTTGAAGCCGCTGCACTTCCCTCCACAATTCTTCATTCTCAGCATCACGAATATCCTGCTTATTGTTTGGTCCTTCAACTTTTTGCCCTCTCGATCATGGCCTCGACTTGCCATGATGATCTTATACCAAATCTGATGCTGAGAAGATAAAAAAAGGGGAAGATAAACAATGAGCAAACCAAAACCATCCAGAAATTTAAGAATAATGGTAAACCCAAATCTCCAAGGATAAGAACAATTGATAGATAAAACTCACCACCTAAAGAAATTCACCCAAGGGATACAGAGTTTGATGGAAAAAAAAATTCACTACCCAAAGAAATAGATATACAGAGTTCTAGTGATCACCACTCATAGACAATCTTCTTACGATACAGAGCAAGAACACTCTCACCATGCAAAAATGCCCAGAGATACAGAACACCCAAAAAAAGGAACTCGTCAAGCCAAAGATTTAATTCTTAATTCCCTCAAACTTGAAATATTAAATACTGAAAACCTAACATAGGGCATACCTTTATACAGGCACGTTTGTAATGCTTTTCAGACAATTACAATCAATATTCCTAAATATGAGGAGAAAAAAAGAATAACCATAATTAGGCATTCCATAAGAAAGAAAAAATACTATAAATAAGTACCAAAAATTATCTTTGCTTAGGCATAAACAAAAGTAAATTGCCATAGAAAAATTCTTTTTTGGCTCCTTAAGCACCTGCATCTTCCTTTTTGGCTCCTTAAGCACCTGTGTCAATATCCCAAGTCAGGTACCCCTCTCCACTAGGATAGTGCCTACTGGATGGAAGGGTGATTTTGAGTTTTCAAAACAAAAAGGTTTTCCCATTGGAAGAATATTGAAGCAAATGAGTTGGGAGTTCATGTGCTCCCTTGATGTTCCTATGTACCCCATCTTAATAAGAGAGTTCTACGATCATGTGAAGTTTGGGGTAGAGAACTTGGAGTCCACAGTCAAAGGGACTTATAGTTTTCTAGATGTACCGAGTCTGGAAAGAATTCTTCAGATGCCGATGCTGGACCTTCAGATGACTATCTTGAAGAGCATCGGATTGGATTACATCTCATTTTGGATAGAGAGGAAGTTGATGAACTAGAAGAGGTCAATACAAGCCAACTTTATATGGAAATGAATGGAAATGAGACTGCTGCATTATGTGGTTAGTATAATCTTCTTTTCAAAATCTGAAAGATTGAGTATATTACCAAGTAGGAGTTATGCATAATGTTTCATATCATTAAGGAAATTTTATGAATCTCCTAGCTCTAATAATCCAAAGGATGCATGATGCAATCTCTCGGACTAAGGCTCCATTGCTCTATGATATGATGCTCATAGAGGTATTTAAACAATTTAATGTGAATTTAGCTGCTGAAACAATCCAATTTTAGAACCCGACCCGACCCCACGGGTCCTCCAAAATGGGTCAGGCCGGGTCTAAACGGGTCGGGTCGAGTGGGGTCACGGGTCAACCCAACCCATTTGCAACCTTAGTCGTGTGTTTCTACAAGGTTGGATTATTCTTAAAGAAATACTTACACTATGTGGATGCAATTATACATATGTTTGGGATTCCAAGTTGAAAGTAGGGTTGCAAATTAATGAATTGAGTAACTTACAAGCGGGCCCAGCTCAACTCGGGTTCAAGCCCGACTTGATTCAACTTTATGGAGCTTAAGTCGAGCTGGAGTAGAAAAATACTCGACTCACAAACCTTGTTGAGTATATATATTTTTAATACTCCATGCTTTTTATGTTTTGTTTTAACTATATTTTTTAATTGTGACCAAGGCTCGAACACAAGCTCGACTATGGCTTTATTGATATTCGAGTCGAGTCAAGTTGAGGAGATTTCAAGCATTTTTATTTTTGATCGAATCATGTTCGAGCTTGCACATTAAGGTTCCATCAATCTCAAGTCAAATTTCGAGCCTGCGTATTTTGAATCAACTTGAAATTGAGCCTCTAGCTACTCGACTTGGCTCGATTGCACCTCTCGTTAAAGGATTGTGAGATTATATGCAATTTTGGGATCTTGGTTACCTAAAATCATCTCATTTCTTCTTTTATATAAAATTAAGGTTGCGTCTTGATTGGGTAATCTCATGTCTAGACTGGACCTGTGGATCCAATTTGAAGAGCAAATTTGTTTTCAATTTAAAATTTTTTATTTGAACTAATTTGAAGGCCAAATTGGTTCATCTACTTAATTTCTACATCAAAATAAGAATAAAATTAATAAGAAAGCAATTCAAATGCTAGGAGGATCACCTTATTTGATGTCGACCACTTTGACCATTATGGGTTGGATTGGATAAGATCCAAGAGCGAGATCTGTCACATCAGGAAGCCGAATCGCATGTTAATTTTTGAAGGCCATAACTTGGTCATATAATGTTCGATTGAGATGATCTTTTCTTTTTAAAAAATTGGATAACTTTTCGAAATCTATGATGTGCCCAAAATTCTATCGTTTGGGCCAAAAATATATTAATCAAACTAAAAGTCTCCTTTTCATAAAAGACTGACCGAATATATCTCTCAATCCTAGAAGAATAAAGCAGAGCGATAAAAGATAAAGTTAATGTAGAAGTTGGATCTATCTTCTATAAAATTTTAGTTTTTTCAAGTTTATTTTTATGAGTTATATCTATTTTAGGAAAGTTAAGTCCTATTTGAATTAGAAAATGAATACAACGGCCAACGCTTAGTTTCAGCCCTCCAACAAAACTTCAAGTCTACATTCATACTATTCATCATCCACATCAAGGGTATTAGTTAGTGATGTTCATCTGAAGTGTGTTGCAAGACAGCTTCCCTCTAGCAAATCAAAAGCGCTTCATTGGTTCTTTTCAGTTCATTCATGAGAATTCATTATATTTATTGCTTCTTGACTATATTTTATTGTTGTGGGTGACAAGTTTCTAGTATGTTGAAACTTGGGGATAGATTGATTCGTGTACATTGAAACGGAGAAATTTTCATGCGGACCCAATCACTAAAGGTTGATATAAAGAGTAGTCCATTCGAACCGATTTAGGAATCTGAAGACGGGAAGCTGGCAAAGGATTTGACATGAAAACTTGTATTAGCCGATGGGAGAGCCAAAGTCCCTGAGGTAAGGGATCCTTAAGCATCAAATTTAGTAGCCAGCTAAGAGCAAGCCAATCAAGATGATATGATCCTTTTAATGATAGCCTAGTCTATCTCATTATGGCCTCTAGGTGTGGTTTAATGTGGAACAACGGCAAGGAGGGAGTTTGAAGGAAGGTCCGAAGGATGATAGCATAGGTTCACTATGAGGACCCGTGTGGGCGTGTGTTTAGTCCCACATCGGTTATTCGCTGGGTAGATCTTGGGTACTTATACAGGATCA
>JAOXJJ010001078.1:487284-517758 GCA_025769935.1 Phoenix roebelenii | reverse complement strand
AATCAATTATTCTAATAAGGTAATAAATCTTATAATTTATTGAATTGATATTTTAGATCTCAATTATAATAATTAATTTGATGGTACAAAATTAGTAATCAATTATTCTAATAAGGTAATAAATCAATTCTAATATACAATTCATTACAATAATTATCTAGCTAGCACTAAATTAATAATTAATTCGAAAAATTCAAACAAAAAATTTGAAAATTGATTAATCCATAATAACAAATTTAAGTTTGCACTTAAGCTTTTGTAAAAATTGAATTTGTGTAATTTATAGTGATTATATCCACTAACTAATAGTATCAAAAAAAAACTTGTCAAAAAGGCATACGTGTCTAAAAAAGGCTGGCACTTAAGTGAGCCTAGTGATCCACCACCGATCTAGAGCTGATCTGGCTATTATTTTTTAGATATATCAACTAGACATTCAAAATTCAATACAAATTTTAGTGCAATATTTTGACATAAGCTTTTTGCCTTTATTCAAGTTTCTATCTCTTTTCTATAACCTTGAACCTATGGCCTCTAACACTAATGACTACCTTAATGCCAAACCTAAAAAATCTGATGGCTATAACTTTAGGAGGTGGTAGAACCAAATCCGATTCTGGCTCACCATATTAGGGTTGATCTCAGCCACAGGTGAGAGTATCATTGAAGTTAATAACGGGTCCAACCCAACTACTTCACGATATGCTACTCACCAAAACTCAAACCAGAGTTCATCCTCCTCCCACACTGAACCTTCTGCCTCCACTAGCACACCTTCTAGGACACTTGATGAGATAGACTATCATTGCATCCATAAAATCTTAGGTGCCCTCTCTGAAAGGCTGTATGATATTTATTACACAGCCAAGAGTGCCAAAGAACTCTGGGACACTAGATAGCAAATATGGTCTTGATGATGCTGGGGTAAAGAGGTTCAAGGCCTCCGACTTCAATAACTTTAGGATGGTGGACTCAAAGCCTATAAATGACCAAATTCATGATTTTGAAATCCTGATCCACCAGTTTATGGCTAATGGAACCAATTTGATGAATCATTCTAGCTAGCCTATCTAATAGAAAAACTATCCAATTCCTGGTCTGATTTTGCTAAGACAATAAGCCATACCCATGGAGGTCTCACCCTAACCCAAGTTTTGAACTCAATTAGAATTGAAGAGCAACATAGGCTCATCAGTAAAACCTCTACTGGACACAAAAACAATGCTTATAATATAGAGGCCCCACTTAGGAAAAATTAGAACCGACCCTTCAAAAATAAGCATTACAAAAAGAAGCCCTACAACCCTAGAAACCCTAACCACCACAATGGAAACCTATCTAATCCCAGGAGCAGAAGAAGAAGAAAGAGGAAGGTGATGTTCATTTCTGTTTTGTATGTGGTCGGACCAACCATTTGTCTCTCCAGTGCTTCTATAAGAAGACTGAACATTTTCAATCCAAGAAGAAGGGTCCACACATAACTAGTGCTCAAGTCAATATAGTGACTTCCGGCGCTGGCTCATTTGAGTCAATTTTCATATTTGTTTCCTTCAGTTCTGAAGTTAACATGACTTTACAAGCACTTGATTGGTGGATTAATACCGGAGCTGGTATTCATATTTGTTCGGATCGCTTCTAATTTTATTCTTACCAGGTCTCAAGTAGAGGAGCTGTGATTATGGCAAATAGCTCAGAGGCACGTGTGCTAGGAGTGGACCTGTAGACTTAAAGCTTACTTCTAAAAAAGTCCTATCTCTGCACAGCATCTAACATGTTTCGACCGTTAGGAGAAACCTAATTAGTGGTTCCTTACTTGTCCAGCAAGGCTATCGTTTTGTTTTTGAGTCCAATAAAGTTATAATTTCTCATGGTGTAATGTTTATTGGAAAAGGATTCCCAAGTGAAGGATTGTTTAAGTTGAATATAATAGTTTCTTCAATAAATGAAAATTCTTTGATCATGAATATAGAACCTCCTTTTATTTGGCATGGTAGATTAGGTCATGTAAATTATAATATAATTAAGCAACTAATGAACCTAAATTTAATACCAAAAAGTGATCTTAAGAACCATGAGAAATGTGAAATCTGTGCAAAAGCCAAACTCCGTAGAAAGCCTTTTAAATCTGTTAATAGGGATTTGGATCTATTAGAGTTGATCCATAGTGATGTTTGCGACTCTGGTGGAACTTCTAGAGGAGGTAACAGATACTTTGTGACCTTCATAGATGATCTATCCAAGTTTTATTACATCTACCTAATTAAAACCAAGGATGAGGTTCTCAGGAAATTTACAATTTTTAAGATCGAAGCTGAGAATCAACAGAAAAAGAAAATTAAAATTCTTAGATCAGATCGGGGAGGTGAATATACATCTAATGAGATAACTCAATTTTTGAGAAGATCATGGAATCATTCATGAAGTGACTGCTTCCTATTCTCTCCAATCAAATGGAGTAACAGAAAGAAAGAATAGGACTTTAATGGATATGGTTAACTCCATGCTTATAAGCTCAGGAGTACCAGAGAATTTGTAGGAGGAAGCTTTAGTTTCAGCCTGTTATATCCTCAATAGGATTTCCTCCAAAAATAATGATCTAACCCCATATGAAGTTTAGAAACATAGAAAACCTAATCTTAGCTATTTGAAAGTGTAGGGGTGCTTGGCAAAAGTGAAAATACCTGATTTTAAGAGAAAGAAAATAGGGCCTAAAACAGTGGATGCCATATTAATAGAATATGCAACCAATAGTAATGCTAATAGATTTCTGATGATTAATTTAGAAAAAAGTGATATTAGTAATAATACTATCATAGAAGCCAGAGATGCAATATATTTTGAAGACACCTTTCCACTTAGGACTAGAGTAGATAGTGGTATAGCTAGTAGCTCTAGTAGAATAAGGACAAGAGAAATAGAAGTAGAAGCAGAACCTAGGAAGAGTAAGAGATCAAGGGTGGAGAAAATATTTGGAGATGACTTCTTTACCTTTCTTATAGAAGACTCTCCAACTAATTTTGATGATGCAATGAAATCATTGGATTCACCCTTTTGGAGAGAAGCTGTGGACAATGAGATGCAGTCAATTATCCAAAATCATACTTAGAAACTGACTGATCTTCCTTCTGATCGTAAATCTATAGGGTGCAAATAGATCTTTAAGAAGAAACTTAGACCTGATAGGTATGTAGATAAATTTAAAGCTGGATTAGTTGCCAAGGGTTTTAGTCAAAGATCTGGGCTAGATTTCTTTGATGTTTATGCACCAGTAGCTAGGATTGCTACTATTAGGGTCCTAATAGCATTAGCCTCTATCCATAGATTAGTGATTCATCATATGGATATGAAAACAACTTTTCTAAATGGAGACTTAAATGAAGAAATTTATATGGACTAGCCAAAGAGATTTATAATCCCAGGCCAAAAAAATAAAGTTTGTAGATTAATCAGATCTTTCTATGGTCTTAAACAAGCACCTAAGCAATGACACTTGAAATTTGATGAAACCGTACTAACATTTAGATTTGAAATCAATAGTACAGACGAATATGTATACCATAAGAGAGTTGAAAATAAATGTGTGATCTTGTGCCTCTATGTAGATGACATACTGATCTTTGGGACAAATCTTCAAATAGTTGATGAAGTAAAGCAATTCTTAAGTCGTAAGTTTGATATTAAAGACTTAGGACAAGCTGACTTAATTTTAAATACTAAAATAATTAGAAGTGTAAATAGTATTAAGTTATTCCAAAGTCATTATGTTGATAAGATTCTCAATAAATTTAATTATATCGATTGTCAGCCTGTTTCTACTTTCTTTGATCTCTCTACACATCTTAAGAAGAACTTAGAACTCCTATCCTTCAAAGTTTATATGCTCAAATTATTGGCTCACTAGGATTCCTAGCAAACTACACCAGGCCAAGCATAGCATATACTGTAAATAGACTTAGTAGATATACTGCTAATCCAAATAGAGATCATTAGACAACATTAAAGAGGATTCTTAGGTATCTTGAGGGTACTAAGTCCTATAGTTTGCACTTTAATGGGTTTTCTGCTGTTCTGGAAGGCTATAGTGATGTCAACTGGATCAGCGATACCTTAGATGTTAAATCCATCATAGGATATATCTTTCTCCTAAGAGGTATTGCTGTATCTTGGAAATCCACCAAACAAACCTTAATATGTAGAAGTACCAAGGAGTCTGAACTGATAGCTTTAGACACTACTAGCACAGAGGCTGAGTGGCTCTAAGATCTACTAATAGACCTTCTCGTAGATGAGTCACCTTTACCACCTGTTTTCTTATATTGTGACTGTAAATCTATAATAGATAAGTCGTACCAAGAAAATGCCAATATAAAAATAAACAGATACTTAAAAGTGCATTATAAATCATTAAGATATAAATTGAAAAATAGCGTTATAGCTTTGAATTTTGTAAAATCAGAAAATGATTTGGCTGATCAGCTTACAAAAGGTTTGTCTAGAATAGTAGTTCTAGAGTTGTCGAGGGGGATGGGGCTTAGCCCATAAAGATAGATCACCATAATGGAAACCCAACTTTAAAAGATTCAATGGGTAGAAACAAACCAGAATGTGACTAAGAGGAGCATTGTTTTATGTTTTTCTCATCCCTATGGCGCTAGTGCTCATAAAAGCAAGCAGTACAATGAGTTTGTTTGTATAACTCTTAATGAGTCCGAGACCTAAAAGGCAGAAGCTTCCTTATTAGGACTTACCTATATATGCAGTCGTGAGGCCGCGATTATAGAAAATAGGTCATTCTCTAAAAAGCACATGAAAGATACCTGCGCATGGCCATATTAGCGCAACCCGCTTAGAATCCAGATCGAGCTATATTATGTGTGCTGTTGATTTAATCTGAGCCATGGACTGAGGTTCAAGGTTTAGACCATCTTGGCTACATAGATGTAATCAATTGTCACTAAGTGAAGGTTCAAACCGAAAGGTACCTATACCTATTACATAATATAAGATATCCAGTATTTTGTTTTGACTTTAAAATTATTTAAAAATTATTTTTTGTGGAGGATTGCTAGAAAAATTAATACGTACGCGGCCATTCTCGGGCCGCATGTGCAATTGCCAGCAGGCGCCTACTAGCACCTGCTGTAGTTTTTTTTTTTTGAATTAATGGCGAGCTGGCCGCGTCCGCATTCTGCGGATGCGTGCCAGCTCCCTTTGGCCTCCGTGAGAAGAGCGCGGACGCATCCATAAAAATTACCAAAAAGCTCATCTAAATATCCCTATAAATGTCCCCTATTTTATCCTATTCAGGACACAAAAAATTAGAGAAAAATACATAAAAAAATCTGAAGAAAAGTTCTTCCTATTAGCCATGCTTATTTTAATTTTTGCAATTCTATTCAATTTATTTTATTCTTTTTATTTCGTTCTTCGCTAGATCTGCAAGTCTGATCGGATTCGATTTGGCTTCTTCCGAGACGTACCAAAGAAGAAGTTTAGGGTCGTCGTATTTCTGAAAAGGATTGCCAGAAGATCCGTACGTGGGGGCAAACACTTCTTTGGGACAGCGTCTATGCGCTTCCACCTACCTTCAATCAGACTATTTTCTCTTACTTTTATTTTAAATTTAATATTAGTAGATCTGTAGGATTTGCAATTTTATGATTTGAATTTATTAAATGAATAGATTTATTTTGTGCTAGAATAGATTTTTTTATGGTAAAATAGATTTAAATTGATACTGAATAATATATATATATATATATTATTTCTTTTAAGAATTTTTATTAATTATAATTATAGATTTATTTTCTTAGTTAGGTGATATATTGCTAACACGGTGGTGAAGGGGGACCACCTTTACTTCGAGACATTTGGGCGATGGTGAGAAATAGAGTAACCTCAGGCCAAGCATGTATTTAGAGTGACCAATGGAGCCATGGACTGGATGGCTGCTTAAGTGGCCTGCCACTCCAGAGTTACCTTATGGACCAGAAAGGGAGAGTTGCCCAAGGCACTCTGTAATTTATTATTTTTTAATTTTATTGGATATGCCCGTACTCATAATATATAAAATACCTATTTTAGCAAAGAAAATAAAAATAAAATAAAGGTTTTTATTCCCTTCTAGTAGTGTTGGTGATGATCACAATTGGAACCAGACAAAATAGTCATCACGAAGTTTCTCAAAGATAAGATTCCTTCTATGCCGTATAGTGGCCATGTTACCAAAGTTCGGATACGGATTTCCCAAGAGATATAAATGTTTTTTTTTTAAATGGCGACAATAATGTGAACTACTCTAGCTCGGTTGGTTGGCATCCTTCCATAGAGATAAGGCCCATGAAGTTAGGATCCTGGCGGTAATATCGTTACTGTACTTTCCATAAACAACATGAAAACTGCAATAGTTATTACCATTATGACAATATTGTCAAAAATTTAAAATTATTGATAATTTCAAGTTAGGAATGTTTGGCAAAACATTTTGGCTGGATTTTAAATTCTTTACCGATATAAAACTAATACATCTGTCAACATGTATATATCTATTTCATAGAGTAGAGATCATCCGGCCATGGAGACGTGCCAAAAAAAGAGAGAGAACAAGATTATCTTCCTGATATGAGAATCAAACAAGTTAAAACAACATCCATCTAAAAGAGTAACGTTGAAAGTTGGCCGTCTGGATGAGCCACGTGTCATTCAATTGTCCTTTATGCATGGATCTTTAAAATGCTTGTTTTCTTATATAAAATATGATAATTACTAATTATCACTCAGGTTTGATCTGAAATCTTTCACTACAGGAGCAGGTTTTTTTTTATATAGAATAGGAATAAGGCATTTTAAAGGACCCATCAGTGGACTTCCACTTTGCAATCAAAACGCTAACTTCTTCAACCGAGTTGGCCAAGCTCAATTGATTTTGCTCTGCTACAAGAAAACCTTTATGAGGTTGATATCGGCTACTGTTGTCTAAGGTGGGCTTCCAGATTGGCCAGCCTGTTAGTTTGACGACACCAACTTGCTCACTACAGCGGTGATTGACATGAGGAATGGTGGATTGGTAGGCGGTGATCGTTGCCTCAAGTAGGAAATTTAATTAGTTTCAATTAAAGTTTCCAGTATGTTGTTATACTCCATATGGTGGAGATTGTTGGAACTTGGCATAAATTGGGCCTCATACAATTTGTTAAAGACAGATCCTTTTAGAAGTGCAGTGGCCAAAACAAACACGAATTTGAATTGTGAGAATTAGCAAACACGTTTTGAATTGGATTTGGATTAGACAAACAGATGAAGATCCATGTTGTTGCATTGCAATAATTTGCATCTCTATGATATCCTTAACTATTAGGTTTAGAAATTGTTACTCACCTGATATTATATATAAAAGAAGTAGATTATCATAATAAACTAACATATTATATCTTCCTGGAATTATACTTCATATAGAAAATGATATCGATGTATCTTTGGAAAGGTGGAGAGAAATTTTATAACAACTAGATCTTCACGCATGCTGTCACATAGTGACTAAATCTAGATAAAAACCATATGTTGCCATTCATGATCTTGTATTAAAAGCAGGAAAAAGAAAATCAAAACTTGTGGACCACCATGTGTTGCATACAAAAAATGCACTCTATTGATTTAGGAAAAAATTAATGATCCTCTTTAAATCCCAAATATCTAGGAAAGCAAGCACATATGTAAAGAAAACAGCATCCCAGCTCAAAAATATCTACCAAAGAAATAAAAAGAATCTTGACTATGCTAAAGGGATAATAGTCCTATATTTTTTGTCTCATTTGATTTATCCTGTTTCTGGATTAAACCATCTTAAGTTTTCTTTTCTTTTTCTTAGAAAAGAAAATTACAAGTTTGGAGTCTTGGCATACATTATGTTTTCTGACCTTTTTGTTATTTGTCTATGATTTTTTTTTCCATGCACCTCGTCTGGTCTGGTGTATTGGGTGTTATTTTTGCCCTTTTATATATTATTCAGAGTGGAGTTTGGATGTTAGATTTTTGTTTTGTTTTGTTATTTTTGTAGTTTTTCTTCTTCACTTCATTTAGTTTGAAATCCTCGAATGGTTAAGAGTCCTGACCATATCCATTTCCACTCATCCAATTGGAGTCTAATCTTCTAAGCAAGTAGACCACATACCTTAATCAAGTTTGAGAACATCCTAACCGCAGTGATCCGAGTCTTCTTAGCAAGTAGAGCACATCCCTTAAGCAAGCTCTAAATGTGTCGAACATTCTCTAGTCCCGACTGCATTTCATCACTGAAAATCCGTCCATTCCTTTCCATCCGCATACTTCAGCAAATATCAATGGAGATCATATTCCACCGGAGCCAATCCGCCTTCTTAATCTTATCCTTCATCTCCACTATGCCTCTTCCAAAGAAGCAGGTACTCCACAAACTCTTAGTTTATGAAGGAAGTTTTTCCAGAATGAACAAGCAAAACACAACTAAGAGGTGATCAGCACAGGTATAAGCAACTCGCAGTTGGAATTTGATTTCCCATTGTAACAACCCAGGATCTCATCCAAAATGGCTAGCCGGAATGTATTATTTGGGTTCCTTCATCGGTTACTTGCTGGGTAAATCTTAGGTACTTATACAAAATTAAGAAACCCAAAAAATATCTTTCGGTTAGTCATTTTGGGTGTGGTCCTAAGTTGTTATAAGTAGTATTAGAGCGAACCTGACCCATAACCTATGTGGACTAAAAGATATTGCAGCACGGATTCATTGAGGCTGACCATGGGCTGATCATGGTGCTTGTAATTAGATTTTAATGAATTTAAACTTTTAGCCTGGTGAGAAAGTCAGAGCTTAATCATAGAAAAGTATGTAAGGATCCTTGCAGACATGTGTTTAGTCCTATATCGGTTATTTGCTGGATAGATTTTGGGTACTTATACAGAATCAAGGTACCCAGAAAATATTTTCTGATTAGTCATTTTGGGTGAGTTCCTGGGTTGTTACACTCATTCTACAGAAACAAAGAATTTGTTTAGCTTGTGCCAAAGTGGAAACCTCTCTCATGTTAGACCAAGTGAACATTCTAGCCGTAGGGGAATATATGTCAAAAAGGTTTCCGATTCTCCAGAAATCACAAAAAATATGACTCCATATCCGAAACCATGGACCGTTGTTCCGACCTTCCAAAAATCTTATAGCATTGAAATCTCTAGAAAGCAACCAAAGACTTGGAAAATTTGCTCCGACAATACTAGCTCATCCCAAAAAAGTGGTTGAAGAGTTTTATAAGCTGGGCCATGAGTGTTAGTGAGAATCCAACACCAAACTTGAACCTTTAGATTTAAATTCAAGGGAAAGAGAGAAGACCCCTATCATTTTATATGCCAATGCCTTATAATGTGCCCAAAATCAAACCATGAGTTGACATGTGGCATAGTAGAGATTAGTTGGACTCAAATTTCTAAACTGGTTCAAATAAAGAAAGCTGAGAGATAGTTCTCCACTCAACTCTAAACTTCATAGCCCAACTTAGATAGGAGAAGAACTGTTCACCTATAAAAAGAGGCCCATGATGCCAGGTATGCAATGCATATCAAAAAAATACATACATACTCTCCCCTATCTCTACTTTCCTCGCATGATTGTTATAGCCTGAAACCTCAATCTACGACGGTAGCTCCTCAAGCTGCAACTGTTATATCTACAAAGCAATTTAATCTACTCATCTAGCTGGTATAAGCCTTAACGACAATGGTGTGGAACCTACTTCCATCAAATACCAATCGTCAAGCCAACACTCAAACCTAGCCAGATCAACCAGCATAGAATAATGACCAAACTCGTCTGAGGAGCCCCAAACCCATAGGGATAGCTAGGTTGAGGCTTGTTCAAAGATGGATTCGATCCCTTGGGAGTCTCTATCAAGCCGACCTGAGAGAACTTCTGCAGGAAAGACCAAACTCTACAGGAGGTTCAAGGAGATGGATAGAAAATTTGGAAGCATGATGCAGAATCTAAAGAGAAAGGGGACAGGAGCACTTGAAACCTAGAGCTAGCCACTAAGCCTCCTTCACCAAGGAGCTCATGGTAGAGTCCCAACTGCCAAAGTTCAAAAAACCGCAGTTTGAACAATATGATGGCACCACTTGGAGAGCTTCAAGGCCTTTATTCTACTACATAGTGCTTTGAATGCCATCATGTTCCAAGCCTTGCCTACCAGGATGCCACTCTTAGGAAAGTAGCTCAGTCATGGTACTTGGGACTCCGACCGATCCCCATCAACTCTTTTGACCAGCTCAATTGGCAATTCATCGGTGACTTTACTAGTAGCAGAAGATGCAGAAAGACTACAACAAGTTTGATGGTTATCAAGCAAAAGCAGGACGAGTAACTCGAACAATACATAAATCGCTTCAATACCAAGGCCTAGGAGTCATGAGATCTAGATTGTTGCCAAGTTATGCAGCCCAAGAGGGGATATAAATTGGATTTTCAAAATTTTAAAATACAAGTGCAGTGGAATGATAACTTACTAATATGTAGTGATATACAATGAGAGATATGAGCAATAAGTAAGGTGATAAGCAAAGTAAACAAGGCACACAAACAAAGCACCACAAACATAAAATATTTATAGTAGTTTGATGCCAAAACCAGCACCTATATCCACTCCCCAAACATCCTACTTGGAAATTTCAATCCACTAATCGTTCACAAATGATTACACCGTCAGATATCACCAACCAAATAATTCTAGAACTCCAAGCTAGTCACTCATTTCTCGGCATGAGCAAGCCTTACACATATTTCATTTCAAGGTACAGATAAACCTTTCCAAGTTTCAGCTCAACTGAAACTTGTCCCACAAATATAATGAAAGTATAGCAATGATCAATATATAATGAATACAATCAAAGATCCCTAGTGAGCATAAATAAACTAATGAAATGCCCTTTTGAAATGATAGAAAAGCCTTTTGATGTCCACTTCAGTTAGGAATGCTCAATGAATGCTCTTAAAATGTTTGGTGAAGTTGGATTGAATGCTTCCCACTCAATGGATGTCTTTCTTGCTTTTAATGCTTTTTTCTGTAATTATTTGATTTTTTTCTTGAGTTCACTGCTTGTTTTTCACCTTTTGGAGGCCTATTTATAAAGAAAAGCTGCTAGAGAGTGATTACTAGCTATTGAAGATTGTTGGAGAAAGGTTAGAGCTTGTTTAATGCACTTCATACTGTTAAAAAACTAGTCGTTACAGCCTACCAACATAGAGGAATCGACCTCGGGGTTGACCTTCGGTCTAGAGGTTGATCCTAGAGGGAACCTAAAATACCATCCCTCTGTATTTCGCCTGTGGCATGTCAGGGGCCGACCTAGAGATCGACACCTGATCCAGGGATCGACCCCAGGGTCGACACTTGGGTTGTGCCAAGCATGTCACTCATCCTCAGCATGCCAGAGTCAACCTGGAGGTCAACACCTAATGTCCAACATGCTGATTCTTTGTTGTCTCATCTGGTGGACACTCCAAAGTCAACTCTTTGCCTTGTAGGATCTGCTTTCATGCTTCAGAAGTCTCCAAATGCCTTCAAACTTATTTCCAACTTGAAAATTTTATCTCTTAAGTTTCTCCATGCTTCTCTAAGCGTTCGAGCTTCTAAAAGCTTTTCTGAAGAATAACTTGAGCTACTCCAAAATATATAATCATTAGTAACTTACACAATTGTTTTGTAACTATCAAAATCAATTCTTAGTTCAACAATCTCTTCCTTTTTGATGATGTCAAAATATTTGAGTGTAAGTAGAACAAACCATTCTATGTACCAGAGCAGAATAATATCTATGCAATATGTTATCTTGAGCATTCCAAATTAGAACATAATCATATTAGAGCAATTATATTAGGCATCCAATATTGATTTTATATAGATTATAGATTGTATTATTAGAGTATTAGAACATATCCTCTCATCATAATACCAAAGCATAATATGGATTGTTAGTGGAATCACAAATGATCAAAGCAATTAGAGCAAACCTCTAACTATTTTTCATTTATGTCAGGGCAATGATACAAGAAATAGCCAAAGTATCAAAGCCAACAATATTAGAGCATGTAGAGTTAGGAATGTACTTAAGTATCAGAGCATTATTGTTCTCGTACAATGGTGTCAAAGTAGTTAGAGCAGAAATGTGCAAATCAAAAATATCAAGATGACAAACACATGCATACCAATAATATGCATCTATCAAATCATAGATTAGTAGTATCGAGACCTTGATTAGAGCAACAAGGAGTGTCAAAGGATATCAGAGCAACAACAAGGAGTGTCAAACTGTATCAAAGCCACAAATATTAGAACAATAAAGAGACACCAAAGTGAATACTTCTACTTCTGTTACTACTAATTCTCCTTATACTTCATGTATCTTCTACTTCATATATTTACTCTCCCCTTTTGGCATCATCAAGTAAAATACTTAGCATAAGGAGGTGCATAAGAGATAGATACCATAAAGTTTGGCATCATCAAGCAAAATACTTAGCATAAGGAGGTGCATAAGAGATAGATACTATAAAGCTGAACATAGTATAAGCGCAAAAGCCTCACAACATAGCACTAGAATGAAGTCATAAAGATACACATATAAGTCCAAGAAACATAAACCCAAAAATACGTGAAATCTCACATAAGTCCAAAATACATAAAAACAAACATAGGAACAAAATATATGAAGACATACATAAGAACTAGACCTAGAAACAAGAGAAGCTCTAATCCTTAGATAAGATGGAGGAGGAGAATATCATTTTCCTGCATACTATGAATCAATTGGCATAATTCATGCAACATCTATTGCATATACTTATCTAAAGTATTTACATACCAAAAATCATATAATTCAAAGACTTCTAGCCTATGCATCAAATGATCAAGAAAATATATGTAATTTAATGTCATTTAGACCATCCAATTTTTTAACCACTTTATGCATGGAATAGGAATCTCCAAATCACATGATTTTTTGTACATAAGTAGTTTACATCCAACAGTTCGGATCGTCAATTTGGGACCTCTATTGTCCAATCTAGACCTAACCTAACCTCTATTGTCTAATCAAGTGTAGTCATGTGTCTCTCTCTATGTATATATGTACGTGCGTATGTACATATGTACATATGTACTTATGTATGGATGCATCTATGTAGGTATGTATATATGTATGTAGCTATACATACTTACGTAGGTACGTACTTACATAATTTATGTATGTAGCACTTACGTATGTATGTATATTCAGGCTGCCCCTCCGTCCGAACCCAACCCAAATTTGAGTCGGGTTGAGATTTCAACCCAAACCCAACTTAGGTCATGCCTAATCCAATTTCAGGTTGGGCCCAGTTGAGTTCAAGTTGACCCACCCAATTCCACCCCAACTGAATAATGCATAAAAGAAAATTCCTTGCTTCATGAACATGGTGTTTTGAGTCACGCACGGGATATTCTTTCATGGCTGATAGAACTACAGAGATGATGGTTTAGTATTCAACTTCCGCCAGCTTTATATGTTGTTGAGACTTCACAATCCAAGTATAACTTAGGGAGAATACTTTCTGCATTTCAGCGATCACGAGCTCAACTCACATCTGGAGAACCATCTTCACAGATTTTGCACGATGAAGCAGGACCGGGAAAAACACAGGGAAAAGTACATCATAACATTAAAACCCTAAAGATGGCCCAGGGCTGCCAATAAGCTGAGTTGTTTATGGCTGCTCAGGCTTGACTCCATAACGGTCCAGCTTGATGAATTAGGAAATGATTCAAACTCAAACACAAACAAAATGAACAGCCTTCCTTTCGGTGCACAATGTTGGAAATTTTCAAAATTATATATATATATGTGTGTGTGTGTGTGTTTTGGGTGTTTTTTTTTCTCTAAAGAAAAGAAGGTGAAAAGATGTGGCCCTAGAAAGGTAGCTATAGGTGAAAAGATGTAATCCTAAAAAAAAAGTTGAGGGTGAAAAAAGATGACTCTTTGAGCAGACATGATGGTTGTCTGAAAAATGGTGACTATTCAAATAAATATTGTGACTGTTTGAAGAGACACCAAGAACACTATAAAAGAAGTCTCTCTACTGCAGAAAAATTATGACAACACATTCATTCAAACTTCTCTAATTCTCTCTTTTACTTTAATTCTCTCTTTTTAGTCTTGCTATTATAGCCAAACTTTTAAAGTTTTCGAGCTTGATATCGATAGTGCAAAATGCTATCGAACAAACAGATTTTTCTAGGCTCCATTGTATTTTGGAGACAAATTTGCTAATCTCTTTTGCATACAAGTGGTGGAGACAAATATTGTCTTAGGAAAAATGACGTTGTAACGTATTGTCTTAGGAAAAATGACGTTGTAACGTGCCTTGAAGCATCGGGATCTGGATGTGAATAGATTGTTTACATATTTAAGCCTATTACATCTAGATCATAATAGAGCAATTCTCTCTCATTTCCATTTTGCAAAAAGCAAATAGAAACTATGGCTCGCCCGTTAGCAAGCTCATCCAGTTAATACATCAAGTTTGAATGACTGTTATCAACCCCAACTCATGTCGTATTAACTCTTTCAAAGAAGAAAACCGACGCCTAGGAAGCTGTTTTGGCTCAACTCAGCTCATTTGCGCTCCTAACTATAAGCCAAGAATTGATGAACAGCTGGATCATGAATTCATATCAATGACAAAGCAATCATGTATAATATATGTCATCTTTTACTATATAGACCCTAATTTGCTGGTGGTGTTTAATTTAAGCAGTATGCGCATCCATCGCATGAATAGCTGCTGGAGAAGTTGCAAGCAGTACCAACTAGAAACAAAACAAATCTGAATCAAATAGAAGGGATAGGAGCTCCAGAAGTTTCTGTAATATATTTTTCCCCCAGACTAGTTAATATTTTGCAGCCTGCAGGGAGATCCAATAGGATCACAACATGCCCCAACCCAAAACAAGCCAGACATGCGAGGGGCAAGGAGGCAATTACAACTTTCCCATTCGCTTTCAGATAATTATACAACATTGTGCTGTTAAGTGTAGTGAAAAAGTAGGCATATAATCAGACCAAGCATTTCCCATTGTGCAGCACAAGCTTTCCCATTCACTTTAACTACGCCACACAAAGCATGGCTCAAAATTCATTCGCAGTTAACAGATATTTTTATATAGCGAGACATGAATTGTTCCCAAAATTAGATCCCCGTCTTGGCTGAAATGCATTTAGACAACATTTGAGAGCAAACCAAAACCTTCTGCCAGTATCATGTTGAATGGTGTCATATAATCAGACCAAGCACAGATCAAGCAACTACAGCATATTTCTAGGTTATAGATTGAAGCGGGGAAAAGGAACTTTGATGCACAGCTTGACACTATGCCTCCATTTTCTGAGACAGTCAACCAGCACCGTTGACCCCCTTGGAACATTCAACTTGCCAGGAAAGGATAACCATCTAGAGAATTGATGTAGAAACGCCTCAGTCCTGAAAAGAGATGAGACGGCAAACCAGATGGTTAGGACCAACTCTCCTGGCAGTAAGTGCCTCCTAGCATGTGATAACAAAAAAAAAAGGCGAAGGTTTTCAAAACAAACAGTTGGCAAGACAAGGTAAGAGGTTCCAGTAAAGTTTGAGTATCACCTAAAAACACTGGAAATTATCACCTGTACGGTAGATGCATGCTTTATCTTACACGATATAGTTTCTTATCAACTTGTATTCAAATAATTACGTTTCTAGAACAAATAACTGGACAAAGAAAGGAAAATTGAACTCAAGACAATAAATGAATCAACAGCAACAGCGATGCCTTAATAGCAATTTATCACAAAATCCGAGGCAAGAATAAGGATTCAGACAGTATATGTAGGATGTCACCTGTTCTACTGGTGTTGGATCTTCAGTTTGCTTCTGATCTTGAGCATCACTTACTTCATTCTGATCATCCATGTCCATTTTGTCGTCTTTCGCATGGTCTACAACCATGGCTACATCATTGTTCAGAATCTGAAATTCTGCAGGAATTTGACCAGACTTCAGAGCCTGCTCATGGCAAATGAACATCAGTCAGCTTATATAGCTAGAAAACAAATGACATGCAAGAACATCTGTTTTATAGTGCAGATGGAAAATACCTTTTCAAGCCTTGCTACTTCTTCAAGTGTTTGAGAGTTCACAATTGCAGCCTGCACATATCAAGATTAGCGGTTAATCTTCTTGCACACAAACTCTAGATAATATTCAAGCATAGATTTGCATCACATGACATGGGAAAGGATAAATCAGCAAATTTCTATATCATCAAAGATAGCAACAAACAAGAGAGAGGACTATATGCCATGGTAGATGCACAAGATGTTTCCAGAAATTTCTATTTTGACATCAATGTTAAAGACTAAAGAGGGGCCATCATAGGCATTTCCCTGCATTACTGAGAATGCAATGTGTTACCTCGAAAATCTAGAGTGCACGCCAGTTTGAAAAGCCATGCATTAGTTTGAAAAGCCATATATTACCTTGATGGCTGTAATTTGCTCGGGTGTAGGGGCAACAACTTTAGGAGCCTCCTCTGCTTTTGAAGCATTGGGTACATCCAGAACTTCACCTGGAGTAAATGTCTTTGCAGGTATATTTTTGGCTTCCTCTTCTGCTTCTTTTGATGCAAACAAGTGTTCTGCTTCAAGCCTCTCCTAGTGACAGATGAATAGAACAATCTAAGTCAAATCACACAAATATTTCATCAAGAAAACTTAAGGATCTACAAAAAACAGTTGCAAAAAAAATCACATTTTGTCCCAACAGTTTGACATGTCCCAACAGCATATATGAGAAATTAGAGTTTTGGAAACAGTATATGTTTATAAGCAAGCAACTATAAAAAGGTAAGGGCCCATGCGAACAAAGCACAATGTCACATGTTGGTCTGTCAAATGAAATCTTGCATGTACATAAATTGAGGAGGAAGGGATTTGGAGATGCAAACATAAGGAAACTGACACCATTGCCAAAGCAACATCAAGCAAGCAATGGTTTGAAATTGTTGATATGCTTGAAAAGAGAAGGATAAAGGTGTACTCTTCCTGTACTAAATAAAGCAATCAAACAAGAAATCATTAGCTAGGAAAAAGAAATAGTGCTCCATCTTGTACCAAATTCATTCCTCCAAATATCATGGTTGCCAAAATGCCAAATATAATTCAAAGATAAATGATTTTTAAATTTTCAATTGGACTAGCAAATAGTTTATAATGATAAGTATATAGCACATAAGCTCGACAAATAAAAGATAAAAAAAGAAAAGAATAAAAACATATAACAATTACAATAATGAGGAAAATAAAAAAATATTCCAATATACTAACTCATCACAGTCAAGAACGTCAAACGACTGACTCAATTCTCAGACAGCCACAAAGGAAATATCAGTACAAAACTCCAAAGAAAATTGGCATCCCCAACAGTGTAGTTTTTGTTAGAAGGCAAAAGAAAAAGGTTGATTGACAGGATCATACTTGTCATGTAAGATTCCAAACCAACTTACTCATCTTGGTGATTTATGATTGTTTAAGATGAGAAAATGATATAGGCATGTCATATTTTTGACCAGTAGCTTAGAAAATTCATGCACCCATACATGTTTCAATAAAGCTTTATGGTTGACCAGAATATGTTCACAGAACTTCTACTTAAATACAGAAATTGCATTGAAGCTCTGATATGCATGCAGGTTTTCTTCTTATTTCTCTAAATTGCATTATTGCATGCTTTACGTACCCATGTCAGAAGCTAGGGGTAAGGATACATCTGATCATACTGATATGCATCCAATTCCCTATCTGATTCTATCCATATAAGGACACAAGTTTTAGCATCCGACTATTTGTACACCAAAGAAAAGCAGATACAGAAGTGGATTTAAACCAATATCTGATTTGTACCAAATCAAATTTCAGACCTATTTAGTCTCATATAGCTCTTAAAAACTTCAAAGATGGGTTTAAGTGATAGCATCACTGTTTTCAGTTTTCTTTCCATACAGTGATATCTTGGTCAATTGCATCCTCTAACCACTATATTAATCCAAAATGTGTAGCTTAGATTTATTAAGCTCACTAGACAACAAGGAAAACCTCCTAAGAATTCTGAAGTAAGATCTCACATTAGAGGATTGACTTTGGGAAAATTAAGTGATGTTGGGAATCATAACACTCGGTTGAATGGTGATTGTGACAGAAGCATTTACAAAAGGCACACATTTTGTATGATCAAAAAGGTCAAATCCACATTTTAAGCTGGCTCATATGTTCATCAGAGGAAAAGACCAAGGGTCCTCAATCAGAATGTTTTTTCTTCTTTCTGGATTTTAATATAATTTAAAGTGAACTTTTATTCAGTTTTAGATATAATATATCACAAAATTTTATTTTTTGATGCCAGTCAGAAACCTCTAGAATGTCTAATGTGGATCGCAAAGGGAAAATCTTTTCTTGAAATAATCAACTTTGTCATATGTTTCAAATTGATTCTTTGGCTTGTGATTTCTAAGATGAACAAAGTGCCTTAAATCATGTGTTCCCATCCTCGCCCTTTCCAAGTCTAAGGAAATTAGGATGCTTGCTCTTTGATCCAATGAATTAGAATTATAGCCAAAAGAGTTGTAAACTTGGCATTTTACCCATCAACCAGAACAATCAGATTCTAGAATTCATTGTAGGCACCAAGGTCGGCAGAACCATTCCGAACCAGGCAGTTCCGGTTATACCGAGCCGTCCCGGCGGCAGACCGGGACAATTCTGGCAATGGAAAAGAAATCCGTTGCCAGAGGAGAAAGAGAAAGAAAGAGAGGAAAAGAGAGAGCGAGCGAGGCAGGAGGAAAGGGAGAGAAAGGAAGAGAGAGGGAGGTGGAGGCAGGCGGAGAGCCAGCAAGCGCGCGGAGGACGCTCCTCCGAGCTTCGCGACCAAAGAACAGCACGAGTCCCCTATTTTGTTCAAAACAAGGGTCCGGCCCCTTTTTTTATTTCGCGATTTTTAAGTAAAATCAGCCTTCCTCCGCTTCCTGCCCGGACCGCCAGCCTCCGACAGCCCTCCGTCGACCTCCGCCACCCTTCTCTCTCTCTCTCTCTCTCTTTCTCTCTCTCGTTCACCTTCTCCCCCACCTCTTCTACTGTGACGGTACAAGCCTAGCATGACACAGCGCAAGCCCGTACCGACCCGTGCAGCCACAGCAAACCGTGGTAGGCACCACTCTTAGAAGGTTGATGTTAACACCAATTCTTAGAGGGTTGATGTTAACAAATGATCGCAACTTGAATTTGTGGACTCCAGCTAACCCTGCTATGATCGAGAATTGCTCAGATGATGATGATGATGAGTGATGATGATGATGATGAGTAGGTAAAGGATAAGTGTAAGTCTTTTAAAGTTTCAATCATGGCGGCAGAGCCCATATCATTTATACATGAAGTCATATTCTTCTTCATAATTCATACCACACTTTTTATTTGTTGGTGGACGAAGGGGGGGAGAATCATACAAATATTGCTCCTACTTTTGAAGACTAGCCTTTTAAGGGACATTTTCCACAAAGATTTTCATATGGTAAAACTATGCTTCAAATGCATTTTTCTCACTTGTGGCAAGAGGAATGTATCCCAATGTATGTGAGTGAGAGAGAAAGAGAGAGAGAGAGATTTGACCTGAACTACAGGCACAATTATCACTTTTTTCTTTTCTTGTTTTAGGGGGGAAGGGGGGTGAGGATAATATAGCAGTCCATGCAACCATAAAATTGGATCCTGAGTGTACTTTTACTTTGCTTAAAAAAATGTAAACAAAGCCTCACCAGATGCAAGAAAGAATTTCCTGAAGCTGCACATTAACATAAAAAAAGGATTTTTTTTACATGTAATATAACCTAAGGGTCAATGCCAGGCAAAGAGGTAAACTGTTTAGGCAAGAATATTAATGAGATGAAAACATTCTACGGATTACAAGTTCATGTACATTTTGTCAGCTGAGAAATGTTTGTATAAGAGAACAATGATTTTCAAACTAGTACAATGGGCCACCTAGCAACTAGGCACTAGGTGGAGGCCAAGTTCAAGGTGGCTCATAAATAATAAATTCAAAAACTAATAAAATATAAGGAGAAATCTGAAAAGATAATTACATTTCGAAAAAAATAACATATCAAGTAAGATTTAGCAAGTCAATGAAATACAGACTTTGGTAACCATTCAACACAATTTCATAAATCGTCCTCATCTTCCGGACTCAAACAAGACATAACATCAAGGCATACTCCTACGTAACCAAGAAACTCATCTTTTAGAACATTGTAAAAAAGACTTCCTTGGAATGCAATTTGTCCATATCAAGTGGGGCCACTACATTAACCACCTTGGTAAATTCATGCCATTTTGTGACTCATGTGGGACCCACCTATTGTAAACACTTTTTTTTTGTATGGAGACTCCATAACCATGCGGTTTCAAGATGAAATGAAAGCAATATTAAAATAGAGAAGGATAGCATGAGCAAATCGTTCATATATTTTGATATTAAAATAGAGAAGGATGAAATGCCCAGATTTTAAAAGTGTAAGTTAAGACAACGTGAATTTAAGACTCCAACAGTAAGAACATAAGGGTGGCCTTGGTGCAACGGCAAGGTTGCTCTATGATGACCTGAAGGTTACAAGTTCGAATCACGAAAACATCCTTTTCATATATGGGGGTAAGGTTGCATATATCTAACCCTCACCAAAACTTGCAATGGCGAAAGCCCCGTGTACTAGGCCACCCTTTTTTAAAGAGCATAGCACCAAATTTAGAAAAACATTTATAGTATGATATATCAATAATTCTAAGATATGAAAAAAAATAATCCTAGTTAACTCCTTACCTCCTTATTTTCAATTTCTCACCACAATTTGTCCCATTAAACAAACTTTAGTCTTTCATTCATGGTTAAGTATTCCTATTCTTTTACTCATATCTGCTTTCTTAAGCCTTCCAATCTCCTCACTTAGGTTTCTCTAGTCCAAACAATTTTTTTTCATCTTGTCCTCCCTTGTATATTTCCTACCAAATGTAGTCATCACCATTAATGCATATTTTACCAGGACCATGCCTCAACATCCCCATCTATCTTCATTTGTGCACAAAGGCACTCTTCACTACTGAACCTTTTGATAAAAAAGCTTTGAAATTCATGTTAATTTTAGGCAAATGGATGAGAGCTTGGAACCCAGAATGGAAATGAAGCATGTTCTGTAATGGGCCGAATGAATGGTAATTTTCATTTCCTTCACAGTTTAACTGGTACAAAGAATGGTGGCAAAAAGAAATTGTCATATTCATCACTGTGGTTTCTTTGTTATCAAAGCAGATGAAAATATGTGATAGTTATATGAACCACTAACGGAAAATATGTGACTATAAAAGAGAAGAACAAGTTCTAATGCACTAAACAAGTCGCTGTATTAGTTTCAAGGAAATATATTAGGAATGAGGGCATAAATGAGCCAAGCTCAAGCAAGAAAGACCTAGCTCAAGCTCAGCTCATTGTGTAACCAACCCAGGCTTGAGCCAACTCATCTAAGAAACAAGCACCTAAGGCCCCTACGAAACTTTCAGTCATATACGTTGAGCTAATTTTCATTGTTATATCTCATTATAGCTAATCTACATTCTTTTTTTTACATAAATTATATTTCCCTTGGACAATTTTTATTCAAATTAAATTTTATATCAATTATTTATTAATACTTATATCAAGCTTAATTGAACAGAGCTAGCAGAAGTCAAGCCTAACTCTAGCTAAAAATAGCAGCAGCAGCATCCTAAAACCCATGATGTAGTATCCATTTGGACAAGGCTACACCATCTAACCGGAGGCCTCTTGTTTGCTCACCACTAGGGTGGAACCATATCCAATCAATGGAGATACTTTGTATAATCTCGAGGTCAGAGAAAGGATTAACTCATTTACCAATGAATTAAGCTGAATTCAAGCCAAATTTTGAGCCTAACATGAGGTGCTCATGAATAATTTGCTTATTTGAAAGCCCTATTAGGAACTGAAACATGTGTGCTTTCCAGGAAGATGTATTCCACCAGAATAAAACGAATATGAAAGAATCAACCAGAAATTCCATGAATAATTTGCTTGTTTACAAACTCCATTGGTAACTGGTGCATGTACCATTTCCAGGAAGATGTATTTCACCAAAACAAAAAATATATAAAAGAATCAACTGAATTTCCAAGAAAAATAATAGTGTGTTGCCAACAAAATGCATACATCAGACTACAAAAAGATACATAATCATATGCATGTTAAGAACAAGACCACCTTCTTCAAGGTGATACATATTAATTAGCCAGAAATCAGAAGATTGCTCTCAGCAACACATATTTAGATGACCAAAAAACACATGAAAACTGTAAACAATGCCAAGCAGGAGCTAACCTTCTGTTTCACTTTCTTGAAATCAAGCAGCCGCAGTTGTTTCAATTTGTAGATCACATATAACCGATAATTTGGTTTTTTCGTAATATTATTGTCCAATAAACTAAGGAATTGCAGCTTCGGAAGCGATGCAAGGGGATCAATCTCCACCAAGTTTAGTAGACGGTTGTTTGTAAGGACCAGAGTATGTAACTTCGGGAAGAATTCTGTGAATTGCAAGAAAAAAAAAAGAGGGAAGATTGATGTATTAAAACATGCTTAGTTAGAAACAACTGATGTTAACATTTCCAACCTAGAAGTTTTCAAAGTATTCTCACCTCCAATTTTAGGATTGATGCGAGTGATCCTGTTATTATTAATTAGCAAAGTACCCAGACGATTCAAGTAAGGAAAGTTCTCAAGCTTGACAATCTCATTGTCAGACAAATCAATTGTGTCAAACTGGTCCTGTCAAAGAGGCAAGACAAAGAGCATGACTATAAACAGCAGACGCATGAAGTTCTCAAAGCTTAATTTCCAAAAGTGTGGAAGTCTCGGTATTTAAGTAGAAAAAAAAATCACATGGAAAATATATTATATCAACGATTGATGAAAGGAAATAAGCAAGAAAAAAGGAATAAAACCTATAATCCAGCTTTATGAGTTCAACTTTTATACAAGAAAGAATGTTTTAAATTAAAAATAATAATAAGGCACATGCATAATACCATAAATAAATTTTCAGTATCTCATGCAGTAAATCTAGCAAGCCTCAGCATTGGGATTTTGGCCAAGCATTTGATATTGCATAGGAAACTAAATCAACGGCTTGCATTCATGTTTTTCAGCTATAAGCCCATATCATGTCATGTTGTACCACATAGACTATGAACTAAAACACAGCATAACCACCATATATAGAGGATAATGTTCATCTCCATCAACTTAATATATTTTAATCCTCCTCCATTTGCAAAGATAAGGATAAATCATACTCAAGAGACCCAAATTTTGCAGATGCCTATTTCCCACAAGATCTGATATCCAAACTCGTGGTATATTGAAATTAGCATAAAGTTTGGAGTTTAGCTGTTGCATAGCACAGTAATGTGCATTCCAGTGACTTTATCAACAAAAGGATGCATATTTGTGCCATATGATGCTCCAACAAGAGATAAAGAGGTTATGATGTCTAAAATGTGGTATTAAAAAAGGAAAACAAAAGAAAATCTAGTTAGGAACTATTAGATTTCCTCATGGTTATTTTATGTCATTCACTGTTTTTAATAATTTCTAATAGTGTGTGCGCTATTACTCAATAAGGATAATTTTTGCGAACAATAAGAGTTACAAAACAAACTAAACCTTGTTTGCCATCTTTTAGACAAAGCCAGTGATGACATTCATGCAATCTTCATGAACTTCCAAAATTAAAACTAGAAAACCAAGGATCACTATGCCGGTACCGGGGCCTGGACTAGTTGCTTGGCAGTACTATTCGGTATGCCCTCGTGCTAGGCTCGTACCAACACAGCAAAAAGGGTGGGGGAGAGGGAGAACAGGAGAGAGGAAAAGAGAGAGGGGGGGAAGGGAAGGAGAGGAGAGGGAGGGAGGGAGGGAGAGGGAGAAGACTGCGGAGGCTGGTAGAGCGCGCCTCGATACGGCAAAGACGGCAGAGGAAAGGGAGAATGGAGCTAGTGATGACAATCATGCAATCTTCATTAACTTCCAAAAATGAAACTTGAAACCTAGGATCGTTGTGCCGGTACCAGGGCCCGCTTGGCAGCACGATTTGGTATGCCCCTGTGTCGTTCCGTGCTGGGCTCATACCGACACAGCAAAGAGGGTAGGGGAGAGGGAGAGCAGGATAGAAGAAAAGAGAGAGAGAGGGAAGGGAGGAAGAGGGAGAGGAAGGAAGGGAGGGAGAGAGAGGGAGAAGACCGCGAAGGCCAGTAGAGCGTGTCTCGATATGGCAGAGACGGTGGAGGAGGGGGAGAACAGATAGAGGAAAAGAGAGAACAGGTCCAACATATGGGGGATCTATGGTGTAAGTTGAGCATTAAATCAAAGGGTCCATGAGAGGAGAAATCTAATTCATGTTACATGATAAGCATGTGATTCCAGATATGTATAGCAATTGAAGTGACATCCAAATATTATATACGTACTTTCATATCTCTATACAAATTGAAGTAACAACCAAATTCAAATTATCATTCTATGGGCTTACCTTCATAGCTATAGAACTCTACATTCCACCGCTCAAAATTTGGATTAGGAAGTTCATATTAGATTAGGGAGTTCATGATGCACCTATCATTAAACTTATTGTTGATAAATCATAAATATGTAGACTGTAAATAAAACAGAGGACAATCACTTGTGCACAAAGTTCACATTTCTAATTTCACCTAGCAATTGATAGCTCTTTTAACTTTAAAAAAAACACAATTAATGACGCACGATAATTAAATGAGCTCCTCTTCAATACCATTGGAAAAACAACCCATCACCCCCACCGCAACAATATGCTCACGTATTACAATGTTCCTCGACCCCCCATAAGTGGCTTATAATACCCAGAAAGTACAAAGAATAATATAAATCTGACCTACCAATCAGATCTACACCACTTTAGGTTAGAATTGGCTTAAGAATTCCCAAAATCTGAAAACATACATAGATCTAGTAACTTCTGGCTAAGACCATTTCGACTAATAACAGGTCAAATTATCAAGTCTTTTTGCTGAAGGAAGGAAGCGCGAACAACAAAACAAGAGGAACTTTAGAGAAATTTTTATTGCAATAAACAAATATTTCTACAGCATATTTTCTCCCTTTCAAATGCCTAAAACGGTGCTCAATACTTGTCTTAACAAGGTGGAAGTTTCCTAAAAAAATTTCAAGAAAGAGAGATCAAGCAGACCGCAAAAAAAATCTTGCTACTTTGACTAAGCATTAACAAATATAGCAAATAAGTAACTAGATACTAAAACTATAAAGATCTTTGAGGTGTAACTTAGTCTAGGCACGATGGTGTTCCTGGATCAATGTAACTTGTTATAATGCCACATGAAGCCATAACACCAAAATGTCAAACCTGCAACCTGTTCTCAAGGGAGAGGAGCAGTGGCCAACCAATACATGACATGAAAGTCTGATATGAAAATTATGTAAAAGCCATAATATAACCACTCATTACCAACCTGTTGTGTATATCTAGTATAGTTTCAACCAAACTAATATCAGATAAAATGCTTCCTCTTCCAGCACTAGAAATAACCAAAACACAATGCCATTATCCTCACCCACCTCTAAACTGAGTCTTTGGCCAATTAGATCCAACGATCTCCCTATAGCCATCCAAAGTCCAAAACCCAACAACCATAAATGACTACAAACCTGCAATAACCCACTATACAAATTCAAATGTTATTCACCCTATCATAAGGAATAATTCCAATGTTACAAACATCTGCTGTTTTTAAGGGTTGATTTTGTAGCCATAACGTGGGCAGTCATAACTAAAAGCTTCCACATTACCTGTTATCAAAGATCCCATACTCAAAATTAATAATCCAGGCAAAAGAGTTACAGATCTATAATAAGATCTAGAGTAAATTACAAAAACTCCCTTGAGATTTATGTTTATTGCACTTACACCCAATAGTTTTGTAAAACATACACTTACATCCAGTTAAATTAACAGCATTAGTAAATCCGCTTACCTCATGTGAAACGTCAAAATTGCCCCTAAGTGATGAGTAAATTACAAAAATTCTCTAAAGTTAGCGGTAAATTATACTTACATCCAATAGTTTGAATAACCTACTCTTATCCCCTTGAGGTTTATTTTTATCCAATATTTTAACTCGTAACTTAACAGAATGTTAGCAAAATCATTAACTTAAATGGGATCTAAATGCCACATCAAAAAAAAATAAAAAAAAAATGATCAAAGTAACCTTAAGTGATATGATATCCATCCCAGGAGGAGAACAGTCGTGAGGCACTATGAGTATGGAGCTTGATCTTGATGAATTATCAAAAAAAAGCCATATGCCAAAAAAAAAAGCAATCTACATCTCTCAGGCAAGTTGATGCTTCTAAAATTTTCTACTGCAAAAAACTAGTATCAAGAGTTTTGTCACTTGAGCTAGTGGTCCAAACTATGCCATGGAATCACAACTAATACACCCTCCAAAAGAAAGAGTGCTCACGCACATACTGATTTAGATCCTTTCGATGACAGGCTGCCAGAGCTATCATAATTCTATATGTAGACATAATAATCCTCATCCACAACGACAATGTTAAGAAATCGGTATTGGACAAGTAGAACTCAGAATCAACAAATAATATGCATGCATCCTCGATCTCTATGACATGGTAGGCAGAAAAGCGAGAAAAAATTCTGATCAGAAAGGAAACTCGTTGCCGAATGCTGGTCAGGAAGGATGCTTATCGCCGGATGCCGGTTGGAAAGGAAGCTTGTCGTCGGTCGCTCGTCGAGAAGAGACGCTCGTAGTGGGGTGGTGAAGCGAGAAAAACCCTAGCCACTCAATCTCAAAAAGAAGAAGATTCTTGAAGATAGAAGACTTCAAAGAGTGAAAGAGGAACCTTATTTTCTTATGGAGGTAATTTTTAACTTTTTACAATAGACAAATAGTTTTACTAATGCTGTCAATTTAAATGGGTGTAAGCGTAGGTTTTATAAAATATTAGGTGTAAGTGTCATAAACGTAAACTTCAAAAAAAAAATACAAGGTTATTTTGGTCATTTTTATTTTTTTTTCTGACATAGCATTTGAGTCCCATTAAAAGTTAATGGTTTGAGTGTAAATGTAATTTACAATAAACCTCGGAGGGGTAAGCATAGGTTTTTCATACTATTGAGTATAAATGTAATTTACCCCTAATCTTAAAAAAAAATTTGTAATTTACTCTAATATCTAAATAACATATCAAAGAATTCTAAGTCAAATTACTTATTATCGCAACAATATGAAAGAGGAAAAATTGAAAGAAAGAAAACTAAAATAAGCATAGGTTCTAACTATAAGAACTCATTAAAAATTGCATTTTTTCCCTACTAATAGTTAATGTCATCATTGTAAACAATAATGGGAAAGCGAAACCAATCCCTCTCAGATAGCAAGGTTAGCTAAGTATGAATAAAACAATAAACAATACTAACTAGACAAGAATGACAACTAATAGGGAAATGACCAGTACATGCTTTGCCAATTCAGACCATGAGCTACATACTCAAGATGCAATGCTTTGAGTTGGAAAGATGCTCCAAATGCTTCAAGATAGCATTTCGAAAGGGTCAGCCATGTTGTTTTGGCCTTCAAATTAATGAATCTTTGGATGGGATTGTCAATTTCTAGAAAAAGGTGTACTAGCTTGTATGATTGAAATGATGGATACAGGAGTTAGCTAACACATCAAGTACACTCGAGTGTTGATGGAGGGTTATCAAAGAAGCACTCCAAAAGAGATTGTAAAGCTAACATTAGCTAGATGTGGCGACTATAGCATTGGCAAGCAAACTTTGCTAGGGTAGTTGATGAGATTGATGGAGTAAGCTAGCTAATTATCTTTATAATGTAGTATATATGGGATGTATAGGTGAGCTGAAAACATTCGTTAAACTTCAGCAGAGGCTACAAAGTTTGCTATAGGAACTAAGGAGGGGACAATCAAAACTAATAACAAGAATATTCAATTCTGACTGTGTCAACCATGTGCTAAAAATATTGAGGCCTTGTTGGACCAACCACAACTAATGAACAAGAACATTGGTAAAAAAAATTTGGTTTATGACTTCAAATTGCCTCAACCATGTGCTAAACATATTGAGGCCCTCTATCTTCTATAATATTTGGACTTATTATGTACGCTTTGTATTTCTGCATAAAAAGTCGACAGATCCTTCATTCCCTTCTACAAGTTGGTCTTCCTTAAGTGTTCAACTCGAAGTGCAGCAGTCCATCTTTTTCCTCTACTATTCCCCTTTTAACAATGGATCCATATAACTAGTATAAATTTATTCATGAGGCGATGGATGAAGCTAGATAGACAGCAATTTTTAGTGGAGAGCATAAAAGGATATTAAGGGTCCAAGAAATCTCATTAAGGGATGTGAATAATTGTTTAGGAGTAGTCTAGGATGCCGATCTAAAAGAAGATGGGTGTCTTTGTAGGATTGATGTATTAGAGACGGAATGCTGTTATTGAATTCAAACACTGGGACAAGGGGAAAATTGTACATAGAAGGTGTTAAAAGAAGCCCTTGGTTAAAAAGACCTCAAACTAGTGATTGTGATTCTCTTGACAGAATAAACCCTAAGAGAAGCCATTCATATAATCATAACTTGTACGTTCTCACCTAATATGAAGATGAATAAGTTTCCTTCACCTAACATGTTCCAACATGAGTTAGAAGTCAACACTACTAAAGACTCATTTCGACCCCTTAACCTCCATATTACCGTTCCATTAACTCAGTATTAGGATGAAACGTTTCCAGAACCATGCAACAAACAACTGATCCTATGCTAGTATTGATATTAATCACATAATATATCTCCATCCCTAGTCCCATGCCCCTGGCAGAACCCCTTTACACTATGAGCTAAATATTGCAAGAAATGCTTTTGACCATCTCCTCCAAGCCCTCAGCAAATCTTCCAATACTTAGAACTCACAAGAAAGCTCTACCGTTTAGTATCATGTACCAAACTTCAAACTAACAATAGAAAACAGAGCCGTCTATGAAATCAATTAACATACAGCCTCGAAGGCTTCCATCGCAAAGAAGAGACAGAAAAGGGTTCATGAAACATCAATATAAGAACACGAAAGAAGGACAAGAAATAAATAAGGAGGAGATCCAGCTGACCTCGGTGGCACCCAAGTTCTCTATGACTGCAATCTTGTTCCCTGAACCAATCAACACCAGATATTAGCAAGCCAGCCCCAAGTCTTCTTGACAAAAAGAGATAAAACCCTAATATCACTTTTTTTTAATAGGAAGCGTAGCAAAAGGCGATGGAGAGAAGGGTACACAAACCTCGGAGGTCCAACTCTCGCTCCTTGATGCAATTAAAGAAGTGTTGGCTCTTCCATATCAAATCCGCCGTCAGTCTCACCATTGTTGGCTTGTTGCCGGTACTGCTACTGCTACTGTTGCTGCTTTTCAGGGCACGGAAGAACGCTTTGGGGCGCTCGGCGGAAGAAGGGTGTTTAATTTTAGCGGCAGCGGCGCCCTAGCCTAAAACAAAAAAGCGGAGAAGCGAGCGGCCGCGAGAGGATGATAGCCAACCCACGCGGCGGCTGGTGGAGCTCCGTGAGTCGGTTTTGGGGCCGGCTCTCTCCGCCCTTCCTCGGGGCGTAACACTGGGACTGGTCGGCTGATGTTGGGCTCCTAATGTGGCCGGCTTAGACCAGATGTGAGATGACCCAGACTTGATAACGAGGCCACCGCCCCAGTAGAGGTGGCCACGCCACTGTGTTGACATTACCTTTATTTTCCTATGTACATCCATAGCGGTCTTAATGATGTAGTTTCGGTTTAGTTAACTGATTTATATTTAGTTGCCTTTGATTTTTTTTATTTTTTTTTTATATTTGAGGAGTAGTTGGTTCGATATCTTTTGTTTTCCTGAAGCTTTCATGCTTAAATTTTTAGTATATTAGAGCTCAATCTTGAGAAAGCTTAGTGTCTATGATTCCTAGTTTGATTTAGGAAAAAAAACTCATCATAATTATGATTTCAAGAAAATTTGTATGCATGTATATTGTTGCTGGAAATTGGACCCGGGGGTGACCACTCGGCCGAGGGGAGGAGCTCCGGTGCGAGTCAGTGGGCGGCGATCCGTCGGCGGACGGCGTCCTCCGAAAGACCTGCAAAGAAGCCGGTGGCCGGGGTTTCCGGCGCCGGCCCTCCGATGCCTAAGTCAGAG
>JAOXJJ010001078.1:386404-473135 GCA_025769935.1 Phoenix roebelenii | reverse complement strand
ACGATTTGGCATTGATTTACTGTTGGTTTTCTGTTAAAGTCTAACGAACTGATGACTTGTATCCCCATTCCCATGTATTCCCTTGTGGGCATTTATATGCCTGTACAAACATATTTCTTGTTTCTTTCACTACTTGTATGAAGTTTTAATTTTACAATCCCAATTTTTGTTCTTTATTATCTACTATATACCATGTTCTTTTCTTTAATGAAATAACTTAAAACATTTACTTTCATAATTACCCAACAAAAATTTCTTGTCTGAATACTGTCCCATCTTCCATATTTCTTATGTTGTTGTCAAACCTGGATTAATATAATAAATTCTATAGGCGTGAGAATAAACATGATAATTCTAGGCCGGTTTCATATTGAGATGCTAGATATGCTGCACTGAATCGGCATTGGCGAGGCCAACTTCTGATCACTCTCCCATTGCTTGACACATCTTTGATTAATAATGTGCTCTGTATCTTCCAATTTAAAAGTGGGGCTTCTTTAGTTACACATTTTGCGGTTTCAAAAAACATGTATATGTCGAAGGGTGGCCTTCTTGTCCCAAAGTTACTCATAGAAGTTTCATGACAAGATGTGGTACAAAGAATACTAGTGGAAATAATCAACTTCTGACATGTTTTGCTGGGATATATTCAGTACCTGAATGAAGAAAGCTATGATTTCAAACTCAGAGGAATAAGTCTTCAGAATTGGTGCTAAGAAGTTTTATCTCCAAGTGGTTCTTATGAAGATAGGGGTGCTACATATCTAGGTTTGCATTGTTAAAAGGGAATCTATATTTTGGGCATACTAGTGCTAGTAGAGGTAATACTATGAATTTGTTTGTAGTTCATGGGGTACAAAAGAAGCAAAAGGAAGGGATTCATGAAAAAGTGAAGTATAACAGGGGGTGAAAGTTGTCTGATTTGGGCATTCTTAGCTTAAATGCTATCTTGAGGGATAGATGTAGTGGTTCGATACAGTTTCATGGAAAGGATTTTTTTTGAGTTGGGGCAAAAAAGTTTTGAGCTCATTTAGATTTACAATACTTTTTCTGGAGGACAGATTCCTCGGTGTGACAGCTTGTGCCAAAGAAGTTTAATTTTCTAGTGCACTATGTATTTATGATTTTGATATACCTCAATACTTGAATCCAAGGAGATTCCAACTCACTGCTTGTAGCGACAGTGATTTGAGCTATCATTCTTTTTAATAATTTGGAGAATATTGTTACCATACAAGTTGGTAGCATTGAATGGTTCAGAGTTTGTTCTTTAGATCTGTGCTATGAATGATTCTCCTGCCAATTTATATAGTTACATATATAATGTGTGGTGTTTCAATGCTGGAGTAATTTCTTCCACTAACTTGTATATTTGATATTATCGATTTCTTTCTCTGGCCATTTTTTTTGTTACTTAAACCATTGCTGTCTCTATGCTTGTTGGCTCGTTACTGCTTCTCTTGAATCATTATTTTATGTTGTATTAGATCCTCGCATATGGAGTGCTGACAAAATTGATGAAGATGGTGAACTCCAGTTTTACAGAAGAAGCCGTAAAGGCATTATATGCCATTTCAGCTTTGATCAGAAATAATGAATTTGGTCAAAAATTGTTTTATGCAGAGGATGGAAATATAATGCTTCAGGTAAATAATTGCATGACTAATTTTGGTTATAAATTTCAGGTGTGGGGATCTTGAGTAATAAGTCTATTTTGCAGGATATAATGACCAACTCTAGCATGGATATTCGCCTTCAGAAGAAGGCTGTTTTCTTAGCCACAGATTTAGCAGACTATCAGTTAGGGAATGCAGACAATGCTGAACTTTCTTTCCTTAGTGATCGCCTCTTCTTAAAGGCTGTTGTTGATTTGACATCTGCACCTGACCTTGATCTTCAGGAGAAGGTATGTCTCTGGCCTTTCGTGATGACTATTAAATTGGAACATAATATGCATATAATGGAAACTGAGATTGATGCACGCGAATATGGGCTATTAGTTTCATGAGAGAGAATAATACGAGATGGTGAAGGGGAGGCGTAAAAAGGAATTTAAACAACTTACAAAAATGTAACTGTTAGTTATGGGAAGAAATAGTAATCTGGGGTGTCTAATTTCTTTTTCTGAACAGTGGGGTTGTAAAGTTAAAACTAATATTCCTTCTGGAACTGCAGGGGAAGGATTTTAAAAATGATTTTAACTATATAGATTATGGTCTTCTCTGGTAATTGTGTACACATTGTTGACTATTGTTCTGGCCACTCAGCAGATTTATCTGTAAAATGAGCTGTCTTTTTAACACTAACTTGTAGATTATTTTAGTATAAAGATAAGTCTATCTGAGAAGTCAAAGCCCGTTTTTGTCAACAACTGGGAAATTCCTGGTTAAAGAGAGAAGTTCCTTCTCAAAAGACAGTAGTTGATGAGACCAGATCAAGAAATGCCCAACAAACCAGATGCCAACACTTTAATTATCTTTACAAGTTTATATTAGATTGAGATTTCATTGCATATACTCAATAGTTTAATATCTGCTTGACCGTTAGTCCAGTTTTGAATAATTATTTACTCTTGAGGTTTCTCATTAAGTGTCAAAGCAAGAGGTTGAAATACTTGGTAATAATTCTCAGTTTCCTTTTAAGAAGATTTGGGTGGTATTCATGGAATGACTTTGTGCAGTTTGTAGACTAGTAAACCTTAAGGGATTAGTGTAATAATTGTTTTTTGTATAATCAAGTTACCTATGGTGGTTTTTGGATTGTGATTGTCTTCATGAAATCACTATAAGCTTCCCTCATGTTATTTGTTATTTTCTTCTGTGAAGCATGTGTTTGCTTCCCTAATTACCTGCATTTTCAGGATCTGAGGATTTAATCTTAACTATAATAGCCATCAAAATATAAAGTTCATGGATTATGACTTAAATTCTCTAAAGACTGTCTCATGTACTCTGATATGTGTTTCATGCAGGCTTTGATGGCTATTAGGAGTCTACTCCAGCTTAGCTCCACCAAGGCTTTAGATTTCAAAGATTTCTGCAGTCTAGATGAAGTCTTGGAGAGAATGAGGGAGCATCTGGGTAAGTTGATATCGCTGGAGGAACACACAGAATATGCGAGGGACTTGGAGAGCCTCCGTAGTGAGGTTTACATCATATTCCACAAAAAGGTTGAGCAGGTATGTGTTGTGTATGTTTTGTTATGTAGCTGAGACTTGGCTTGTAATGATGTTTTGTAGGTATGATGTGCAGGTGACATGGGTTCTAGCATGAGATGAATCCTGCTTCTGGGTCTTAATTTTGTATTTAAGCCATCGGAGTGGAAAGTAATCATTGTGATGCTGCTATAGTCCCTTCAGAATTTTCTTCTCAGGTGCAGCTGCAGAATTTTATTGTTCGTCCTGTTGGAATAACGTATCTGTAGCCCATTCCTTTTCTGAGCCGGAAAGAGATGAGGAGCTTGAAAAATTGGAAGTGTGAACGGCAACCAGTGGATAATTGGGGCAGTGACCAGTGTTATGTGAAATATCTTGTGGAGGGCTCACCGTGCATGAAAACCTGCTCGTTGTTGAAGCTGCTAGTTATAGGAACTTAACAAATACAAGTCACAAATTCTGATATTCTCTCTTTATCTTATTGTTGGAAATATTCTTGTCAGCTGCACCTGTGCTCGGTTCAGCTTCTTGACCCCTAAATTATTTGACAGGTGTTCTTCCCCAGGAGTAGGAGAAAAGAGCGAAATAGCATCCAGAATGTGTGCAAATACATTATAATTTTTCCTGCACCTGCTTGTTATTTATGTATTTACCTGATGATGTTGAATTAGGGCTGAAAACAGATTGATGTTAGTATTCTATATCCTTGCTTGTCTTTAATAATTGGTGGATATAAATATGGATACAAATATTAATTATATGCTAAAATTTATGTTTGTAGTTTGATCATTTTTTCAAAGTTACCCTTGTCAATTTTATTTACAAAAACTTGTCCTAAAAATCTTAAAAAGTTGCAACGGGAATTGCCAGCTTGTTGCACAAAATTTTCAGCTTTTGTTTTGAAGCTGATTTTAGTGGTGTGCGCTCCAGTTTCACAAAGTGGTATGTCTTGTATCTTTTATTCATGTCATATTGTAGCCTGTTTGGATGCATTTGAGCTACAAAGCCATCCAATAGCATTACATTAAAGTCTAATTTCAAAAATAGGGCTTTAAAGCCCACTTTGATAGTGCAGTCCTGGGTGCTTTGTTTTTTTTTCTCTCTCACTTTTAGATTCTAATTTTGAGAAATTGGACTCTGGTGAGGCCATTATTATCCTCCAATCCTCTTTGAAGTTTATACAAACGGCAATGCATTAAAAATCTGATATTAGAAACATGATTTTAAAAATTATTTAATTTTCCTAAAAATTGTAGAAAATATTATGCATGATGTAGGTAAATATGTGGAAATTATTGATATTTTAATATTATAAATAGTAAAGTAATATCAAAACTTAAAATTATTACACATTTATGTTTCCATGGAAATGATTCATTATGGAACTGCTATTTAAAATAGCTTTAGTTATTAGTTTGAATAAGTATAATAAAGCATCTTAGCAGATCAATGAGAAGAATTGTTGCTTTGGTTGTGAGACTATATATTCAGACTTCAGTAGTTTGAATCAGTTAAAGCACTTTTATTAGGCTTTAAAAAACCTCGGTTCACCTAGTTAATTGGATTGGCTTTTGACCGGCCAAAAAACTCGACTGCCTAGGGGTCCAGTTTTTGGATCCAACTGCCAATCTGGTCCGGGTTTAACGGCTATGCTTTAAAGTCCACTATGTCAGGCCCCAGTGTCATAACATTTTATCAGTCAACCAATCAACGTTGTTCAGCCAATATACACCTCATCAAGTTATAATATTAAGCAGTAATCAAATAGCATCATTTTTATTGAAAATAAGAGAAGCATAAAAAAAATGAAAGATGGCCTTTCATTCAGTAAACATCAACGGATGCAGAATAGATTTATGTGTGTAATTGAGGAATTATACTGATTGGATTTGGGTTGGTCCAAGTAAAATCTGAATCCAACACCAATAAGGAAATTCAGTTCAGATTTGGCTTTGTTTTTTTCTTGTTCAGTTCAAGTTGAGTTCGGATCTGTAGTCGGAGTTCAATCAGCTACAGAATAATTTTCTGCAATTATTACTTTTATTATTTTTTGTTGAAACATGGTTTTAAACATACGCTACAACAAAATTGGGAATTCCCCCACGTGAAAAATAATGGGGAGCATAAAAAAATGCCGCACATTAAATGACTGATATTTTACAAGAATGCTGGAAATATGTTGGCTAATCAATTGTAAGGGATTATGCCAACGGCTTCCCTAGCATTTGTAAAATGCAGGGGATTTAGCACATTGGGGACATTTAAGGTTTACTTGTGCCGGCATTTCTAAGTATTGGCAAAATCATGGTTGTGTTTTCTTAAATATTACCTATGTTTTGTGGCATTTATAAATGCGAGAGATTAGAATATTTTGCGCGGCAGCTAGAAAATGTGGAGGATTTATACTTTTGAGGGTATTTTTCATGCATCTTTTTCGGCATTTTTTGAAAGTCATGAATTATGTTTGCATTTGTAAATGTCCGTAAAGTCATTTATATTAGACATTTTATTTATATTTGGCAATATTTAAGAATGCTAGCACTCTAGCACTTTGGGGGCACTATATTGATTGTTGTCCAGCTATGCAGCCCAAGAAGGAGGGGAGGGGGGGCCGGGGGGAGGGGGCTTAAATTAGGCTTTTTTAAAATTTAAATTACAAATATAGTGGAATGATAATTTAATAATGTGTATGTGATGTGTACCAAGAGAAATAAACCATAAGTAATATAAATAAGCAAAATAAACAAGGTACATAATCAAAACACTACAAACACTATAAAAGATTTATAGTGGTTCGGTGCTAAACTCAGCATCTACATCCATTGCGTAAGCTCCTTATTTGAAAATTTTAATCCACTAATCATCCCCAAACGATTACAATGTCGGATACTACCGACCAAACAACCTTAATTCTCATAAGCTAGTTACTTGTTTTTTGGGCATGAGCAAGCTTTACACACACTCCATTTCAAGGTACAAATCAACCTCTCCAAGTTTTAGCTCTATCAAAACTTGTCCCCACAAAAATATAATGAAATACAATACAACAATAATAAATATGGCACTAACCAGGTTAAAAGAATCTAAAATTGATATACTCGTTCATAATTATGAATTATATAGAATGGAGTCTAGTGAGGCAATATCTAATATGTTTACTTGTTTCACCAATATTATCATTGGTCTTAAATGTTTTGGAAGATCATACACTAACAGTTATTTGGTAAAAAAGATTCTCAAATCATTACCAAGAATGTGGGAAGCTAAAGTTACTGCCATTCAAGCAGCAAAGGATCTTAATGCCCTTTTTCTAGAAGAACTACTGAGTACTGATGACACACGAACTATCCATGAAGCAAAACTTGGAAGATGATGAATCAAAGAGAAGAAGAACTATCTCTTTCAAGTCAAATGCTCAAGAAAAAGATAAGAGTGCAGAATCTAATACAGAAGGGGATAAGAAAATGACATTAATAACAAAAAAGTTCAAAAGGTTTATAAGAAGAAAATGATAAGAAAGTAGACCTTTGGCTAAGAGAGAGACGAGCAAAGAGAAAGATAAAAAGTAGCCGCTAATATGCTATAAATGCAAAAAAAAATTAGAACATTTTAGAGCGAACCGCCCACTTAAAAAAAAAAAAAAAAAAAAAGAAAGAAGAAGGCCCGAAAATGGGTTGGTCAATCTGGGTCCAAGTCACACCCAACCCTCAACCACCCACCTCCCCTTCTCAGCAAGTGGCGTGGCGGCATGCGCTTCATGATGCCGCTATAGCTAAGGTCACGCCCACCGCCTCTTCCCGGCAAGTGGCGTGGAGGCATGTGCTTCATGATATGCAGTAAATAGAATAAAAAAAAGATTAGAATGCTTTGAGAGTTGTACAAAGTACGATCCAAAAGGCGATTCATTCGTTCGTGTACACTATGAGATTTGTGCAGACAATTGAAACGCTTTAAAAGATGTGCAAGTGAAGCATATGATCAGCCATTCTTTACCCGTTCTTCACGGAAAGGATACAACCCGAACCCGCAGAAGAAAGAGGGGCATGAAAGTTGACTGAGGCCAGTGGTCGCTCCTCCCAAGTCCCCCCTCTCGCCCTCCTTCCCCCCATCCCCTTCCCATTTCTTCCTCTTCTTTCTTACCCAACTCTTTCCGTTCTCAGCTGGCGTCCATGGAAGCTACCACCGGCGCCTCCTTGTTCCTGGACAGCAGGTCGGGCTTCCGGCCGGCCACCGCTGCCGAGGAGGTGCGGACGCTGTTCGTGGCCCGGAGGCCGCGAGCGGGGAGCATCAGCTGGCCTCGCAGGGTGGCGGCGGCGGCGCTGGATAAGCGCACCAGAAACGGGGGGAAGAAGGCCGCCGATGCGGTGCCCAACTCCAACTATGTCGTGCCCCTAGACAAGGCGTCCTGCCTCACCCGCCCTCTTGCGGAGATCCTCCGGGACCTCAACAAGCGAGTCCCCGACAAGATCATCAATACCGCCGACAATTCCATCCCTTGGTATCTCTCTCTCTCCCTCTCCCTCTCCCTCCCCCTCTCTCCCTCTCCCGTAGCTGCTTCTCTCCTTCTTTCCAGTTGCTTCTGATGTGCTCAGATCTATTTCTCGATAGTTTTTAACTTAATTAGTATCTAAACGGTCGAGGAAATGTCGGGGGGACATTACCAGTAAATCAATCATTGTTGACGTGCAAGTTTTTGGTAAGATTGTGGAAATGGGAAGAGAAAATATGGATGATCTGCTGCTAACATTATATGTGGAGCTGATAATATCCGTCTTCTTTTCCTGGTAAACTATATCCATGTCCTTTTCAGAGGGCAACTTATGTTTATGTATAGAAGTCAATGTCCTGTGTTGATTACGGTATGATCTCTCGGATAAGAATCTGGATGTACGATCGCAGGGTTCAGGTGGCTGTTAATATTATGAATCAGGGAAATCAAAAGGTTACTATAATTGGGATCTGGAAGCTGAAAGGTTAGTTAAACCCTTTGCTTGCTAGTATAGTTGATTTTCTGGTGGACTGGCCATTGCTAATATTGTATTAGCGCTCTTGACATTTGATTGTATGCATCTTCAATTATCTTGGCCAAACAGGAAGTTTTGAACTTGAAGTCATATTTTTGTGGTTTCCATCTTTCCTGCAAGTGAAGCGCTTGTATGGATGCTTTGCAAGAAGAGAGCAATCAAGCTGAAAAGTTTGTTTGTTTGGAAAGAAAGATATGATAAGGAAAACTGGTCTATAGGTTAGAGAATGAGGGTGAGTCTTAGTGGAGAACTATTCTCAAATGAAGAGAGTATATGAGCAGCCCTAATTGTGATGCGACAGTGATAGCTATAACTCTATGCCATTTACCAGTTTATGGTTGTGAAGGGAGGGAGAGTGATATTTTAGTAATATATCTGTTTTTGTGGGTTAGAGTTGGTTGACAATACCTGATGGACAATTGCTTTATATGTAACAAAAGCACTAGAATTTGTGTGTGCATACTTGAGTGTCTTTTATGGACTCTGGGAAACAAATCAGTTCGTAGGCTTGTTTCTCTCTCTCTCTCTCTCTCTCTGCGCGCGCGCGCGCTAGTTATTTATGGACTCTAGCAAACAGATGAGATTGTAGTCTTGTGTGTCTATGTATGGTAGGCCCTCATGTTGAGGAATTGATCAACTGCTTTTTTGATTTGTAGATGGTGCAGTAATACTTTTTGGTCATTTGTTTTGGACATGACCATTATCAAGGAGACTTTATATACTTTGCATTGATTTGTTCTTTTATTAGAATAATGACACTGTCAATCGTATTCTGCTTAATTGCTAGTTTATATGGGGACATGGCATACTTTATGTCCCACTAGGCGAGGAGGATTTGAAGGGTAGGAATCATTTGTAGTCTGCTTTTTCCAATCTTGAAGAAACTTACGATATTTCCACCTAGACTGGCAGCTTGGGATGTATTAACTCCGGTCCTGCTCTTGCATGACAATAATTTGCCTTACCTGATGTTTTTTTATCATTCATCTTATTAACCATTTTGGCTGCTTTCTTCCTTTTCATTTCTTCCCCTACTTTTTTTTCTTTTTCCTTTTTTTGGTGAGCTTCCCCTCTTTTTCAATACAAATTGACTTCTATTGTCAAAGTGTAGTATGTTTTGTTCTCCTTGTTGTATTTCTTATTTTAATTTTTATTACCTCCCTTACGTTCCTTTTTCTGTGTCTCGAGGTGTTTCACATATGGGCAGCGCTTTATGGCGTAGTGTTAAGTCTCATTATCTAGTTTTGATATATTTAGTGCTTGAAAATTAGAATGGCAAGCTTCTATGACTTGCATCTCAAATTTCTTCTAAGAAAAATCCCAAATGAATAACTCACAGTGTATTCATTGCATATCTAACACAGATTTTGCTCTGTGGCATAGTATTGATAACTACTAACTGTCTAAGCATAGTTAGACACTAATTTAACAAAATGATAAATTAAGTATGGAGAATTGTTTCTCATTAAATATAAAAGGCATATTTTTGTCGATATCTTTGATTTTCAATGTTTTAATGTCTATTAAAAGGAAAAAGATGCTGATTTAAGGCAACCACAATTATCCTTTCATGCTGGAACAATTTGAGTTATGAAAGTATGTTTATTTCTGTCAGAATGATTTTGACATGCGCCATTGCATGCACTTTATGATATTTCTAATGATGCAATGCTTGTTTGATTCTCTATCCTGTATGGGCTAATTCTTGAGTTTGTTTAATTCAGTATATTTTCTTCTTCTCATTGTGTTTCTTATTTTAATTTTTATTGGCTCACTTGTATTCCTTCTTTCTGTTTCCAGAGGTGTTTCATTTATGGGCAGAGCTTTATGGCATAGTGTTAAGAGTCAGTATCTAGTTTTGATATTCTTACCACTAAAAAACTAGAATACCAAGATTTTATGACTTACATTCTATATTTCTTCTAAGAAAATTCTCAAATGAATAACTCACATTAGATTCATTGCATGCGCTATATAGATTGAGCTCCATGGCAATTTACAATTATTATTTGTCAAAGTAGTATACTTCTAGACTTAACAATATGAGGAAAAAGGAATAATAGAATAATGTTAACTATAGAGAATTGCTTGTCTTTAAATATAAAAGGCATATTTTTCCCGATATTTTTCTCAATGTTTTAATGTCTAAAGGAAGCCACAATTATCCTTTAATGCTAGAATCAAATTGAGTGATAAAAGTATGTTTTGTTGCCCTATATATATTGAGCTTTGTGGCAATTTATAATTATCGTATGTCCAAGTAGTATACTTCTAGACTTACTTAGAAATATGAGGAAAAAGGAATAATAGAATAACATTAAGTGTAGAGAATTGTTTGTCTTTAAATATAAAAGGCATATTTTTCTTGATATCTTTGATTTTCAATGTTGTAATGTCTAAAGGAAGCCGCAATTATCCTTTCATGCTGGAATCAAATTGAGTGATAAAAGTATATTTTGTTTGTGTTAGAAGATTTTGGCATGCACAATTTCCTTCATTTTATGATATTTATTATGTTCTAATGCTATTTTGATCCTCTATACTGCTCGGGCTAATACTTGTTTTTTTTAATTTAGCATGTTTTTTTTTTCTCATTGTATTTCTTATTTTAGTTTTCATCAGCTCTCATTTATTCCCTTTTTTCTCTTATAACCCGAGGTATTTTGTACATAGTTCGCCATGCTATTATGTACCACCCCGTATCAAGCATACCGTACTGTAGCGGTACCAAACTGAGTTGGTCTTGTTACGCTAAACTAACTCCTATACCAGGCACATGGATAGTATACCAATATGGTACCAATATGGGATCCAGGACTGAGATAGTGAACCTTAGCTTTATATATAGACATAGCTTCATGGCATGGTGTTAATAGTCATCATCTATCATTAATATATTTGCTACTTAAAAATCGTAATGCCAAGCTTTTATGGCTTGCATTCCATATTTCTTCTAAGAAAATTTCACAAAAATAACTCACATTAGATTCATTACATGTCCTAGATAAATTGAGGTTTGTGGCATAATATACCTAAACAATTAGCAACACAAGGGAAAAGGAATAATTATATAACTTAAGTATAGAGAATTGTTTTCATTAAATATAAAATCCATATTTTCTCGATATGTTTGATTTTTGATGAAGTTTTTTAATGTCTATCAAAAGGAAAAAGATACTAATTTAAGGCAGCCACAATTATCCGTTCATGCTGGAATCAATTGAGTGATGGAAGTATATGATTCTGAAATGCATTACTGCCTTCACATTATGATATTTATTTTGATATAATGCTATTTTGATCCTCTATCTTGTCTGGGCTGATTCTTGTGTTTGTTTATGTAGGTATCATACTAACAGAATGTTGAGCTTTTATGCCCCAGGTCAGCCTCTCTTCCTGTATTACTATAATTCTGATGCTGATAGTCCTATCATGATATTCCAAGTAAGAGCATTTCGGAAGTTTTTTTATTTCAGGGAAGGAATTGGGCAAAGCCAAAGCCCAATCCAAAATTTTTAATAGAAAACTTCAAGTACAATGGTTAGCCTGTGAAAGCAAAACAATGCATAGAAGAGTAAGATCCAGTGCTGGCTTTAGCATTATCCTTTTCTTATCAGAGCACACCGTAGTCAAATCTTCGTGAAGAAATAAAATACCATCCAGTGTAATGGCCTGAGATGCCTCTTTATTGCTGAAGACTCATTGCATTTCTTTCTAACCATAACTGCTAACATGCCGTAGATACAGTTGTATCCCAACTAAAGTTCCACTTTTTAGAAATGTTGCTCCTTCTCCAACATGACCATAGATCCGAGACTGATGTAAGTAGGACCCTCATTCTCAGCTTCAAAGCAAAGAACAAGAGCATTTTGGAGATACTGCTAACTGCTAGTTTTGCTGGGTTTTGTGCCTATCTCATTGAAGCTGCTTTGCTTAATCTTTTTTCTTTGTCAAGCTTTAATATCATAAACGACGATTTATGAATCTAGTATGTACAATACCAGATGACATCAAGCACACAATAGGAGTAAAATAACTCCCTGAACAAAATCTGCAGACCTGATAGGTTATATCTGCCATCTGCAAGTCATTGATTTTTTAGAATCTTGAGGTCAACATTTTTTTAATTTTATGGCAGACCTGTTTCTGAATTTGATAAATGGTGATTGCAAAGTCCTGTTCATATTGGTCCTGCAGTACAGCTACTTTATTTGGGTGATTTATTTGTCATTGCGTAAAAATCTTAAGCAAATCAATTTTTCTGTAGTAGGAGTGAAGTCCTATCACATTTGGTGTTTCGAGGGCCTGTTTTAAGGCCGAAAGAACTTATCAGTTGGATAAGATCTTCCGAACACTTCTTCTGAAAATGATCAGGACGGTTGGAGCAGCAACCAATCCCTAGTTTGAGAGATAAGATACATTGGAAAAGTATTCATTATCCATATAAACCAGGGATTAGTTTCTCCCGACGCTGCCTAATCTCTTTTTATCGCCCAGATTTCCAGCACATTTTCTGAAGAGAAGTTTGTGCTGGAAGATCTTATCAATCTGATAAGATCTGCATCCGAACAAGCCCTAAAATGTAAGCTAGTGCAAAAGATATCTCATTCTGTAGGTACCTATCATTGGCATCATCTTGATACCTGTTCTTGATATCGAAGGACTACCCTTTTCTCATTGCAATATCTGTATATATTTGTGCTTTGGCCATCAATCTTCTAATAGGGGTCAAACTAACATTGGCTAGGGCAATTTGATATACATTAGAAATACCTAGTGCAAGCTGTGCACATAATTTAAAATCTACTAATTTATATGTTCATTGATATTTTTTTCTCAAGGCTGGTGTGGAGAAGTATGCGATGTTACCTTCTCCAACCATGGAAGTGTAACAGTGGTTTATCGTGTTACAATCCGAGGATCAGATGGAGAGGTATTTATTTACACTGCAGTTTTGTTCTTGATTCATGATTCTTGCCTTTCATCTTTATTTTTTTGTGACACGAGTGAAATAATTGATGTTGAAGCATCTGCTCTTTACTTTTACTGCTAGATAACAGCATCATCAGTCTCCGATTAAACTATTAATAAGGATGCAATGTTGTATTTTTCTACCATCATTTTTTTAAATAGAAAGAGGAGTAAAAATTAACTTTTTTTTTTAATTTACAATTGCAAGGTCATGTTAGAGCTATTGTAAGATTCTTGATCTGATTGAGGAGAAGGAAGATTTTCCTCAACCCACTCATCTCGAACCTCTCAAAAAAATTTAGAAAAGGTGAAAAATTTACAAAAGTAGGTTTACGTCCCATTTTCTTTCATTGATGATCAATTGATGTTTCAATTGATAAATCAAAATTGAGGTATATAACCTTTATTTATAATAGTAGTGAGGTTCACTCTTGCACAATTTAGGTCAGATTACTCTCTTAGTTCGAATAGGATTAGTTTTCCAAAAATAGATATAACTAGTAGAAATAAATATGAAAAAACTAAAATCCAACAAAAAGGTAGATTTTGACCCCTACATTAACTTTACCTTTTATTGCTCTACGAATTCTTTCTAGATTGGGAGATATGCTTGATTAAAATCTTTTTCGAAAAGAAAATTTTTGTTTTGATTGGCCCTTTTTATGGTTCAAATGATGAAACTTTGGTGATGCTACGTTGTAGATCTCGAAAAGTTATCCAAATAAAAAAAAAATTCTTAATCTGACGTCATTGTATAACCAAACTACAACTTTTTGAAGTTTGACATGCGATTCAACTTTCTAATGTGGCGAATCTTGCTCCTGTATCTATCTGTAGTGGCTAGAGTAGTGCATATCGAGTCCGATGATCCCTCTGGATGAAAAGCTCATTCTATTTAGGAGATTTAGCTCTTACTAAATCAAAATTGAAAGTGAAAAAATGCTTGCTTTCCTACCTTGCGGCTAAACCACTTAACTTTGCTTGGAACCGGTTTCTGGCCTTGGTCTCTTTTGCCAGATGGTAGTTCCTCATCTTCAGACGTGGGAGACAACTTCGCTATAGGAGGTATTAGTGCTTGTGCTAAAGGCATCGCCAATTGAGACATAATCTCAATGAGTTGGACAACCTTCTCCTCTAGTCGTGTGAGATATCTTTTCATCTTAACAAATGAGGTAGAACTAACAGCTATGCTCGCTTTTGTTCTTCGATGTATTTCAAGCATCAATAGCTCTTCTTTTGTCTGCTTGTACTACTCACATGTTTGGACCATACACTAAGGCTCCCTATAGACAGAAGACCAAGGCTCTGATATTAACTTGATCCGATTGGGGAGATGGAAAATTTTTCTCAACCTGCTTATCTCAAACTTCTCAAGAAAATTAGAAAAGGTACAAATTTTGCGTAAGTAAGATTTACATCCTCCTTTCTTTCATTGATGATTCAATTGATCATCAAAACTGAGGTACATAGCTTCTATTGGTAATGGTAATGAAATCCGCGTTTACATAATTCAAGTTGGATTTTTTTTCATAGGATAAGCTTTCCAAAAATAGACATAACTAGTAGAAACAAACATGAAATGGCTAAAATCCTGCAGAAGGTAGATCTCGACTTCTGCATCATTTTTTTTCTTTTGTCGTTCTTCTAATTTTTCCTAGATTGGAAGATATGCTCGATCAAAATCTTCTCTGAATTTTTTTTTTTTTTTGATCGACCTATTTTAGGGTCCAAAAGATTGTGAAAACTTACCTAAATAGAAAAGAAGATCGTCTCAATCAGCATCGTATGACCAAGTTATGGCATCTAGAAATTTGATATGTGATTCAACTTAATGATGTGGCGACTCTTGCTCTTGGACCCTTTTGAGCCCTATTCGTAGTAGCCAAAGTGGTCCACATCAAGTTTGATGATCCTCTTGGATCATTTCTAATGGTTTTAAGTGATGGCTCATTAGTGATAGCACTACAAGAGAGAGGGAAAAGAACTAACCAAGTTCATAAACATAAACTACTCTATCCACATGCCAAATTGAAAGATCCTTAACTATATTTCTTAGACAAGAAAAAGGAGATGTGAAGCCTCTACACAGAAAAACATTTGAGACTCTAAGTGAGCCTTAGTTAGCCTAAGAGAAAAGAAATGCAATGTAGGAGAGTTATTTTAGTGGATGGCAAGATGCCAGTAGAAGGTGTTCAAGTAGACATGATGATGACACCAAAGATGGTCAGAAGAAAGTAGTAAGTGCTACCGATTGGTGAGGTCCTGAAATTTGTTAAACATGGTGACAGAGTAGCAGCAGATTCAAGCACTTACCATAAACAATATGAACTTATAAAGGATATAAGACAGATGGAACAGTTAACCTATATCGTAAATGAAGTTCTTCTATAGCTTAAATGGCCTGTGATATGGAATGACCATCAATTTATTCTTGCAAAGAAATTATTGGCAATATATAGACATAAAGGAAGAATCTTTGTGTACTTGAGAAATAAAATGCAGCGTAGTACATGAGGATGTTGGAAAGATCAAAGACAAGCGTGAGAATGATAGCAGGTTTAATTACTACTTGGGAACAGCTTATAGACATTTTCAGGGTTTAACTTTAATGCACAAATTCTTTTTGAGTGATTACAGATGTATTAACTACTGAAATTTCGGATAATACTGCTGTATGCTAATGAGATCAGAGGGGAGCATGAAATGGAATGATGTGCTTACAATTGTATATCAGCTGTAAATTCATATTTTGAGAGTGGATTATTCAAGATAAGTTACTAGACATACAGCGCATGATGAGTATCTCTTGATTGGATAGCCTGTTGAGTATAGGTAGTGACAGATTTGCTTGGGCAAAGATTTGGAAAAGGAAAAAAGTGAGAACTTGCCAAAAGATTGGAAAGAATTTAGTAATTAGGTTTAAAAAATTAAAAAAAATCAAACTAAAGGGTGTATGCTTATTAATATATTTTATGAATTTTTTCATGTAAAATTTGTATCCATTTCATAGTTTGATATATTTTTTACAAGTACGTGTTAGCCTGACCTCAACCCCCTACTTTTGTCATTTGGCTTCAAATTGGCCATGGCAGTGTTACGAGATGCTGCAGTCTAAGAGGTATACTTAAAAAGGGTGTTTCGTGACACTTAGGTCATAATAGAGCACCCTTACCAGGCTTCATTGGACAGTGCCAAATCGGCTCCTCCTCATCCGGCCTTTGCCCTCTGATGACATCGTCCGATGGTGTCTCATCCATGTCCGATGACAAAAATGACGTCCAAGTCAGGAGAATCCTCTCACTTAGTCCCTATCATTGGATCTGGAGCTGTGGGACGGCTAAAGTTCTTGAAGCCCTCACAAAGCCCTTGCTTCCCCTCTCTTCCTCTTCTGCCTCCTCTAGCCTCTACAACCTCGCAAAGCCCTCCTCTGACACCTCTCTTCATGTCCGACACCTCTCTCCATGTCCGATCTCTCTCTCCAGTAAGTCCAGAGGCCTTGGCCACTTTCTCTCTCTTTCCCTCTCTCCCCACTCACCATTTTTCTCTCCCTCCTCTCCCTCTCCCCCCTAGTTCTGGTATGCTGGGTTCGGTATGATATGTACCTATACCATACCGTACCGGTTGCTAGCCGGTACGACTCTCGGTTCATTGAACATTATGGTTGCACCAAGGCCTGTCCTCTCCAAGAAGTATATTTCTAAGCACAATAAGCTTCACCAAGATCAAAATCAAGCCCATATCTTTTTACACTAATTATATATGAACTTACTGCTAATATGCAGAAAATATATTTTCTGTATGTTATTTATGGACAATATAGTATTGATTGATGAAAAAGAAATAGAGTAAACACTAAATTGGATTTATGGAAGCAAGCTTTAGTAGATAACTGATGTAGGACAGTTGAGGGGAGGGGATCCAGAAGGGTTTAGGATAGGATTGAAACCTAGAAAGTGCTGGAATTTCAATTGCAGATCTGAGTTGTCAATAAAACTGAACTAGGAGGATAATATTTTTGAAGAGAATAGGTAACAGATAGTTACTGCCTAACCTAGAGTTTAGGATTCTAGAGCTTAAATTGAGATTTTAAAGGTTTATGCAATTAAATATCTGAAATTTAGTGCTTTGTGGATTATTGTGAAAGAAAATTTGATGTGACGAATAAAAATCCAATGAGAAGTGGAAATCAAAAGAAAGATCAATAAGAGACCAAATAAGTCCCTGCGGGATCAGACATATAAAAAAAATTAAAAATAATGGGAAGCGAAGCAAAAAGATAATATCGGACTCACTTTGAAACCTAGTAATCACACTTAGGTTTTGAAGGTCTCACATCTCCTTTTGCGGAATCAGTCCACAAAAGTAAAGAAAATCAAAGACTCTCTTATTTCACTCATAATCTACATAAAGTTTTTCATTACATCAAATCCTTAGAGTTCCTTTTTATAAAAAAATAGAAATCCTAATTCAACTATATTTTTAAAACCCAAAATTACCACTAATAAGGCACGGTTATTATATCATGAACAGTGTCTCAAACAGTAATGCGCTACAGCAATTAGGTTCTGAGATAAGTATTGAGATCATATAATCTCTCAGCTTTAGAACGCAAAATAACCCACTAACATTGAAAATAGCCAGAAAATAAAAGAAAAGTACAGAAATGATAGTTGAATCTAATAAAGTCTCTAAACCGTAGTCCTATGATGCAACATGGCATGAACTTGGATCTCCATCAATAAGAGCTTATAATTCAATGAACAAAGACAATATAGTGAAAATGGAAATGAAGATAAGGTCCTGATTAGGATTAATGGACAAGAAAGACTGCAGAAAGATTACTTTCATTATTTAGCATCCTTTATGCAAAATTGTGGCAACAAAGATGAGGATATATGTAATAGGATTAGAGTTGGTTGGATGAAGTGGAGAGGTGCCTCTGGTGTATTATGTGATCAATGCATACTTTGGAGGCTTAAGAGAAAATTCTATTGAATAACAATAAGGCTTGTAATGTTTTGTGGCTTGGGATGTTGGACAATAAGGAGGGTTAAAGAAAACAAGTTGTCTGTGGTAGAAATGAAAATATTAAGATAGATGTACAAGAAAACTAAAAAGAAAATACTGATAATTGAATATTAGAAGAGCTGTAGAAATCTTACAAATTAAGGACCAAGTGATGAAAAATCCATCTAGATTGTGTGGGTATGTACAACAAAGATGTAAGAGGGCTACAATAAGGAGAGATACTTTAATTTATATTGCTAGTTGCAAGAAAAGAAGAGAAAGACCTATTTCATAGAGATGGAGGTTGTGAGGAAAGACATGAGTAGCTTGCAATAACATTAGTGGTGACCTTAATAAGAATATTAGCAAATAAGGATTCCTAAAGCTGATCCCAGATAGTTGAGAAGAGGCTGAATGATGATGCTATGTTAATGAAATTTCATGTAAAACCTAGTGTGGGAGATGCAAGATCAGTAGAGTCACAAAACACCACCACCAACACATAGCACCATTGCTTAGCAAGCTATACATATTTCTTGAATTAGTCATGAATGAATCATGAATATTAAGTAAATGTTTATTAAATTAATTTTCTAGGAATAAAAACCAAGGAAACAAGCATGTATAATTCAAATTTTTTCAACAATTAGAAGAATATTGCAAATGTGTTACTTATGTAATGGTTGTAAATGATAAAAGCATGTTAAATTCCATCTTCATGCATTAACATCTTTTGGTTGATGATACATTAAACTCGATCCATCTAGCAATAGCCTAAAATATTCCTTAGAATGTCCATCCAACTAATAGAAATTGGATACATTTTATCTAAGCTAAAATTCTTATGTTAAACATAATGTCATTCCAATTTAGCAATGGTACATGCATACTCTGTTAGAGAAGATTCATGTTGCTGAAATCCTGTTGTCAGCTCTGCAATTTGCATATAGTGCAAGATATCGTAGATCAATTTGTGGGTTGTTCTGGCAAGGCAGCCAGTTTATTTGTTTCTAAGAACTAGAAATGGGCTTGTACCTCGCCCCGCCCAGAACAAAGCCCCCTTCTTTATATTGTTTTGAGTTTTTGAAAGTAAAAACATGCTATTGCTCAAAAAGAGAGCAAAATACATGTCGGGAAGCTGCAACATTTTCATTATTTTAGTGACAAGAAATATTTGCTGGCAATCACGGCAGTAGCGTTGTGGCTTGCATTTACAATAGCAGTGGTAGTGGTGGCCATGATGGCAGTTATAGTTGTTACACGAATCATCTATCCATGCTGTGAAATTATAGCATTTTATTTTATTTTTGAGTAGATAGTCCTGTTTGGAAGTTGTGAAATTGTCTCATAAATTAGAAATCAATAGTAGGTTTACTATCAATGTTTTAGGCTGCTATATAGGTCTTCTAATTTCAAAAATGTAAAATATATGATCAGGAAAGCAAAATCATATCTCAATTCACCACTCTCCATACAAGCCCAATTGAATCCCTGGTAGCTGCATCATGGGATTACCAAGAGTTCGCCATTGTCAGTTGGAGAAGCTACAAGTCTTCTCCCACAACTCAACTTTAAAACCCTGGATGGGAATCGAAGAGAGAAAGGAGGATGAGAGAGGGGAGAGGAAGAGGAGTGAGTTGCTCAGTAATTGATCAGTGGTTTTTGGGGCTGCTCCAGGAACACCTTAGGGTGGAGCCCAAAGATCTATATGACTCTTCCCTATAAGTCAGGACCTATGCATAACTGTGAAGTTACCCCAACTTCTCTCATATTCCCTCTCAATCTAGGCTTAGATGTGGACATCTATCCATCCTGGTTAAGTCCAATCTGAACCGAAAAACAAGGAAAACGTCAAGAAAGCCAATTGAACCATTAGGATTTGTTTGGGAAAGCTTGTTTTTCTTTTTGTAGAAAAAAATCAAAATTTTCAAATATTTCTTCCACTTAGAGATATTTGTTTTTGGGTTTTTTTTGTTTGGAAAGCAAGGTTCGCCGTCTCGGCACTAGACTCCGTACCGATGTCACACTAACACAGTGTTGGTACGGAAATTTTTTTGGCGTACCAAGTATTGGTACACCACCCATACCGAGTATTGGTACCGCTACGGTTCAGTACGCCCCGTATCTTCCGATTCAGATCAGTACGGCATATCATGTTGAAAAGCTAGAACACCACCACCACGTTTCTAGTCACCATAGTCTATTGCTGACTACCATCTCTGTAGCCATCCACCAGTACGGACATGCCATTACCATCATAATCACACTGCCATTGTCACTTACCACCACTGACTTTGCCATTTACCACTACCACTGCTGCCACAGATATGTGGCTGCCATTGCCACCCAACACCACCAATTTATCACCACTGCTATCACGTGGCTGCCATTGCCACCCAACACCACCAATTTATCACCACTGCTATCACTGATGCCACTACCACCACTCAACCTAGCTTACTAGCGACACCAACACTACTGCTGCTACCATCTCTGGGTCCACTACCACGAGCAAACATGTTCTGATACTTGTTTCAGAAACAAAACCCAATTTTGTCAATTTCCTATTTCCCTTTAATAAGCTGAAAACAAAACAAAATTGACTGGCTTTCTTACTATTTTGTAAAATTAAGAAACCAGTAATGATGCCAAATGCAACTATTCTTCAAAGTACCATGGGGCTTTGCACTAACAAGATCTAGAAATTAGAATTTATTATGAAGGTAGCATAACATTTGGTCCTGACAGCTTTCATAGGGGTTGAAGGTGGCAGAATTTTGCCAGCAAAATGAGCTCTTCTGCAACCTTTGGCTAATCAGAACTTCCAAAGTACATATTAATACAACCTGTGGCATTAATATTGAGAATCGATTGCACATATTTATGCAATCTGTGGCATTAATATTGATGAATGCCTAACATGATATGGCTAAATGTAGTATGTTGTGGTTTGACCTGACAACGGCAATCTAATTATGCATATGGTTTTTTTTTTGTCCATTGAGTGTTTTAAAATCTCTCTTCAGATCCCTTTGGATGAAGATATACAGCTACATAAATAATATAAAAGCTTATAAAGGCTAGCATGAAACGGCATTTTTTTTAATAAATTAGCAACGAGGTTTCGTGATACCGAATTTTGCTTGTCCTATATGAATGCAGGCACACCGCGAGTCCACTGGAACAGTCTCTCTAAATGATGACAGGTTTGAAGAACCAGTTGCAGCAGCAGAAGAAATAGCCTTCTGCAAGGCCTGTGCTCGCTTCGGTTTTGGCTTGTATCTGTACCATGAAGACCAGAGCCTGTAGAGAGGACTCTCTCCTTTTTCTCATCTTCAACATCCTTGTCGTTGCATGTATGGGTTGTACCACCTTGAAAATGTCATATCTATGAAAATTTCACTGGTCAATAGGACATGCATCTTCCTTTTGATGTAAATATCAGAGATACCTGTACTACTATGCGTCTCTTGCAGGCCCTCCTTTCCAATTCCATCAGATGTGTAACTGCCCGAGGCAATGTTGATGAGTAGATGTTACAAGTATTTCCCCACCGCAACAAAACATTTTAAGTTTCTACAATGCTATTTCAGATTTCAGTTGCTTTGTCATACAGATTGTTAAATGTTCAGGAGGGGTATCTCTCTCTCCACACACACACACCCCCCCCCCCCCCACCAACACACACGACTGAATGAATCTTGTAAATTATTAATAATTTCCAAAACTATTGAATCACATCTATGACTTACATTCTTTAAAATTCACATTATCCATTTTTTGTAAGAAAATATGGATGATGTACCTCGTCCAGAAAAAAATACATGCATGCATATATGTGGATGTAATCTAACTTATGTATTATAATTTCATGTAATAATGCTTCTGTATGGTCCATATTTGTTTTTGTATAATGTATTATAAAATAAATTCATGTCGTACATTTGTTTATGTTTGTATGTAGAAACAACCATATGATACATGTTTATTCATTTCTGCATGACAACAAGCACCAAGTCGCAGAGGCTGGGAGCTTAGATTCAAAACAACTTTAGAGAGATTCGGGATGAGTCAAGAAGATTGACTGAGTTTCTTACTTCATCCGCATCCATTTTTGTCGACATAATTGGGTGCTTTGTTGAGGAGCTTAGTGTCTCTCGACCTATCTATCCTCCACCTTCTCTTATTTGGTCCCTCATGATTCTGTGTCCCCAGATTTAGGCATTCTACCATTTATTGTCCCCAGCAGAGCTCGTCATCATCTTCTAAGTAGTCTTATAGGATGTTACCTTATAGTGTCTAGGTACCTCACCCAAGAGACCTCATAGGTATGTTTTGTCCCATTGATATCTTACCTTTTGTACTTTGAATGACGTATCTCTTGTAGATGCTTAATATGAGATTTAATAAAGTTGGTTATGTTCTTTATATTGTCGTTATTTGTTTGTTACTTTATTCATTCTTCAATTCAAGGCTTACCTCTTTTGATAATGACAAAAAAGGGGGAGAAAGTAATAAAGTAAATGATCATACTAAAAAGATATGCACACAATCAAAAGATGTGAGACGTTAAAGAGACGTGAATTGATAATAATAAAGCCACTATTTATGTAATGATCATAATCAAGAACAATTAATACACTATTAATGTAATGAATACAATCAAGGATAAGTAAAGAATGCCATGAACTTTTTGGACATGATAAACATGATGGTATCAAAAAGGTTAGCAGTGGGCACATTAGTTATCTTTTATTTTCTTACACACTGTTTTCTCTTGATAGTTAAAGATTTTGTCATCATCAAAAAGAAAAAGATTATTGACCTAAAAGGTTTGATTTTGATGGTACAAAATATTTGAGTAAAAATATTACTATTTATATTTTTGAAGTATATAAGAATACTTACCGAAAGCAAACATAATCTCAAAGTGATCCAAATATATGAAGTATTCAATTCAATACGCTCAAGATGGAAATGATGTAAATCAGTTTTATGAAGTTTAGTATAAGAGGAATCGACTCCTAGACTCAAGGAGCTAATCCCTGAATGTCCATAGGCTTAGATAGAAGACTTCATTTTTGAAGGGATTCAGGAGTCGACCTCAGAAGCATATGAGTCGATCCCAGCACAATGAAAATGATTGGCATGCTTCCACAAATCAACCTCTGCACCAATCAAGTTGATCCTAAAACAATCCCAGGCGAAAAATAGAGGAGAAAAAATAGCTCTTCTACAACTCGATCCCAACAAAATACGAGTCGACCCAAGCAAAACATGAGTCGACCCCAGAATGGTCGCAAGTGAAAGATACAATGTAGTAAAAGTGAGCGCTTTCTTGAGTCAACCTTTGAAGAAGAAGAGCTAACCTCTGAAGATCACAATCGACTCCTAAAGAAGTCGAGTCGACCCCTCTACATCTGACAATAGTAATAGCTAGTTTTTTTACAAAATCAGAACGACTACATTCACTTTCGTTGACCCAAAAGGTTTGATTTTGATGATGCAAAATATTTGAATAAAAAGTTTGCTAATTAGTTGTTTGGAGTATACTTGAATATTTGCAGAAAGTCAAGAAAAAATCTTTTGTAACTCTTAACATCGAGAAAAAAGTCTAATTATCCAAAGCTTTGCACCTTCAAAAATACCTTGAAGTGACCTTTGAATGCTTGCATGCAATAATAGTGAATTTCAACTTAGGCTATCTCAAGAGTCGACCTCTGGATTACAACGAGTCAATCCTGACACATTAATGCAAACTGATACACATTTACAAGTTGACCCTAGAACAATCTCAGACAAAAGACAGAAAGCTATAAGATTCATCATATTGGTGAGTCGATCCATGAAAATCATGAGCCAACTCTAGTTAGACAAGAAACGACCCTAGAAACAAATGAGTCGACATCTGAATGGCCGCAGACAAAAGATAGAGAACTGTAGAAATATGCATATTGGTGAGTCGACTTATTTAGAACACGAGCTGACTCCAGTCAAACAAGAGTTCACCCCAAAAAAAATGAGTCGACCACTAAATGGCCACTGACAAAAGATAGAGAGTAGCAAAATTTAGTTAGTTTGAGAGTCGATCCATGAAGATAATGAGTCGACCCCTGTCAATGGACTAAGGGAGATCATTCAAGTGCATTCATTAAGAGTTGAAAGATCACATCCTTTACTACTGAGAGAGAGAGAGAGAGAGAGCTAGTGAAGAGCATTCAAGTCTAATCAGGAGTAACCAACTGATTTAGGGCTCCATTTATTTTTGTGTACTTAAATTTTAGAAGTTGTGATTTGTTTACTTTGTATTTCTCTTATACTCTGCTAAGATAAGTTTCAGAGTTTGAAACTTAGAAAAAGATCCATCCAAATCTTGAATTGAATTGTATTGAGCCTTTTTCTAGGCTCAAGTGTGGTTTTAGTTGATTGCTAGTGAAAATCAACTGGGTTGATTATAAGCCCGGTCAAAATAATTGGTCTATAATCTTTGAGGGATTATAGTAGAAATTCTCGAGTAGGATGTCTTGGGAAGTAGATGTAAGTGCAGGGTTAACATCGAACCACTATAAGTTTGTTATGTTTATGGTGCTATTAGTATGATTTTATAGTCGAACTTTATCCCATTTTAGCAAGAGTCATATGATTCTCATCTACTCTAATTCTATCAAACTTAATCCACGTTGTGCTTGCTTCTAGCTGCTAGCTAGCTTGTTAAAATATGGTATAAATAATATCACAATATCTCATTGGCTGAGGATACCTATATAATAAAAATTCCACAATTATGGTTTTGATCCACTGACCAAAAGCTGCCATTTTACCCAAGTATCTACCTTTGGTCATCCACTCATTCTCATCTGATTTCGTTGAGCCTTCCTCTCTCGTCACATCTCCTTATGTGAAATACTTTTGGGTACAGAAATGGCCCGCACGTTGCTCAATGAATCCTCCTCATCCATAAGGATTCAACATTATCTTCTACGTTAATAGGAATCTCCTAGCAAGGCACACTTTCCTTCTATAAATAGGTCGTGCATTTTCTCTTTAGTGCCCATCCCTCTTCTTCTTCTAGATTATCCTCATGTCTTCTATTGATTTTTGTTTATTTATCATGGTAGGGGAGACATGAATATTAGCCAGCCCAACCTATTTATTTTGGTCAACCAATTTTGAACGAGTTTACCAAATTAGAGCACCATCATGAATCAGGCATCGTTACAAGCAAATTGCATTGCCAAATTAGAATACTATCACCACAAACTTGCTATTTGGTTTAAGGCTTCCAAATTGACAAGATAACATCTTTTCAACCAGCTCTCAACTAATTTCGTATCTTCACCATCTTTGAACTGATTAGGGTAGACCTCTCTTGTTTCCACTCTTAATTATTGTATCTACCCTTTTAGCCCGAAACCCACTACACTTATTCTACCTCCGTTGCCATCATCAAGAACATCGAATCATCCAGAAGCTCTGGCGGGCGTACAATAGCGAAAGCCTTAATAGCCTATATCAGGAATAAAGTGAGTACCTTGAGAGTATTATAATCGGCCTTGTATGTACACTTGTGTAAATATATTAGCTGAAGGTAATAAAATAACATTGTCCATTTTTTTATTTTCTTGCATGTTGTAATTGCTTTACATACTTTCATTAATGATTTGACCACAATTATCATCATCGTTTGGCCACCCTCCTAGGTCGATGATCTTAAATGTTGGCTAGCTGAATTTTCTCTTGAAGGAATCTAATCCCAATATTTGAAGTAAGACTACTTGATGTCCCAACCTTTTTAGCAAGAACGAGATTAGAAAAGCTATGAGAGATCTTGAGTGGAGTCTATCTTTGTAATAAGTTACTTGTATCAACCTGCTGGCTGAAGCTTAGTGCGACGCCTCCTTATGAAATGATAACGGTACATACTATTATTTATTATTTTCTCTTTCAAATTGAATTCATTACTTCTTCAATCCTTTAGCAGACTATTTTCTAGCTTAGAAATCCATACTATCCACGGTCCATATGAGGATCTCCAAGTACACGTATTGTTAAGTACCAGGCCGAGTTGGCCTTCATATAGTCATGTCCCCCTGGCAAATAGCTCTGATATATGAACCATTCAAGAAAAGTATAGTGGCTTCTATTGATATGGTTACCCCCCAACCCTTTTGATAGCAACGGGCTATGTTGTAGGATGATAATGCTACTGCCTTCCATCCATTACGACCAAGGGATCACGCGCTTTAGCAGTAAAGACCTACATCGACATAGGTTCACCAATGCCATCAACAATAATCTGTAAAGTACTTCAACTGATGGTTCCAAGTGCGAGTCTAGTGCTGACCAAAATACCAATTTCTTGTTCAATATAATATAATTCTACATTCATTGATAGGATTTCCACTTTGTCTCAGCTTGTACAACCCAAAGACTTTGCATAGTAGTCTTCGACATCTTCCTCTTGATTGGCCAAAATCTAAGGGATGGATGACTTAAAGTCCTCGGCATTCTCGTACTGTAGTGATAAGGAAACCAGTTCAACTACCATGAAGGTAGGATCGACTAATTTCACCATAATATATACTAAATTGTGTTGTGGTGCACCATACTAGCTTTCAATGATAGAAATAAGTCTATCAACCGATTCCAGAATCAGAGCCAAAGAAGCTGGATACCACTCCAAGAGTGGCCCAAGTATTATAGCCACTTTCATTGTAGTTGTTTTCTTAATCTCCTTCCACATTATCTAATGGTAGCTACATAGTGGTCCCACCTAGCGTGCCAGAAAGCTTGTGCTGCCCTTTTCAAACCATTATGGGCAAGCCAAGAAACTTAAGATCCTTGAAAACTCGGTTGGGGTAGGGGGCATGCCTCCAAGCTTGGGGCAAGGGGTAGATGCATGCGAGGGCATGCCATTAGTGTTAGATTAGCTCGAAAGATGTTGATCGAAAGAAGGATAGAGTATACAATAGGTCTAGATATCTTGACCTTCAAAGACTTTTACCGTTGTTATACCACCATTCAAAAGAGATGAAACTAGATAGAGGTATAGTGCCAGGCTACAATAGAATGTAGTGTTGGGTTATGGTAGGAGTGCAACACTGGGCTATGCTAAGAATATAGCACTGGGCTGGGCTACAATAGAAAACCTAAGTTAAGCTTACTCCTAGAATAAAAATTAAGATAAAGATAAAGATAATTTTATTAGATAGATTATCGAAAGATACCTTTTAGAAAGTACAATTCTATTATTTATATTAATACATACTAACTACCTTCAAACACAATAATTGTCTATTCTGACTATTGCTTTCCACCTAATTTCCACTCTTGGTGGTTCTGATATCGTCAACCATCTCTCATTAAGCACATACACAAGCAAGATCACTCTGTAATTGTCGGACCAATAATCATGCTCTATTGGTCTTTGATTTATCCTGACAACTTATGTTAGCCGTCTCTTACAATATAGTCCTTTATTCTTAGAAATCTGAGACCGGTATGATCACCTTGATCTTCTATATCTTATATCTTTCAAGCTCCACTATTTGTTCATGAAGCTCAGTGCTAGGAATCTCCTCATCAAGTCCTCACCACTTTCTTTCCTCTATATTTTTTTGATCTTTTCTCCCTTTCCAATTGTCGCTTAACTTCCTATCATAATGCCTTTCTTTGATACGGTGAAGAGAGGTTGTGGAGTTAGATGTCAACAAGATATTGGTGAGAATCCAAAATCTTTCTTTGGTCTACCCCCACTACAAGTTCTATTTTCTCTCACTCTCATTTTCCTCTAGGATTTGTACATTTCTTAGGTGGATTTTTTGAATAAAATCTCTAAGAAAACTATCATGAACTAAGAATCTAGATATCTTGTCAGTATGATACAATAAATTTAAAATTGGATCTCCTCAGCTTGATAAATCGAACAAAAATCGAACTGAATTTCTCTGTTCAGTTTCATTCAATTTTATAAACTATCAATTTGGTTTCGGTTTCAGCTTTAGAAACCGATATAAATGGGTTTAGTTTCAATTCTTCTCCTAAACCGACCTCACGTAATAGTGCAGACCCGTATTTGCAAGGGTAAACTAATTTCTGCACACCTATCACTTAGAAATGGAAAATGATTTACTATAATAGTTACCACCCATCCAATTGTGATATCACTTTACACAATTGTCCTCATGAGAATCAAACTATGTGCAAGATGATAATCTTGGCTGGAAATTATGATAACATATATACATGATTAAAATATTTGAAAATAAATGTCTTATGTGGATTTTAAGCAAATATCTGGATTGATTCTTCTCTACATGTAAGTCATTATAATAGGCAATGTATGCTTATTTGCAGGGGGTGATTTGTTTCCTTCTCTGGGCACACGAAGAATTCATGAGTGCATCAAGTGCTGATTGCTTGGGTGAGAGAATGATACTCTCATGAAGAACGCCCTAGAAGAAGCAAATTCTGCCCCCACATCAAGGGATACGAGATCAACACTGCACTGCTAGGGTCTATAATGCCATTCATTTACCACGGTCGTATTCCTATGGTAAATGAACTCGTATATTTCAAGTCATCAAAAGGAGACGACGTAGTATGTCTTATATGTATACCCTAGTGATGATTGATTAGTTCCTTTTTTTTGTTTTTTTTTTGCTAACACGGATAATTTATACAACATATATACGGATGTATCTAATAAAGTTTGAAAACAGAATATCACAGAGCTGTCGAGACAACTCCCTATCCTCTACTCATATGGTGCTACTGGCGTGGTTGGCCATATACATAGCCATCCAGATCGTTGGCTTCTCTAAATATATATTTAATCTGATTAATTAGTTCTTAATCAAACGGTTTATGATGTAATTTAGAGGGGAGAATAACATATTTTATCATTATCATGTTCCAAGAGGACATCGTACCCCAAGTTTCAGCGACACGCTGTGCCGCAGCGTGGGGCAAGAAACCTCCATCCATATCCATCCGGAACCCTCGAGCGAGCAACCGACACGGTCTCTCCCTCGGGCTCCCTCTTTCTTCATTCCATTTTGTTGTGGTGGGGATCGCCCCTGGCCCCGTGTGTGCTGCGAGAATCTAACCTAAAAATCTTGGTGAGAGAAGCAGGAATCGAGACAGAGAAAAAACGAGCAAGAGATGGCTTTGAATCCTCAGCTGTTCGCCAACGGGATGCCCGTCCCCTTTGTGGGCGAGATGTTTGTGCTGGCCCGGGATGGCGTCGAGTTCGAGATCGACAAGATCCCCGGGTCTCCTCTCTTTCACCTGTTTCTTTTCGGTTTCTTCTCTTTTCTTTTGAAAAACGAAATCAAAATTAATAGTAGACTCTATTTCATTATCTCGTTATTTTTCGTCTTGATAACATAAACATTTGATATCAACATTTCACAATTTATGTTTTCGTGTAATAATAAGATACGGGAGGCGTCGGTATTTTCCTTGGCTATGAATTTGGCACCAATTGTTGTGTGGTTGATGTTAGAATTATGATTAGTCATAAAATATTTATCGATCCTTTCATGCATCTTTCTGAATCCTATTTTGATGGGAAAAAGGCTTGATCGACGGTGATGATATAAGCATTACCATGTATTTGTACTAGCACCCCCAAAAGGAAGCAGAAGAAAAGGTTGAAAAAACACAAACTGGCGTCAGTGTAAGAATGATTAAAATTGTTCTATTGACAAATCCTTCAGAAAGTGTTTCCTGTTATTAAAGAGAAAGGGGAAAAAAGTTTCAGCAAACAATATGTTTAACAATGTCATCACATATGAAACATTTGTTATACTGAGTTTATGCGTTTATATCTTTGAGTTTGTGATATTAAGATTCATTTTTTGCTAAGAAAACAAAATAAATCTTAATTGATCTGAAGCAACATTTTGAGTGTGATCTGAAATACTTGTGGTTATAAGGTTTTGGTCAATTCTAGACGTTTGGTTGAAACTGATACTGCCGAAGGGTCTTGGTTATGGCTTATGGCTGGAACTGGTACCTTGTCATGCAAAGAAGAGCATGCAATGATATCTAGCCTATTGACCACTTTCCTAGCTGGACTACTATCATTAGTTTTTCCGGTAATTAGTATCATTCATATTCTGCTGATTTATCAACATCATAAAGCTTATCAAATATTGTGTCGAATCTTGAGAGGCCTTTTTCACCATCCATCTGAGCAGTGTCAATATAGAATTTCCTTTGACAGTTAAATCATTGTAAAAGAGGATTGCACACTTGTTCACAGTTTTTTTTTCTGATCTATTCAGTACCTGCTTCTTATATGTCTTCACTCAAATATAGCCAAACATCACAAAAGTTGAATTGATCGTTTCCCCATACCACTCCACCAATTGCTGATGGATCTGAGTTTTCAGTTTTGCTGTCATAAAAGTTGACTTTGAGGTATCATAGAGGGTGTTCCCAATTTTAGGCAGTACCAAACAATTTCATCTAAGAATGCAAATATGACTTCATGCTCTCAGTGCCAAACAAAATTGTGAAACTTTACTTTTTTGGAAGAAGTAAGAAACCCCAAAATAATCTTTGGAGATTTTCTTGATGATAGAAGCGGAACACATCTTCTTATTATCTACGTGTCTTGCTGCAACACCCATAAGTGAATATGTTACAAGGAAAAGCTGAAATTGTATTAATTGATTCCAAGAGTTTGATTGACACTTGCTTTGCTATATCAGAATGAATAGAAGTTGGCCAATTAATTCTTCAATATGTAGTATGAAGTTTGGGCTGCGAAGAAGATTGTATGCTTAACTATAGTCAGCATGGTACATCGTACTGGTGCGTACTGGGTGTACTATACAGGTACCAAATCAGTCAATGGTATGAGGGCCATACTAAGTGTCAGTACGTCGAAACAATCCCATACCTAGCGTATCACCAAGATGATATCGATGTATGGTTGGTTTCTGAGATTGCGAATCTTGATAGTCATAATATCTGCTTGGTTTTTTCTGACCATTGATGAAACTCTCTAGGTAGAGTTTAGCATCTCAAAAGCAAGAAACCATTTAGAAAATTATAAGTGATTGAGATAGTATTATTTAGGCATGAAGTGGTCACACAATAAGAAAGATAGACCCCTTTTGGGGTCTTAAAGTGATTAGCATATCCATACTCTTCCATGGATAGGGATTTTCTATGTTGTAAGATGTATAATCAAGCTCTCATTCGCTTTCTCATGTAGAATCTCATGTAGAATTCTCAAGGATTATATCCTTCAAGTTGAAGTTGTCTTCAATGTTTAGGAAGAAGATTAATTTAGAGTATCTCATCAACTACAGAAGACTTATTCTATTGCCCTAGTGAACATATAGTTTGTAGCATTAATACATATCTATAAAGTCCCTTAAGTATAGTGTACTGAATATCTTGCTGTTGTTGTTGTTTGTTATCATCTCAATTTGGCTTGAAGAACAAATTTATGCGATTTGTTTTCCAACATCAAACAAAGTATTCTGAACTTTTCTATAATGAAATTTTCATTTCAGTTAGTGGCATAGCACCAGTTGCTCCTAAGGAAGTGCATTCTGTTTAAATAAGCATGGTTGTTTCTAATTTAATCAGTTAGTGTTAGCATTCTTGCTTTGTCTCTTCTGTTTCAATAGTTGCTTGTGGTATTATAAGTGAAGGATAACACAAGAATTATGGAGATGATCTTCTACGTGCATTTGTCTATATTTGCACATGAATATTTCTCATATAAGCAACATAGAAGCAGAAGTACTGTTTCTGCAAAGTAGTTTTAATTGGCTAATCGCTAGTTACTATAATTTAGTAATTTTACCTACAAGATTCAATCTAATATGCATGCTAAAGCATTTGTTGTTATTTATATACGTATGTGTAGCAAAGTTTCTGACTAAATTTTGCCTTGTGGTATGCATTTAATTTGTATAAGTACATGCAGGATATAGATTTTATCTAAAGTTAGTATGAATATAATTTTCCACTATTGGTTTACGGTGGCTGACTACTTTTTTTTTTTTTTTTGTGGCACAAACATACTATTATCAGAGCTCATGGTGGTCATGTTAAAGTGAAGGGAACTATTTACTTGTCAAATATACGTATGGTTTTCGTTGCTAGGAAACCTGTTGGAAACTTTGTGGCTTTTGATATGCCCCTGGTATGAACTTCTGCACATTTCATGTTATTTTACTTTAGTATTGTTCATTGGTCTAATGAATAGGTGCTCTGTTGCTCAATTTTTGCACATCTGTAGAACTGTGTGACAAATTGTTGAAATCTGTGATTGGTTAATTTGTATGCTTGCTAAATTCTGAACTTCAAGCTCTTTGGAAGTTTTCATGCTTCTTGACAATGTGATCTATGTTACATTTAGACAGATGAGTATTTTCATTCTGATATGAGTATTGAGGATTCATGGCTATGAGAGTCAGCTTAGCAGAATACAGAGATTAGGCACTATATACATTTTGTTATTTCTACTATCATTCTGTTTTTAAGTTTTTGAAATGTAAAGTTAAAGCCTGAAAAAGATGTTTAACATCAAAATAAAATAAAACTAACTTGTATTTCAAGAATTTGATTTTGTCCAATTGAAAGGTTAAAAAGGAAATTTCATAGTAGGATCCGTAGCCCTATTGATATAGAACTTGTCTGGAGTTGGGATGGGTTACCCATATTCTAAGTGGGGTCCTGATCCAATAAGACCTGAGACAGCCTGATTGACTATTTTGCTTTGGTTGGGTCCAAAATTACACCCACTTGTTTTTTTGAGGTTGGATCTTGATCACCCTTGATGTGACCCTAAGTCAAAATCAGAGCTAATTTTATTAGTGGCTGTCCGGACAAGATCGACCCCAATGAAACCTGAATAACCAAATCCAACCGACCTTTAAAAATTTATACAAGTGTTATATACATTACTCAATCTTCTTTAAATTTATTAATAGGATTTCATCAGCAATATCTTGTAAGTTATGAGGACTTATGTAAAAATAGGAAATGGTTTATGAGGATATATCATTTGAAATTGTTTATCTTCATTTGAAGTCAATACTTATGTCGGTTTTCTTCAGTTTATGATCTCAATCTAGCTGGTATCTGAATTTAGCTGCTTGCATATTCTTCAATTTTCCTCTAAGCTTGTGACTTTGCATTCATAATTAACAATAGCCTGCTATTGTTGTCAGTTATATGTGCATGGTGAAAAGTTTAACCAGCCAATCTTTTTCTGCAACAACATATCTGGATTTGTCGAACCTGTAAGTATAAAGAAGCCTCTTGAGTGGGGTGTTTTAAGTTATATTCCTGTGGCTCCAATAGCTGACCTTGCTATGGCAATAACAGGTAGTTCCAGATGATCAGCACAGGGCTCTCTACTCCACTCATTCCTTCAAGATTTTGTTCAAGGAAGGTGGATGTGGAACTTTTGTCCCTCTGTTCTTGAATCTCATTGCATCTGTGAGGCAGTATAATCAACAAATGGCAAATTCTGCTCCTTCTGCTCCTCGTGTTGACCCACTACAAGCTGCTCAGACTCCAGTGGAGGACATGATGAGACATGCGTGAGTGGACTAGCGGAGTTCTGTCTTCATCTATCTTCTAGGGCTATAGTTTATTTTGTTTCTAATTAATTTTTGGCCTGCAGGTATGTCGATCCAAGTGACCCAACCAAAATCTTTTTGCAGCAGCCCGCTCCGGAATCCCAGTTGAGGAGGAGAACATACCATTCGCAGCCTGCTGAGAACTCATACTAAATTTAGTGCTACAGTTGTCTAATGTGATGATACTACCACTTTTAAATATGAATAAGATTGTGAGATACTACCACTTTTAAATATGAATAAGATTGTGAGATACTACCACTTTTAAATATGAATAAGATTGTGAACTTTAATGCTACTATAGATACTGTATTTTCCTTTGCTGGTCATGACATCGTGTCTCAGCAAGTTTACATGGATGGTTCGGTAACTTGGAGGAAAGTTTGATTGCAATGTGGTCTTTGATATTGGATGTATATTAGCATCGGTTTCAATAGACTGTTTTTGCCAAGTTTCTGTCTCTCTTCTATATTAATTTTAAATCCGGATACCGGGATTTCTTCAAAGGGAACCAAGACTACAAGAGACAGTTGGGAATTCTGACCCTAGTAACTTTTCTAGTGGTTATAGATCTGGGTTACTGCAATGCCAGGCCTGAGTTTGATATTTTTAACGAGGCCAGCTTGCTAGAATTTCACGTCTGTCTACTGGGACATTTCTCGTGTAAAAATGCTACTACATGGGTAAGGTCGTTGCAGACACTGATCCAACTATAATGATACACCACCATCATTGCCCAGGAGTTATTCAGTAAACTAGGTGTGTTTTGGGAACTCCCTCCAACAATCTCCATTTTGATCTTCAACAGAAAACGGGGAGCGAGCGAGCGAGCGAGAGAGAGAGATATGATATGATTCAAATACTTATTGCGCATCATTTTTTTTTCTGTTCATGGCATTGCAGTTCAGTGTGTCTTACAAAATGAATTTGATTGTACATGGCTGTAACTGAATTTCAACAGCTGATGAGATCTAGAAATCGGTATTAGAAAAATTTCTCAGGTCATGGGAGCATGAAGACTTTTCATATTAAGATATTCTTGCATGCTTTAGAGATCTGCATGTCACCATGCCTGCTGAAGTCTGCATAGGATGCACTCCGAGAACAGCCACACAAGCATCTGTAGTCTTCAGATGAGGTTGGACGGATTCCCATATCTTCTTCTTTTGGACCTGGGCTATGCCGATTCATTATCTGTTAAAGACCATAGAGTGCATATATATAGAATTTTTTAAGCGATTTACAGAGTACAACAGAATAGAGGATGCATTATCCTATGAAAATGTCTTGCATGCACCAAGAAAAGCTCACGGATTTACATATGCAGATGTGTTAGTGAGTACAGACAAAGTTCTTAACTTGTCAAATATTGGATTTTGTAGTAGTTTATCACAACGAAATAAAGATCATGATTTCATTTAATTGGAAGGTATAAACTGTTCTAGCCATACTAAGAAGTATGTTGATGCAGAGAGAGAAGAAGAGAAGGGAAGAAAAGAGAGGAAGGAGGAGGAGAAGAAAGATAGGGATAGAAGACAATTCAATATTCTTAAATCTCAATAATGCAAACTTGTGTCCTCAAGTACATAACAATGGGTTTGCATAAACTCAAAATTCTAATAAGAATCCATATTAGAAATAATATACTAGAGTCCTTATAAAATTCTAGTCCTACAGTCCAAATAAAAATAAAATTCCCAATAAAATAAATTTAAATAAAATTTCTTAATTTCCTAATAAAATAAAATTATCTAATTTCTATATTTGTAAGTGCATAAAGATCTCTTATAGCATGGAGCTCCATCACATGTGAAGTAAGAAACCACAACTAAATATATGCTTCAAGCTTGAAATATGATTGCTAGATCATCAACTTATTGATCAAACCACTCTGAAGTAGGATATATAATGGAATATACAAAGGACTTGGCTTATTTGTTCAACAAATGTCATTCATGCATGTGATATAATCTGGAAATGAAGTGCCTCATGCTCTAGCTAGAAAAGGTCAGTCTTATGATCTTGAAATGGTGTGGTTGGAAGAAACTCTAGAGTTTCTAGCTGATTTACTTTCTGTTGAGATTGTAATTGAATCCATTTAACATCAATACCAACTTTCCATCAAAAGAAAAAAAAACACATGAAGACATCTGTCATATCATGGTTGAAACTCTGGACCCTGGAGTCGCTCTAAGTTTACAGCCCAAGTACCATACCCTATATTGGAAGCTTATCTACACAGCATGTCCCTGTAACAACATGTAGTGTACTGTAAGAGTTGGCACAGCAGCTGTACCATGTATTGGTATAGTCCCGTACCATATTGGTATCACATTGGGTCAGTACAATATGACCCATACCAGTGTGTTAAGGAAAAAAACTAGGTGGCAATTAAAAAACAAAAAGAAAAGTAATGGGTTAGTCCCCTTCTTCATCTGCTTCTTTTGGTAATAGGCAAGCACCATAATTTTATAAAACGGACTAAACTATGCTCAAAGACTCACCTTTTATTCAGGCTGTCTCTTATTGCTCTTATAATCTTATTATTGATTTTTTACAACGGATGCATATAATATTTTACAGTGACACTAGTTTAAATGAGCAGCAGAACAAAACAATGCAGCGGTTCAGATCTTTGTCTATGACAACTTGACAAGGTGTACATAGGGAAAATACAGAATAGAGACAATAGAACACGTGTCAGGAAATAAAAGCACAATGCTGGCAGTGGGCCTGACAAGTGAGAAAACAATCATTCGGACCAGCGAAAAACCAGAAATGAGAAAGAGCTAGTTTTGGAGGTCTACTTTGTGCTAAATTGGCAGCAAAAAGGTTGCACTTTGATGATATCCTCATTTATAGCCAATCAAGGGAGCAGCACTTGGCTCATTTGTGACAAATATGTACAACCCTAAGGAATGAAAATTTGTATGCCAACCTCAAGAAGTGTTCATTCTTCACTTCTCATGTCAACTTCTTAGGTCACATTGTTTCCTCAGAGGGCTTGTTTGCTGACCCTACTAAAGTCACAGCAATAGTAGAGTGGCCCAAGCCCGAAACTCTCAGTAAGGTTCGTAGTTTTTATGGGCTTGCTACTTTCTACCATCGTTTCATTAAAGGGTTTAGCACGATTATATCCCCAATCATTGATTGCCTCAAGAAATGCAACTTCCATTGGACTAGCGTTGCTGCTAAAGCATTCGGCGACATCAAGAAGAGAATGATTGAGGCGCCAGTTATGCGACTCCCTGACTTCAGCAAGGCATTTGAGGCAGAGTGTGACGCATCTGGCCTCGACATATGATGACGGACAACTGCAGGGGAAGAGGAGGAAGAAGAAAAGGAGAAGGAAGAAGAGGTTATAGAGACGCAGGAAGAAGAGAAGAGGAAGAGGAAGAGGAAGAGGAGGAAGAAGAACAAGGAGGCTATGATTTTTTTATTCAATAATCAATTGCCTCATACATGAGAGGGGTGGTCTTTATATAGACCTTATATCTTGACCAAGTCAAGTAATCAATTGACCAAATCAATCAATTGGCACTAACCAAATTTGGACCCTTACATCAATTAATCCCTTACCAAAATTGGTCCATTAAATTGACCCAATTACATAAACCCAATTGACTAGTCTGACAACAAAACAACTGACCAGATTGACTTGACTAAGACAAAAGCAAATAATGTAATAAAAGAAAATGATTCGGACTCAAATGGACCCAACCCGGATCTGACTCAATCCGGAGGCTCAGGATCATCTAAATGAAGGGCTCTGATGTCCCCATTAGTATAGGTGTAGTAGTCAACCAAGAACGCCATCCCATAGCGTATTTTAGTGAGAAACTAAATGAGGCTAAACAAAAGTATTCCACCTATGATAAGAAATTCTATGTCGTAGTCCAGGCTCCATGGTATTGGCGCTATTATCTGCTGCCCAATCAATTTGTCCTTTATTTTGATCATGAAGCTCTTCGTTACCTCAATTCTCAGAAGAAGTTAAATTCTAGTCATGCCAAATGGGTTGAGTTCCTCCAGGAATACACTTTTGTCCCGAAGAACACAACAGGTGCCACAAACAAAGCTGTCGATGCGCTGAGTCGTCGAGTAGCCCTGCTCTCGTCCATGTTTGTCAATATCATGGGCTTTGACAAACTCAAAGAGTGCTACTTATATTGCCCTGATTTTGGAAACTCTACAAGACCCTCATTGATGGACAGGGACCCTTGATTGACAGTTTTCATTTCAAGATGGATATTGGTTTAAGGAAACCAAGCTCCGTATTCCATGAACCTCAGTACGAGATTTCTTAGTGTAGGAAGTGCATGGGGGTGGTCTTTCAGGGCATTTTGGACGAGACAAGTCCATTGAAGAGGTGGAACGTCAATTCTTCTGGCTTAGCCTAAAAAGGGACGTTGCTAAAATCATTGGCCAATGTTGAATTTGCCAATTAGCCAAACACAGAAAACAGAATACTAGCTTGTATACCCCTTTGCCTGTACCAGATCGTTCTTGGCACGACATCAGTTTGGACTTTGTGCTTGATCTTTTCCGTACCTTCAGAAAACATGATTCCATGCTTGTGGTTGTGAACCGTTTTTCTAAAATGGCCCACTTTCTCCCTTGTTCAAAACTTCTGATACCTCCAAAGTGGCCAAACTCTTCTTCGATGAGATTGTCAAACTATATGGCCTTCCAAAAACCATCGTGTTTGACAGAGATGTCCGATTCATGAGTTACTTCTGGAAAATCTTGTAGCATATGGTTGGTACAAAGCTCAAATTTTTCACTGCTTATCATCCACAAACAGATGGTCAAACCGAAGTGGTGAACCGAAGTCTTGGTAACCTCTTGAGGCGCCTTATGGGCGAACACACCTGCAATTGGGATTCAATTCTTATGGTAGCACAATTTGCATAAATAACTCAGTCAACAGGTCCATAGATATGAGTCCATTTGAGGTAATGCATAGTTACAAAGCTAGGAAACCTCTAGATCTTTTACCCATGTCACCCATGTTAGGATTTCTGATTCTGCAAATCAATTTGCACAACACATTCATGAGTTGCATCAGAAAATCCACAAGCGCGTTCATGCAAGCAATGCTCACTGTAAGAAAGAATGCTAAGGAGTTTCAAACTAGGGATTATGTAATGATCCATATTCGGCCTGAGCGATTTTCTTTTGGAACTGTTAAAAAATTGTAGGCTCGTAGTGCTAGGCCATTTAGAGTGTTGCAGAGGATTGGTACGAATGCCTATGTCATTGATCTTCCATCTACTTTTGGCATTAGCCCAACTTTTAATGTTGAAGATTTGGTTGTTTATAAGGGCCCACCAACAACCCTGATGACCCTTTTGTCGAGCCCTCCTCCGAGCCCGATAATCTTCCTATTTCTGATCCCATACTAGCTTCGATTCCTTTGCCCCTCCAACCAACACAAAACAAGCAAATTGATGCTATTTCAGACAATCATACAGTTTTTACCAATGATGGAGACATCCAGTGCTTCTTGGTTTGTTGGCGAGGGCGACTAGAGTCCGACTCCACTTAGATCACGCGAGATGAGCTTCAGCAGATTGACTCGGACCTGTTGAAGTACTACCAGAGATACACCGAGCCGCACTCGTCGAGGTCGACTTTTTTCCACCCGGAGAAAGTTGGTGCGGACACCAGTACCAGATCATCCATCACTCGGGTCTACAGTCGCCGCAGGAGGATGGTCCAGCTAGTTTCGTTGTGGTTAAAGTGATTTTATTTTATTTTGATAACCTTTGGGTTTATTTAGGTAATTTGTTATTTGATAGCCTTTGGGCTTATTTAGGTATTTCGTTATCTTTGAGGGTCTTTATAAGATTAGTTTCTTTATAGGGGTCTTTTTGCATTTTGGGTCTTATATATATATGTTAGACCATATGTTTGTATGGGATATGCTATGAAGAAAAAATTTGGTTCCCTTTCTTTTAGCCCTGGTGTAAAACCCTAAGCAACGGCTAGGCGTGAAGCCTAGTTCTCTTCTTCTCTTCTTCCTCCTCTCCTCTTCTCTATTTCTCCTTCCTCTTCCCTGCTGTCCGGCATCAATTTATTGTCCATTATAAGTAATAATAATCAGATTATTTTCATTATATTGGTAAATGTGGTATTATATTATCACTTAATTGGAAAAATATATTATTTTATAAAGTTTGTCAATTAAAAGAGAATGAGAAGAGAATACCAAGTTTAAATTTTAAACAAGCTACACCAATATAAAGTCTTTTGGTTGGGTAAGAAGTCAACGGGGGAACCACGAAACTCACCAACTGAGAATTTTTTACTAGAAATAAGACTCCCTTCTAAGGAATGCTAAACCGGCCCACACCGGCCAATTCAGCCAGCGCCAAACCGGTCCGATCTCTGACCGGATTGGTACGGCCACAGAAAATAGTTTCGGCTTTTACAGGGCCGAAACCGGCCAGTACAAGGCCAAACCAAATGGAATCGGACTCGGTTCCATCCGATTCGGCCAGAACTCGGTGCGAACCAGCATCGAGTCCGATTCGATTTGCCACAGCACGTTATGGCCCATTTGGCCGGTTCGGTACCGGTCCGAACCGGTTCGGTGGCCGACCGGTTCACCGACCCTTGCTCCCTTCTCAGCTAAGTCATCCAGAAATCTTCTCTAGTATTAATTCACTGCATTGAATGAATGCTAGGTGTCATAACATCAATGTGTGTAAGCAAAAAATAGCTACACACACGAGTACACCAAGCACTAATCATTTTTTATAGATTGGTTTAACTCTTGGAGTAGGTTTCTCTAATGGTTATCATCATGCTGGGTGGTTGTTGTAAAGGCTTCTAGTTTTCTTTAAGCTTGGTAACGATATGCAATTTATCTTGCCAATGGAGTAAAAAATCTATTTTATGCTTTTTGCTGAACATTTTTCCTATATGCCTCCAAGAACTTGCTTAGATAGACATCTCATAATGTAATTGCTCCAAATTCCTTTTATTACTAAGGAAGCAGATTTTTCCATATACAACCAACCAAGGTTCATCGTCTCGGTACTGGACCTATGCCGATGCGACACTAGCACAGTGTCGGTATAGTACGATATAGGATGTTTTTGGCGTACCGAGTATCAATACGCCTCTTGTACTGTGTACTAGTACCGAACCGGTATGGTATGCTCCATACCGCCCGGTTCGGGCTGATACGGCGAACCATGCAACCAACATATTCAAGTACATTCTTTGACCACATAAAAATGTGTGACAAGAAAATTAAAACATTATGGATCAAGAATTTCATGTTGAAGGAATTCCACATTTGCAAAGATACAAATAGCTAGAGAACAAAATGCAAAAAAAAGTTGCAAAAGCTAAAATTGGGAAACTAAAAGCAATACAAGAATATAGTTAATTTCCATAGCAATACCTTATTAGGTGTTGCAGCTTCAGGTTGTCTATCTTTTTCATCTTCTGAGCCAAACCAAATTCTCTCACCAGGGACTGAACCTTCTGGAGGTACAAGAAGCTCAACAGTTTCATGAGATTCGTCCGAAGCAGCTATTAGCATTCCATTCGACTTAATGCCACACATGTTCCGAGGCTTGAGATTAGCTAGAACAACTACTTTAGCATCCTACAAAAATTGCATGTTATCATCAAAGTTAATTCTTAATGTTTGACAGTTTGTTTTACAAGCTGTTGCTGGTACCAATTACTAACAAAATGGAAATGTTCAGTAACTCATGCTTATTAAATTTACAGCCATCCTAAATTTAACATATTAAACAAACTAGCTGAGCGGGAAGCTCCAAATTTACAGTCTAAAAATACAAGCACTTGTAACTCAAGAGGCAAAATTGCAATTTGAAGCTTGTTTGCAACAAGATGGTAACCTCCAATTCACAGTAAATTGGATGCATGGAAAAAGCCATGCAACAAGTGATTTTTCTCTTTATGTTTGTAAATGGCAAAAGAAATTATAAACCAAGTGGTACATCCCTCAGGATGTTCTTGCAGGCAAACCAACCCATGCAACTATCCAGTAGAAACGCTGTACCGCTAGGTAGACTTTCTTTTTTTTTCCCTTTTGCTCATTTTACTAGGTAGTTGCCTGTCCGTTCTGACCCCTTACTGCCCTCACACTGCAGTACATAACATACCAGCCAGTGATCAGTATGGGTCCACACCTTGATGTTTAAGTTCTTGTTTAATAAGGTAAACTCTCCCAACCATAGTACTGAGGAGCCCAAGAAAAAAGAAAAGTGCAGTAAGAGATAATAGCTTTTATGCATGTTTTCACATAGTCTACAGGAAGAGGCTGGAGTGAACAAATATATTGAGGTTTTTATGAAATCACCTCTCACATCAAGTTAACTTTGGCATGAGGGTGAATTGCAAACAACTATAAACGTATGTAATTTAGATTTATTCAAATGTAATTAATGTTCAAATTGGAAACAAAGGAAAACCAGAGATTTTGGAATGGTTTGGAAATATTAAGCCTGGAATTATTTTTTCAAAAATCTAAGAGATATGCTGTCCTTGAGGCTAAAAGATAGCTTGGTTGTTGAGCTGTAATAGCCAGAGATTTCAACAAATCACCAAAAGAGGAAACAATGATTAAAATTTGAAGGATGAAAAGGAAAAGTGGGTAAAAAAAGGAGCTTGATTTAAAATATGGATCAAGTTAATAGCACTAGTCTCTCCCTTGCAGCTCATCCATAGATCCTATTCTCCAAGCATCTCCTACATTAAGGTTTGTAGGGAAAAGAATTGCCATTGGTTGAAAGGAGTTAATTTCATCTTTATTCAGAGGAAAAATTATAGAAAGATTGCTTGAAACATGACAATGTGAATGCTCCAAAATCGTCATGCTCCACACCATAAAGTAGGAAATATGACTCATCCCATCAATCACATATAATTATTTGATAGCCATAATGCATATAAGAACAAGGCAAGCTATATTCCAAGTACACAATTGGAGCATGTGAACACTCTGTTGCTATCAAATTCCATGCCAAAAACAGGGCAATATCTCACTCCACCAATCACATGAATTCATTCGTGATCAAGAGATAAGAACAGCAACCCTTATTCCACCATATATCCATGCATCTATTTGTATGCATATATTTAAATGGAAAAGGTTATATTTAGGTATATAAATAGATTGTTGAGTAAAAGCATAAGGCAAAGTAATTGAACTCTCAATAAGACTAGGAGTACGGAGCAAGGTGAAGATAAAAAGTCTACATGAAAAAGAAACGAAAAAAGGACATGAATTTTGCTTTTAGATAATTTACCAAACTTTAGTAAGAACTAATATTACTGATTGCAAGTGTTGACAAAACCCATATATTTAATGGCAAAGTATTATGAGATCAGGTATCTAGTGGTTGCTGCCTTCCTAGATGCACAATTCCAATTGATACCTCTGGTTAACATTTTTCCACAACCACTAGCTTGATAACAAACTTCAAATCCTTACATTTTCCAATAACAAGCTTCCCATCAACCACTGATTATAGATGATGAAGATTGACTTTGACTTTGGACATCAAAGTAACCTAAAAGTTTGACTAGTATTAGGATTCCATATTGGGATATATCTATTGGTATTTTTACCCCTATGTTATCTTTAAGCAGAAAACTTTGTAGTGGACGCAGCGAACTTGCACTTGAAGTGGAAGAAGATCTCCCAAACAATCAAGTAGCAAGATAGGAGGAAAAAAGTGACAAGAATAATAAATCTCAAACTCACAAAATATGGAGAAGAGAACTAGTTATTCGATTCAACCTAAGATGGCTTTTACAATGGCTGGAAACCTCTACTTGTAGTTGTATAACCCCTTGAACCTATCCATGAATATGTCCATATTCATTTCTTTAGGAGATTTTTACAACAGGAAAAATAAACAACAAAAAGAATCTCCCCTATAATCTACTATAATTTGATTTGATAGAAGAATGTGGCTTTCTAAAAAATCTTCTAGTAATTGGATAAGATCCATGCTTGATGTTGATGCCAGATCGTTCAAATCTGCCTTGATTTGATGTTTCAGCCTTATTTGATCATATCTCCAAAATATATTTTCCAAACTGCACCAACCTTCTAAACTAGCTTAGATCCGAACTCAATGTCAAACCCTTTTGCTCTATGGTCAACCTTTTGACAGCACCAATTCAAATATGTGTTAGCTAGGTCCATGACGCATGCATTACTCTATGTTCAAGTAATAGTAAATGGAGTTTTACCCATATTGGATAAGATCTTGGAAAATTTCCAGTTATTGTGTGAATATAATGAGATTACCCTTGTTTTACATGTAACTATGCTTCCCTAATACTTGTTTTAAAAGCTAAAGCCATGATATTATATTATTAGTAATAATTTAATAAAATGGAGCCAATATTGTGGAATTTGAACTTCTCCATTACACCCTTGTCCCTTTTCTTCTTAGTAAGGCATACTATTTTAATGGCCTTAGACTTACAACCTGTTCAAAAAGTTAATGCTCTTTGATTTGGTAGATATTGTGACTTGAGCCATAAAGATGTATAAGATTATGCAAACTAGTTGTTAGGAACAATTTTCACAAGCCACAATTAAACAAAAACAAAATTTAATTGGTTATTTTTAAAGGCTACTCCAAATAACAAACAGAGGGAGATCCTCTGATATAATGTAGGATGATCATTTGGTATTGTTAGTTTGTGATTGCATATAGTTCATTGATCGATCATTCAAATCCTTGTTTAAAAGGAAAAATAACAGGGAATGACTCCAAACCATCTTAATGAAAGAAGATACTTGGGAGTTTTAGCAGTGGATTAAAGAAGAAGAAAGCACAATCCAAATCCATGTCACTGCAAAACAGACGTGATGGGCACTTGTTGAAACTTTAGAGAAGAGATGTTCTGTTTATGTTAGCTAAAAATTTCATCACATAGCGCAGCTTTCTATAATTGTGGTGAGTTATGCCCCTTTAACTATAAAAATGCTATAAATAACTATAAAAATGCTACAAACTATCAGCTCAAAGTTTCAACACATTAGTGTTGTGTTAAACCTTAATCTCATTTTTCTTTAATGTGGTAGCTCATGAATGCTGCATCATTATGTTCGGCACAACTTAATGCCTCAAAATAATCTTCCGGTACTGCCCTTTAATACATCTGTATTCACCAAAAAGGGATTTTGGAATGACAATGTACTTTTACATCAATAAAATCCGCCTATCACAGAAATCAATCCCTCCTTACCAATTCTAATCTACAAAGAAGATCACCCCAAGAAAAGCATCAAACATACTCATATAGTTGACGTACCCTGAATAATAGATAGACCCTTCAGCATGAGCTTTAACCTTCTCCGAGTTGAAAAATCCGTACTAAAATTTGGATAGAAAGACACTTTTTTTAAAAATAATATCAACTCCAGATGTACACTTAAAAATCCTCAAACAGATAATATATTTCTTTCTTGGCATCTTGCAATGAAGATAAATAGAGAGAGAGAGAACCTGGAGGTGGTCTAAGGGGATGTAGTTGACGAGGCCGCTACAGATGGTCCTGGGCTCGGCCTCTCCCACGTCCACCTCCTCCACGTAGAGCGTATCCGCCTCGGGATGCCTCCACGCCCTCAGGACGCGCCCGACCCTGATATCCAAAGCATCCGCCGCTTCCTTCACCGGGTCGGAAGGCGGCGGAGTAGAAGCATCCTCCTCGGCGGCACCTCTGGTTTCCACCGCCGCGTGGGGCGCGAAGGTGGAGCAGACCCCCTTGGCACGTGAGGAGGGGAGGAAGGAGAGGAGTCCGCCGCCGCCGTATCCCCCCGCATTCCGATCGGACCGGATGGAGAATCTTCTGCCGGAGAAGGCGAGGGAAGAGAATCTCCTCCCGTGGCGGCCTGCCACGACGGCGGAGGAGATGAGAGCGCCGGTTCGCGATACGGCCGCCATCATCCTGCCCAGACGACGAAGACGACCACGTTATCCGTAGGGATTAAGCTTGCCTCACCGACCGGTAAGCCTTTAACCATGTTTGCGTGCACCTTTCGGTCCTTTCCAATACTTGCGTTATAGCATTTTTTAACACCGTAATTAATTTTATAAGTTATAACGGCTCTTATTTTTCTCAAAATAATATTTTAATTATTGAAATAAAAGAAAATACTGTTATAATGCTAAAATAAAGAACAAGCAACTAATCTGCGCTATGCTGCGGAATTAATAAAAAAAACACAGATTTTATAATTCTATCAGTAGATCAGCTTTGGGGCGGGTCGAATGAAGGAACTTCAGATGCTAGGTCTCTTAAGAATATTTTATCCCCATGTACTAAGTGCCGATAACAGAACTTTGGGAGAAGTTTCATATAAGTATCTTTCGGTATTTGTATACTTTGCATTCATTGCATTAACCTACAAACTGAAATTTATTTGTAGTTGTTCAAGATTTAAATATCATATGAATAATGAAATACCTTAAACTCCTATATATATATATATATATATATATATATGTATGTGTGTGTGTTGTCCAACGATACAGCCAAAGGATGAGGTGAATTGAGCTTTTCAAAATTTTAAGACTTTAAATGCATCAGAAAGAAACTTTTTATGCGTAGTGATGTGCCGTGGGAGGTTTGAACACTAAATAAATAAGCAAAGAGAATAAAGTATACAAATCAAAGACTATGAACATAACAGATTTATAGTGGTTTAGTGCTAATCCTACCCCTACGTCCATTTTCTAAAATATTCTTTTTGAAAATTTTCACTATAATCTCTTCAAAATTATAGGATGATTGTTTTGACCGAGCTTACAACCAACCCAGTCAATTTTTACTAAAAAATTAATCAAAACTACCAACAAGTCTTTCCTAGACTTAATACAATTCAATTTAAGGAATAGATGGACCTTTCTTCAAATTTCAATTTCTAAAACTTGTTACAATAGAGTATAGAAAATTGTACAAGAGCAAATTTAAAGCTCCCCAAAAAGAAATTAACAAAGAATTATTGGAGCTCTTGGAAGCACTTGATTATCCTTGAGTCGACGTGAATATTTTTCGTCAGCCCTCTTTAATAGTGAAAGATGTGATATTTTAGCTCACACTGAATGTACTTAAATATTTCTTATTTTCCTCTTTCTTTTCTTTTTTCTTTTTGTACTTTTTGTTGTTATTGTCTTCCTTAGGTGTTCTTGTCACGCCCCCGACCTGATGTCATAAATCAAGGGTTGTGTCAACTGCAGCACACTCATAAAGAACTCTCTTAATGAGCATGCAAGATATCTCATCATGATGTCATAACTAGACAACAGAAAATAATTTAAATTATAACATTCAAATTCTAATTAAATAACAAAATTAAGTCTTACAAAACTAATAATATTTCAAATTTTTTCATAAACTCTAAAATAAAATCTAGTCTAAGTAAAGATGTTAAAATTTTGTCTCTAATAGCTCTCCTATCATAAATGCTCGAGTCAAGCTAGTTCTTTGGATCTGTAAAAATAGTAAAAAATCGTATAATGAGTTAGACAGCCCATTTAGTAATAATATCTTAACTAGACAATTTATGTGACAACATAAAATATAAATATAAATTATGATGAAACAATATAAGACATAATCAATTTCGTTTCAAAATACAAATCGATTAAAATTCACATTTTCCAAACATTCGTATACGTAATTATAAATCTAATTTAAAATAAATCATATTCAACTCAACAGCCTTAGACTAAGGCCACATTTATACTCCATGGCCAGGCTAGAAATGGAACCACACTTTGTACCCTGCGAAGTGGGTAAAATTGCCGCACTTATATCCTACGGAGTGGTCGAGAATACCAAATTTATACTCTTATGGTGGGGATAGAAGCAAAATCAATGAGCTCAATAATTATCAGCGTGCCAATGCATAACCCCCAATTGGAAGAATTCAAAACATAGTTAGGTTGAAAATTTAAATATGAGATATATCAAAGTTTTTTATATATCATAATACAATCAAAATATGCATATACGATGTAAGATCAATAAATAATATAACAATAGTCCAAAAAATATTACTCTGAATTATATATCTATTTTTCATTCAAAAACTATCTCAAATAGTTCATAAATCATGTATAAATAGATAAACAATTTATTCAATATAAAAATAATATTATATAAATAAAAAAAACTAGAAAAGATGGATCATTACTTACTCTACAAACACAATCCAACTAACAGATTTAATTAATTCTTAAAACCCTTCTCAAAGCCTAATATCTAAAAATTATATTTTTTAGAAAAAAATAGCGTAATTATTTTAAAAATTAAAATCCTAAATTTCAACACCCTCACAGGGACCAAGTATGGGTGCCCGACATCCGGATCGATCCGATCAAGGTGATTTTATCGAATCATGTTCATACTAGGGCACAGCTGGTTCAACAGAGATCGGAGTGATCAAACTAATAATTTTTGGCAAGGGCTAGGGTGGCGTTTGACACGTTGCTCAATGATTTTGAATCAGCATCCTTCACCTAGGTCGATCCAAAAATCTCTAAGAGTCGCATTTACAGGGCCTAAGCAACTATAGAGAGAGAAAGTTTATAGAGAGAAATAAGAGAGAGAAAGGGTGGGAAAAAGAGAGAAAACAAGCTTCTCTCTCTCCAACCAACTAAGAGAAAGAAAGAGGATGGCTGCAGGTGGTGCCTGGAGTTAGGGACCCACAACCGCCCACTATGGACAGCGACCGACGGCAACTGGCGGCTGACGACAATTAGCGGCCGATGGGGAGAAAAAAATTCTTCAAAAATAGGAGTTTTACCCTTTTAACCCATGAAACCAAAACATTCCGGCAGCTGAGACTCGGGCCATGGCCATAATCTATCATGGGGATCAGGAGAATACTCCAGCAATGAGTACCGATGGCGGAACTCATCGAAATTAAGAAAAAAAACATTCGGTCCACCAAAATAGGAGAAACAGGGCTAATTTTTCTCTGCCAAAATCTGGCGATCACTAGCTGACACCGAGCTTCCAAAGGTCATGGAGGATGGAGAGAAGAGTTACCCAAAGATTCTTAGATTCTGACCTAGCTTCCGGCGGCATTTGTCCGTGTCAACGACATCGATAGCGGTCAGCAATTTAAGATAAAAATCAAAGAATTCTAGCGACAAATTTCTGATTGGGGCTGGTTCTCTAGTGGGGGTGGAAGGAAGGGTATAGAAGAGCTCTAAATAGATCTCGAGCGCGACCAAAATTCGACTCGAAGTCAGATTCCATCTGGCAAATTCAAAAGAAAGAAAACTTCTATCGGGAGTCCTCTTCCCTCCTCGCACGTGCTACGCACGTGCATCATCATTTTTTTAGGCCAAGTCTTCTCCAATTAGGTCAGTCAAATGGACCAAGCCCAATTCACTAAAGGGTCGGGGTTCACAGTTCCTATGCATTTATGTCTCCAAAAAATGGTTGAAAAATATGTCTAGCCGTTAAACAGCTGAAAGAACTGTTGTGAGATAAAAACAGTTATTTTGATTTACAAAAAAAATATCCATTACTATTGTCAGATGCAGATAAGTCTACTTGACTTCTTAAGAGGTTGACTCTAGATAGTTCTTGTTTTTGTTGTGTTCTGTCTTTTGCATATGGTCATTATGGGGTCAACTCTTCTATTTTATGGGGTCGACTCATCCATGACTGGAAGTGGACTTGTGGTCCTTCGAGGTCGACTCGCTAATATGCTAATTTTTGCTATTTTCTGTCTTTAGTTTGTGGCCATTTTGGGATCGACTCTTGTTCATAAGAGTCAGTTCATGATCTTTATGGGTCGATTCACTAATATGTTGATTTTGGTTGCTTTATATTTTCAATATGTGGCTAATTTAGCGTCGACTCATCGAGTTCTGGGGTTCGACTCTTGTCCATTAGGAGTCAGCTCATGATCTTCATGGGTTGGCTCATTGTCTATGGCCTTCGTCTTAGCTTCTACAACCTGCTAATGGACAACCTATAGCTCCTTCAAAAGTTTGGGGACCCTAAGGTCCATCTCCTCCACCCATATTTCAACCATCCTCAGCTTTGCCTCCATCTTCGTCGCCTTTCGATAGGTGGTCGTCACCTTCTCAGTGGCCGACTTGCAACATAGAAGCCCTAACTAGCACTTGACCTCCGCCAAACTCCCCATGGTCCATTGGAGGGCCAACTGGACGGTCTCGAGGTGGTCAATAGCCATTCCATAGTAGACGATTCATGGCGACAAGACAAGGAAGAGGAAACGTAGAAAGGAAGAAGAAGATGAAAACCATTCCATCCATAAGGGTGAACCCCCTTTACTTTTATAGAGTTCTTGGATGATTGAGATCAAGTCATCCCACCTGATCGCACGTCATGTGTCGAGCTCACCAAGCCCCACACAATCTGCCTATATTTCAAGAAATATTTTCTGCGACTCATCTTTTGAAATACCGTTGTCTTAGAATTTTTACATTCATAAAAGCGGCGCAAAGCTCAATGAAGGATCTACATCGAGCAACAAGCTTGAGGAAAATTTCTTGAAATTTTGGAAACAAAAAAGAATGACAACATCTGCACCTTCATGAGGTAAATGGGTGATCTAGGAGATCGACTTAGACATTCAACCTCGACCATATTGAGACTCGAGGGTATGCCATCTTTGAACCTGGCTCAGGTTATCTACCAATCTGCCTCATTGGATGGATGGTCTCTAGCCCGAGCAAACCTACATCATCTCATATGCCAAGCTATAGTGAGGCATGCATTAGTTGTGACACCAATCTACTCCAGACAACCTAGAATGCTTAACAAAAGATTGCGTTAAGTCTACGAATCGAGCTATCTTGAGCAGAACACTTAATGGAAATCATACCGATAAAAGGGATATGAAAAAATAATTCATTTCATTTCAAAAGAGAAAGATTACATAAAGTGGTAGAAAGGAAAAGAAAATGCAAAAATGCAGCTCGTGGATATTCGAGCTAGGAGAACTATCCTATTCCTTTCTTTTCCTTCCTCTTTTTCTTCATCATTATCTTCTTCTTCTCCCTCATCTCCTCTCAAGAGAGCCCCTTCATCAGAAGATTCTTCTGATAAGGTCATCGAGTTGATATCAATTTTGGGGAGCAGCTTATTTGTTCCTTCCCTAATAGATGGTGAAGCCCTTCTTGAAGGAGTCCCTAGCATCCTCCAACATATTATCGTGAAACTCCTACGAGATCTCGTACTGAGCACCCTCCTTAGTGCAGGCATCCCTCTCCGTAGAGCTAGTATCTTTCTCTTCGACATGGGCAGCCTTCTCCTTAGATTGGGCGGCTTTGTTTTCCACATAGACAAACCTCTCTTTACCTTGAGAAGCTCTGCCCTTGATCTCTACCACTAAGCCCCTAAGATGAGTTATATCTCTTCCTCATCGTCCTTCCTGACTCGAGATATCTCCTTATCTACTTCTTGCTGAATTTTCTGAATCTTGGCCTCCATCAAACTTAGTTCAACCTCGGTGAAGTCGACCCTTATTTTAAAGAGACAATCTTGGGCCACAGCCTCTTCTCTCGCCTTCTCGGTCACTAACTTCTTCTCCTCGGCCTAAGCATTCCTTGCTCAGCCTCATGGATGCAGCAGTTGACACCCTCTGATTTCTACTGGTAGGAGCGAATGATCTTAATGAACATTTATACAGAGTAGACCCTTTGCGAGTAGAAAAAAGGATGGTAAGCTCCACCAATCAAAGAAGAGCTTTGAAGTATCGAAGCTTGTGCCTTTACCTCAATAGCAGTATGGCATGATGAGATGATGTTACTAGTGCTTCTGAAGCTCCTCCTCATCTTTAGAAAGCACAAACACCCAGATCACATCCCACATCACCTGGGGTCAGCTTAGCGGAGCACTGAATCAGTGATCTTGACCAACCAATCTGGTTGGAAGGTCACTGACTCAGGCCTCCGGAATGAAGGCTAGGATGTGGAAGTTGAAGCATATGAGACCTTGAAACAATAGTTCGGATAGGTGTTGGTCTAGACAGTAACGTCGAGGTTAGGATTGCCTCCAAAATGATAGAGCTTGGATGTCCTCTAGACTGGCCATTGAAGCTTGGGCTACCTTAGGGGTAGCAATTGGAACTTGAACAACCTTCAAAGCAGCTATAGAAACTGAGGAGCCATAGGAGCGACTATTGAAACAATCTCAGAGGCCCCAAATGGGGATGCTTCCTAGGAAGTCTCTGAAGCAGGTGGATGGATAGAAATGGAGAGAGCCGAGATCACCTCCATCTCTAGTGCTCCCTCTTTGGTGGGGCTCTCCTCGATCCTAGCAGCTTCTACCTGGCCCGATGTGAGAGGAGGCTCAGCCTCGACAGTAGATAAGCCTGCCATTGTCTTATTCTTCTTCCTCCCTATTAATGGGTTGGCTCTAATAGACCTATTCTTCGAGGTGACAAGTAACTCGTTATCCTCAAACTTCATCGCTCCAAAGATAGAGGTGAATAGGTTAACCAACCGAATAGCCTCAAAAAAAAAAAAAAGAAAAAGTGAAAAAAATTATCCCCCGAAAGAAGTGGGATTGAAACTGATATTCACTTAGGCCGCCTCACCGAGCAACTCGGTAAAAGCTGGGGCCTTCATCTAATGAAGAGAGTCGACTGATTCCTTCTCCTTATCTGATAAAATTGGGAAGAGGCTTAATGCATTTTTCCTCAGTGTCTTCTACCGTGTTGGAAAGCCCCACAAATCTGTTGAGATCACGAAAAAGATTTGGCCCTTCCAACCATGGATGGAAGAGGGGCTAGGCGGAAGGATATAACCCTTCCTACAAGAAAGGTACCACCACTCTTTGTTCCGAGGATATACCTTCACTTGTAAGAAGGCTCAGAATAATCATATGGTCATGACAATCCCACATAGTCTTAGAAAATAGAAAAACCCAACTATCATCATCCAAGAGTTAGGGATAAGCTGGGTTGGGGCGAGCAAATCAACGATAGTCAAAGGAATCATGAGCCTCAATCCTGCCCTCGAAGTTTCTTCGTAGAGGGCGAGCTGGTTCTCCTAAGGCGTCGTCACCTGATCAAAAAGACCGAATAACTCCAAAGAGAAGTTTCGAGGAATAAAGAACTCGGTTTGAATCCGGTTGAGGTCAAACTCTTTCAGGATACTTTTTTCAATATCTAAACTTGAGGTAGCCTCAGATCGGGTTCCACCCAAAGCCACGGATGCTTGGTTAGGAGAACCTTGACCTGCTCTCTCAATGTTCGTGGACCATTCCTCTAGAGAGGGATCCATCATAGAAGAATGCAAGAAAGAAGGGGAAGAAGGCCAAAGAAAATTTTGGAAGACAGGCTTAAAAGGACCTACCAAAGATCCACTACAATAAAGGAACTCTAGTGAAGCCACGAAACTTCAGTGGAAGCACAAGGAGGAAAATGTCACATACTTGAGCACGATCTCACTCTCTAAGTTTTAGAGCATAAGAAATTAAAGTGGGGGAGATGCACCAATCTCGTCTTATATAAAGTACTAAGTGACCTAGATTGGCATGATGGTTCATCTACCCTAGTTGATCCTTGCCATGTGTCACTCGGATGTTTGCTCCCTGACGGTCACTCGGATCACCATTCCTAAACGTCTATTAATTGCGCCAATATTCTCGCCGCAAATGGTATTACTTCGAAAAGCACAGACGCTGACAAATTCCATATAAATGTAGTATCTATAAGTTCTCTACAGTGAAACTGAAGGGACAACAACAACGACATGATTACACAGCTTGACTTGGCTTTAAGGATCACCTCGATTGGTCAACCTCACCAGCAAGTCTACTTTTATTGCTCAAGCCAACAAATTAAGTCAGCCTTGGAAGTGCGAGGCAAGTGACACACCTTGAATCCGACTACAACCGACGTGGAAGACCAACCAATTAGAGCTTGCCATAAAGCCCTTAATCACCCAGTCAAAGCCCGCCATGTGGTAAACCTAAAGGTGCACGGAGAGTCCTTCAAATTTTAAAATCTCTCCCTAGCTTGTGACACCTTGACCATGATCACAAGCGGCTTCCTTAATTGCATGAGCGAGATGCACGGAGCGTGATATGCAAGCAAAACACCTGCATGTGACCTTCGGAACATGACATGGGTTACCAAAGATAGCCAATCTACATGCCCGAATTCCTCGGTGATGGACATCGACCCTCACCTATACAAACCAATTTGAGGAAAACCCCAGATAAGTGCTCTTAAGCCCTCATGCGCTTTTATGCCATCATTTTATCGCTCTCACAACATTTTCATTATTTTCTGAGAGTTTGTTTAACTTACGCATCAGAGGGTCTCCTGTCGGACACTCTCCAGCAAGAGGACTTTTTCATCTTTGCTATGTCAGGTCCGTCTAGTGTCAAAGTGAAGGTTTGAGCTTGGTCTCCTCCTTCCAACATCATCTCGAAAATGATCGGTGTTGAAGCTGTTGTCACCCGTGCGTATCGACCACCACCTCGCCACTATGGAGGCACATTACGATCTTCTATTGATCTCTACAGTCCAAACAATCAATTGCTGAGTTCTCCAATGACTCAGCCAGCTTGACAACTTGGTCAAATTGATCCCCAATAGTAACAATTCTAAAAATCAGAAGAACATCACATGATAGGCACATGATGCAATTCCTCCATATCATTTCAACGAAAATGGATGGAAGAGTGATGTTGGGGAATATGAATAAGTTGAGGGATGCAGTTAAAAATTCTAAATGGTGGAAGCTCAAGGAAACTTGGGAAAGCCAAGAGGGTGAAAATATATTCTTTTCCAAAAAAAAAATTATGCCTATGCATAGGATTAAAGATGCCAATTCTCTAGCTTGCAACGAATTATCCAATCTTGTTGGAAAATATCTTGTTCCATGCAAATTGTGGGACAATGGTTCCAAAATCTACCGCTAGATTAGGAGAATCATGTTGTTCCCAAGGACTTAGCACAAGGCCATTCCATACCCACTTCCTCACTTGCTAGACTGAGTTGGGTCCAGTTTTGCAATGATAAAAAATATTCAACACTTTTAGGTAGAGTTGCAAATGGGTTGCGTTGACCCACAACCTTAACCAAGTCCTAACCCGATTAGACCCAAACCGATCTGTATTTGAAGACTCATGGGTGGATATTGTTAAAAAAATTGGAGTGACCTAAAATCCAAGTTAGGTTTTGATTCTGTATTTTTCAGCTTGACTTGGTCCATATATCATTTAATTCTAATTAGGTCAATAATAAATGTGTTCGACCCTCTTGACTCAAACACAATATGCCTTGATCGAAGGATCCGGTTATTACACCACCTTCTTATTCACTCTAAATATCTTCCCAATTCATCGAATGAACTCTCATTTGATCTAATATCTTAACAACCATCTCTCTTTTCATTTATTTTCGCATCATTATATCTAAAGATTTATTTTCATTATTCATTTTGGTGGATTCTTATTTATAGTATTCTCAAGTATATTAATATATACTAAAAATCTTAGTTTCTAAACTTAAGAATGATTGATTACTGGAATAAAATTAAATTTTTTGAATGAAAATTCAACTTTAAGTTGGCTCTTTCAAATTTTATTTAATTTTTTTAATGATTTCATATTCAGTTACTAATTATTATGTTTTAGGCGCTAAAGAATAGTTAGAAGCTTGGCTCAAACTACAAATTCGGCTCGTCCAATCCCGACTGGAACCTGAATATTTTTGGCTGGGTCTGAGTCATAATTGATCCCAAACCAACCGAAATGACCTGCTATGTTGGTTTTTATGGACCCAACGCAATCCAATATGATCGGCTAATAGGTTGGATCTGGTTCTAGAGTCTTGAATATGAACCGGGTCGGGGCCGATAGGGTCGACCGTTTTCAGCCCTACTTTTACGTCACTTGCTCTGCACGTGTTCGGCCCACTTTGGCTATGGTGCACGTCCCGTAAATAGAGGGGAGCGGAAGCGCCTCTTTGATGATTTCTCTCTCCGGTCTCCTCTCCTTTCCCTCGTTGCCGGTGCGCTGCCCCTTCTGAAGCCCACCCAGTGCATGTATCCCGCAGTCCTGTTTATATCCGTGGACGCACCTGGCCAAGGAAAAGACCAGAGAGAAGGCTAGGCAGAGTGGTAAAAGGGGTTAGAAAAAAAAGGGGGCGACACCCAGAAGCAGGACCAGAAACGGAACCACTGAGTGCTCGACGATGGACCCGCATCTGCTGAAGAAACCGAAGCTGGAAGAACCCAGCGATGTCAACGGAGACGAATCTGGAGGGGGAAGAGGATATGGAGGCGCTGGAGGCGGCGGAGACAACGAGCCCGACGCCCTACAGGAGCAGGAAGAAGCCCTTGTCGCACTCATCGAGCACCGCTCAAAGGAGTACGAACATCTCAAACAGAAGGTCGCCTATTTCAAATCTCAGGTTTGCAGTCCTTTCTTTGATCACCCTTTCTCTTGTGTGGGCTTGGTTCGCTCTTTGTCACATCAATCGCCGACTGGTGTTGTATTCTTGATTTCTATAAATGCAGCTTGATGAGGTGGAGAAGAAATTGAACGACTCGAAGGCTAAGCTGGCTCGCCTTCGAGCGCGCGCTCCATCCAGAACGGCTACTAGCGACGAAACTAGACCGGGTAGAACTGAAAGCAGATCATCAAGTCCTGGTTCGCGCCCGCAGCTTGTTATACCTTCAGCAAGCACAAAGTTTCGTAGCCAAGCAGTGAACAATGCGAAGTCCAAAGTATTGGATGGAATGAGCAACAGAGGAACCTCCTCTAGTGCTCAATCGAGCAACGTGAATAAGTCGAGGCAAGAGTCGAGTAGCAGAGCTGTCTCGGAGAAAAGTTCGGTGCAAGAAAAAAGAGCCAAGAGGAAGATCGGTAGTCAAATTGTTTTCTTTCGTTTTGTTTCCCCTTTGATACCTTAACCAAAATCCTTTTTATTGGTGTCTTGGTTTTTACAGCACAGAAAGAACATCAAGATTTAATTCCTGTTGTACGTACATATTCACTGCCGAACCAAATCAGATTCCAACCAGGCAGTGTCATCTCTAGTCAGCACAAAAGGAAGCTGCGAAGTCTGGAGGTCTGCCCGGTTAATGATCAACTGTTTGTGACGAGGTAAAAGAGCATATCTGTGTTTATGTGCACGATGATATGGTTTTTAACTGTTACTTGATGGCAATACTTGTTTTCCTGTGTGGAACGATGCCATCAATAAAACAGATGAAGTGAGAGTAGTTTTAAAGACCAAATTGCAAACACATATCTGCTTCATGTATAGTCAATGATCTCTACTTGTGAAGTTGTATCACATCACAACAATTTTAGCTTAGAGAAAGTAATGAAGATGTTTAATTGTTGCAATCTGATCATGTGCAGTCTGTATAAACGAGACTACTTCCTCATATAGTCATATGCCTCCAGTACTAAAGTCAGGAACTCCAGCCTTTTACAGACCATGCTATAATGCCTGTATTGATGCTAATGATGAACATAATTATGTTAAGATTTTTTCCCCAAGTACTTGGCTCTTTTTCATCAGTTTATATTAACTAATAGTGTTTTGAGCACTTAAGTTTCATTTTCTGACTCGTCCTATCAAGTTCTGACATTTTAAATCGATTAGAATGATCATTTTCATGGCGATGCACATATCTCAAATGTGCTCTTTTTTCTACAACTCTAATATTGAAACAAAACCATTAAAATTGGTAATTTGTGTCATTGGATGAAACTGAAAAAATCAATCTGGAAGATATTGGATCCTAAGGTACAAACTGTAGACTATGGTGAACATTAAGGTCAAGATATGGTCAATCATAATTTGAAAAAATTCTCTAATCAGCTCTTGTGCTAGCATCAACTTATAACTAAGTGCTCAATTACTAATCAGGCATCTTTAGATATGAGGGCTGCCAATGCCATATGGATGATGGAAGTTACATGGCCGAGCGTTATCTTCGATTGGTCAACAATGTAATGTGTACAAAGCAAAGCATATCCAGAAAGAAATAGGAAAAAAGATCTTGCTGCCACAATGAATATTTAATGAGCTCCATGATCTTTTTTGGCAGAGGACAACACTTCATTATAATTCACATAGTTCCTTCTTCATGTAATTCAGATAAGATTTATGCCTACAGTCTAATAGTACCACTAGTATTGTTCTAAGAAACCATATGTACTATTGGATCATAGGTCGTAAAACAAGGCATACTTAATCTGTGTAGGATGCAACTAATAAGATGCATAATTATTATGCCTATAGATGTGTGAGTTGGATACCCTGCATCTATCCTTTGTCTGCTGAATGCTCTTGATATTTGCTATATTACCTAGACACTTCATTTTTATGTTGTTCGGGAGTGTTGACATTTCTGGACACTTGGACATGACATGACTTGACATAGTTGGACACTACTTTGAAATGTCTTGCAAACATCAGCAAAAAGTATCCAACACACGGAGAGTCATGCGGGGGTATCTTAGTTTTAAATGTTGGACATTTAAGTAAAATGTCCTTAAGTTTTTCTGGACACTTCAAGCAAAATATCCTTATATTTTTAGCATATAGTTATCAAGATTATTTGCACACTTTAAGCCAAGGTTCATTATATTTTCAATATAAAGTTCTCTCTCTTACATGAACACTTTTTCAATTGGAATGTTATTGTGTTTCTATTCGATCTAATAAGTACCTAGTGTCAGAATTTAGAAATATCTATATATTATTTTAGAGAGGCTGCTGGATATACACATGTGTGTATGTTGCAATGAGCTACCCATATTGTGAGTGCCATGAGTGGTGATCAAGAGGGAAAGATATATTAATCAGTAAGTAGAGACTGGCAGGGATGGTTAACTTTGGCATCACATCTTAACCTTCCTTGTTTCCCTTTACTACTTGTTGCTGACTGGCTATGGTCATCACAATGGGTTTGAGTATATGAATGGATGGAATAACAGAGAAGGGCACATGGGAACAGAGAGCATAGTCTCATCATCATTCTAGAAGCAAGCATGATGGAGCCCACAATCCTCCATTGTACTGCTCAAAAGAGAAAAAAGAATGCACAATCCTTGTAACAATCTAAAACATCTAAAATCCTTGATGATGAAACCATGACATATGAATGCAACCAGACAATTAACATTTAAAACACTTATCAATTTATGCGAAAAATAAATCTGAGCCATTACCAATCATTAGAGAAAAAAATGCAATTAGTGGATGTCGAAGCCCCATCTTGTAAACTCCTTATCCCTTTGGATTCCTAGAGGCTAGGAAAAGGCAAACTGATCATTAGAGCAGCACTTCTCCTTTCCATGTCTGATTGTTGTCGATCTTATATCATGCTAGTTCAGCCAATGTCTGTTGGAAAGCCTTCACCATCTTCATCATTTTCTTTGTCATATATTCTCATGATTGCACCCTCCATCCTCTAGCTCATCCTTGACTGTGAACTCTTGAATGTATGACATGGGTCCTTCATGGAAGTATAGAACTTGAGGTTTTACATCCACTGCACAAGAAAAATAGAGATGAGACAGCTAAGGCATGAAGGGAGGTTAGCAGAGCTAAGAAAGGGCAACTAGTGATTTAAGGAGAGGACAATTGCATAGATAGATGGAGTTAACCATCCCAACCTGTGGCTTTTGATCAGTTAGTATGCTTTCCTTAATTGACGAACATGCATAAAGCCAACAATTCATATACATTGCTTCAACCTACACGTGTGTGTACTTCTAGCATTTCTCAAAATGTTAAGTTTCTCTCTCTCTCTCTCTCTCTCTCTCTCTGAATAAGCATAAAAACCCACAAACACATATGTGTGTACATATGCATACACACATGCGCAGACATCAACATGTGTGTGTATAGATGTATATGTGGATATGATTATAATACAAATAGAGCGTAAAGAAAAGATTTTTTATGCACCCATCACCAAATTCAATATTAGTTTTCCAAAAATGAAAATTCAAGCCATTGAATGTGGTCTAGAAGGTCTAAAATATCCATATACAAAAAATTATATGATTTGGAGTCTACTAGCCTATGCATCAAGTCACCCTAAATATATAGTTTCAATGGAAGTTAGTGTTTTGGGTGACTTGATTTACAGTCTAGGGGTCTAGAGAACATATGATTTTCTGTAAGTAGATGTTTTAGGCCTTCTAGATCATATCCAGTGGCTTATATATATATATATATTTTTTTTTTTTGACAACCAACATTGAATTTCGTGGTGGGTGTAAAGTTTCTTTGTTTACACCCTATGTGTATTACAACCGCACTCTCTATATATATTTAAATATAAATATATATACGTATATACATATATACATATACACATATACATATATACATATACATATATGTACATTTATGTACATATATACATACATATACACAGATGCACATGCTTACATATGGCCATATGTTGGAAAAGACTAGATGATAATGGTTATACATATATACATGTATGTATATATATGTCATGACCCTATGTCTAGATTTTTGGAGCTCCTGTGTCTGACACTTGAGGACACTTAAATACCTATCACCTAGGCCAAGTGTGCAGGTAACCCTGCATATTTGATATGGAGACAATGACTTATTTTTAGATGGAGGAATGATAGACTATGAAGATTCTTATGGATTTTTTTTTTTTGAAATTTGGAGTCATTTTAATCCGCTCAAACAATATATTAGCATGTTTAGAGGTTGGTCATTCTACATGATTAAAGTACTGTTCATATTGACCTATATCAGCCTATACACTCACATTTATAGGCCAACATGCATTAATATGGTGATACAATGACCCCGGAATAGAAAAAGTTGGTGGCATGCTTGGTAAGCTAAGTTCTGATATGCATCATTAGATGTTGGTGTCATAAACATTCATACTAAACACCTTGTATCACAAAGCGTGTAGAAGAAAAAAGAACTTGGAATTAAAAAGGAATTAAACAAGGGTCTGAAATACTCTTTTTTTTTAATCCATTTACTTGCTAATGACTGGCATAAAAGCTATATAATTGCTAACTTGCTTGTCTCTGGATGTAAAGCTGTAGAAAAAGGTTTTGTCGGACAATGAAATTTGTTTCTTAAGATATGTTGTTCTTCAATGTACTTTTGTTGTTGAGTAGGGTAAGAATGCTAGTTTTGAGTTTGGGCATGGGAAGGCTTTAGAACCTTGTGGATTACCAACATATGATTGGCTGGAAACGCGGAATGTGCTGAAAGAATACATGAGGCTAGTTTATTTATCTTTTTCACCAATTGTTAGAATAGCAGAAGGGCATTTGTAGTGCATGAGTGTATTGAATCTAGACAGTAAATTAGGTGCTCCCTTTTAGTTTGGGACGTGCTTAGGCTTTAGAACCTTGTGGATTGCCAATATATGTTTGGCTTGACACACGGAATGTGCTGAATCCTGAAAGAATACGCGAGGCTAGTTTTATTTCTAGTTTATTTATCTTTTTCACCAATTATTAGAATAGCAGAAGGGCATTTGAAGTGCATCAGTGTATTGAATCTAGATAGTAAATTAGGTGCTTCTTTTTATATTAAAAACTACAGAAAAAACTGAAAATGTTGGATGCCTGTGATTAGCCACCAAGTTGTTTCTTTCCTATCAGCCTCATGTAATAGGATAATTCTGCAGGGTTTCCCATGGCATTGTTAAGTCAAATTGGTCAACATAATCTCTTATTTTACGTGTGGATCTTAGGGAACAAAATGAAGGATATTCTTAATGGAAAACCATGTAAGCGAAATCTCTCTTGGTGGCTATGTCACAATCTATTAAAGAGCTTGCAATTACATTTGGTGCCGATTCTGCTTTGTTGGTCGGACAAGCAATTGTTCTGCAGATTAACATAGGAAACTAGCATGGAGATGCAAGGCATCCTTCTGATTTGGGCATAAGCCCTGTTAAAACTTGGTGTCTTAAAGAATAGCAGTAAGAGGCTTCAATTTTAAAATTTGAAGTCTGTTAAAGGGAATATAACCATCGTAGCAAGAAAGGTCCTTTACAAAGGATTTAATATAGAGAGGAAAAGAAAGAAAAGAAGTATGGGAAGAATAAAAGATAGACAAGGGGAGAAAAAGAGAAAGAAAGGAAGAGGGAAAGAGAATGTCATATTGTCTCTAATTATTCATGTAATGTACATCCTATTTTTAGTATTTAGTACGAAGATATCAACTTTTGGCAGTCAAGTGACAGAATTTTCTAGTAAAAAGCTAGAACTTTGAATTGCGATTTAATTTGATGCATGTCTGGCATCATCTACATTTCATAATAAACCTACTAGTTTGGGCCCCCAAAACACTACACCTTACACATTTACTTAATCAAATAATGATATGTTCTCGTATCTTCAGTTCTTCACTTCAAGCGTAAATATCAAAACTTACAAGCTTGGAGCCACATTCCAACAATTTCCCTTTGTTAAATGCCCTTCTGCAATCTATAGCTCAGACACTAGGTTTGGAAAGGAGAGAGTCTGCTGGTGATTTAATTATGACAACAAATTTAAATCTCAATGTGCTTGTCTGCTTATGGTGCACAACTGTTAAAAGAGGATTGTAGCGAGTGGTATAGGCCCCTATCTTCAAAAAAAGATGCTAAATAAAATTGTAAAATTGTCCTGGCCAATGCTGTCACCTAAAATGTGATATTCCGACTCATATGTTGCATGAGAGACGTTGTCCTATTTATTCTGTAAAAGATGGGGGGTCACTGAGGAAGAGTTAGCGGCCAATAAGAGAACAGTAGTCTAGGACATCATTGTTCCAATTGGAATTTAAATATGGCAAAAAGCCAAAGGAAAGCAATGGAATAATGTAGCAAAGCACATAAGTAGAGTTCCTATGATGGCAAAGTCCCCAAATGACCTTTAAATAAAGAGGAGTTTGAGCGATAGGTGTCATGCTTACTGTGACGGGTGCCGATACTGGCTTCGCAAGGACTGCGACCACCAGCACTTGAAACATTTCCTCAACAAGGTGCCAGCAATAGGTGATTATTTGACAACTCACCATCATACCATTATTGGTTTAGAGATTTTAATGAACCTCAATTAAGGCGGGAGCACTGTTATCACCAATCAAGCAAGCATGAGAGGTGACGTAGGGCGTAAAATTCTCGTGGAAGAAGTGTCAATCATTTTTGAATTTTTGCATTATCCAAATGAGCTTGCTTTGTGACCTATTAGGGATGAAGGACTTTTCACAAGGAAGGGAGAAAAGGCTCGAATAGAAAATGCATTAATGTGCATGATTTTACTCAGACATACCAAATTTGCATTCTGAAAACCTGTTAGCTACACAATAACTTTAGAGATCATGATCATTATGGAAGCACCTGTAATGAGGTTCTGAATAGTAGGACATACAACAAGGACCAAGAAGGTCAATAGACTTTGATAACATGTCATAGTTTGTTAGCGATAATAGATATTAAAAGACTTTGATAGCATGTCATGGTTTGTTAGCGACAATAGATATTAAAAGTTATTGAGGAGCAACATCAGAATAGTCAGCAGTTTGTGGAGATGTAGGAATTGAAAGAACTTAAACCTCAATCAAGGATCCTATAGTAGAAAAACCAAAAGGAGTACAACCAAAAAACAAGTTTTAGATTTCAGGGGAAGCATATCAAGTAAAAAAAACCACATTATCTAGTTATGGTCCTGGTAATCTGGGGTCCTGGAAGGACCAAACTAGAGATAGACCTAACCTTCGGCCTCTTTTTTCTTGCACAAAGTGGCTGCACAAGGACTCGAACTTGTGCCATTGTGCTTGCCAGCCCAAGCTTTTTACCATTGCATCAAGTAATGACCCTTAAGCATTGTCAAGGAAAATGCTCAAGAAAAATGTCAAGTTGCAGTATATGGAAGTTGTGTGACAAGATTGTCTTTTATGTTCCTTACTGCTCTCTAAAAGCATTGTGTGGTGGTGGCACCCAAATTTTGATCATGTGTTTAGTGAATGCCCCTTTCTATGTAATATTTGTTTTGATGTGTTTAGAGTGGAGTGACTGATGGCTCAATTGTAGTGCAGCCTAAGGTCAGCGGACTGTTCCAAACCGGGTGGTTTTGCCCGTTTGGAGCTGTACTGGTGGCTCACCGGTACGGTTCTGACTGTAAAAATGAGATAGTTGCTGGAGCCGGAGAAGCAGAAGGAAAGAGAGAACGAGCGGGGGAGGGAGGGAGGAGTGGGGTGGGAATGCCGCGGAGGGCCGGCCGAGGCCACGGCCGGACCCCTGTTTCGTTTGAAATAGGGGAACGGCCGCAGCGTTGCCTGCCGCGGCCTCCGCCGGCCTCCCTCCCCCTCTCACTCTCTCTTTCTCTTTTCCTCTCTTCCACGGTTCCTCTCTCGGTACGGGCCCAGCACGGCCCATACCGAGTCGTCCCGCCGGAAAACCGGTACGGTGCCCATTACCGGTTTTTCCGACCTTGCTGCAACCTATGCATAAATTCTGGACAAGAGCTTTTATTTGTTTGCATCTGCCAACACTCTTTTTCTTTATGAGCAGTAAAATGGTAGCAGAATGTCTATTTTGTTATAATCTCATAGCAGTTCTTTCAGGCTAAATATAAACTTATTTAAGGTTAATGCGCAGTCTGGGTTTTCATTATATGATTTTTCCTTTGTTGTTTCCATCTTTTGTAACGCATCAGATGTCTTTTTCCAGCATCAGGACATTATGGACTATGTCATTTTTGACTATTTTTATGCTTTGTTGATTACTTTTATTGATTTTGCAGTGCACTGGATGGAGTTGTAAACTTATGGCAAGTGCAGGTTAAAGGGTAGAATTCTTAATCCTTGTCAAAATATTTTCTTTCGGTGTCTGATTGAGTAGCAGTATTTGAATTCCATTGTAGCACTTGCAGGATTATGGTATTAGAATGTTAACAAGTTCTTGAGCTGTTTCTTAGGTAGGCAGTGTCATGCTATCTATTTGCACAAAAGTCAGAGCTTGTGTTGGTTGGGAAGCTGCAGACGTAAAAGATTACCTAGGAAGTATTTAAGTAAGAATATTAAATAAACTTTCTATCTACCTATTAAATTGGACAAAACTGAAATAGTGAATAAAATTAATCAAGTGAGAGGCAGGCCTAGATTCATGTAACAATTGTGCATGACTAAAGCATTAAAAACTATGCTGTATCAGAAGCTAAAGGGAATTGCAAATAAGCTTTTACAGCAAGCGGTGCTTCTCCTATAACGCTCTTGCAACTAGGATCTTCACTCATCCTCAAGCGCGTAGGAAGGACTGACTAATAACCACTGGTCTTTTATTTTTTTCCCTTCTCTGTTTATGTTCTGTATAAAACTGATTTCTGTACCAGGGTGAACCATATAATTAGAGTAAGTTTCAAGGTTTTAATAAGGTAAATATCAATGTGTTTAAAAAACTTTATCAATTTCATCAAATGCACTCGTAATTACATGAAAAATTCAAATTTGCCCTATGTGGCCATCTCAAAAGCATCTAGAAATTGCCTCCTCATACACTAAAAGAAAAATATTTAACAAAAATAACTTTGACATTTATATTCTTTTCATTTGATTGATACAATATAAAGAAAGAGATCTGACTTTTATATTTTGAAAGAGAATACATAATACATCTTCTAACAGGTTTTATGCATATTTAAAAATAAATTTAACTGTTTGGAGAAATCAGGGATAATATATCTGTAAATTTTAATTAGTTAACATGGTATATATAGCTGTTCACACCACAGTCCTAAAGTTTTTTAAAATTTTGGAAAACGTCCTGTCATTCACAATATATTCATGAATATATGATTCTGTGAAATGCTGCCTGATATTTGGGTAATTTATAATTTATTCAATCTTCCGTAGATGTTGAATTAATCCTTAACTTTCTTTGTTCATGATAATACTTAATATTTGATGGTATTTGTTATTATTGTTGTCGTAATTACTTCTTTCCTGCTATTGATTATACACAGTTTAATATGTATTTCAGATAAATATATGTTGTTGCCTTAAAAATACTTGCAATAATAACATATCTTTCCGAATTTTTTCAAACATTTGATTTATTTTTCATAACTAATAGTGGATAACAAATTGTGGAGCATATTGATTACTTGTGAAGCTATTTTTTTGGTATTTTCATTAGACTAAGCTTGTGCATACACTAATTTCGTTTTGAATTGCTTATCGATAGTGCTCTCTTGCTTTAGACATTTACTAGTGCCTTTCCAATATTTCACTGTGTCAATACTTTTGTGATTGTAGACCTAGCGCCTTGCTACTGAGCACTACAGATTGTGTATCGCCAAAGCAAAGGAGGTGGCCAGAAGATGTAGCATGGCACCCTGATGGAGATAGCTTATTTGCTGCATATAGTGCTGATGGTGGTGATTCTCAAATATCAGTTTTAAATCTCAATGCGACACAAGTAAGAAACACCTTTAAGAAGTTCAATCTGTAAAGATACTTATCTTTTACAATGATTCTTTATTGCATTTACTTATCATCACCACTCAAATCTGACTTGCCAAGTTCTAATAATTTGACTCAAGCAAGTCAACTTGTTCACTCAGGTAGCCAAATTTTTTAAAATAGATGACCAAAATTAAATCTAAATTGAATATGTAAAAAAACGTAAACATAATACAAATAAAAAGTATTTCTTCATAGAAGAAGGAGATTGTGAATAGTTTGGTACAATATATTTATATGAGAATTCAACTACTTAGATCAATTGGAGCATGTGGTTTTGTGAATAATGATAATGTCCAAAAATTATCTTTTCCACTTTATATGATTAAGCCTTTTTGGCTTTATTTGGTTTGGGAGTCAGAAAAAGTGGATTAAGTATAACTATGCCTATTGAAATAATTATACAACATCATTCTTCCTTTTGTTTGGCTACTGTATCTGGAATAATATTTGGTTCAGGGTGCTTTTGTCCATAGAGAAAAGGCAACAGGAATATATGATGGTTTTATGCCAGGAATAGCTAATGATAGCTTTCTCTTGGAATAGCTATGCAAGGCATAAGCAAGTTTGACCAGCATAACTGTTCATTTCTTATGCGTGTTTTTTAGAAGCTGTTTGCCACACACAAAGGCTTAATCCAACTCTTATGCCTGCCATCTTCCAGAACCATATGCTCCTTTCTCTCTCTCTAGATAGATGTGTGCCCCTAGTTCTAACTTCTGTACCAGACATGTCCAAGTTCTTTCTCCATCAAAACCATCCACTCGGTCCTGACTGAACATATACTGGAATTCCCTTGCACTGTTCCTTTGAGAGAACTCACATCGTTCTTCTTAAGAGTCCTTATTCTATTATTATTATAGATCTGCTCTGTTAAATCCCTCCCATGCCCGATCCATACTTCTTCTTCTTCTCCTTATTATTATTATTGGTAGTAGTAGTAGGCACACTGAAATTATTTTGGTTGTTATTTCTTATTCTTCTAGCCAAAACCCAAATAGTTAGTACTTAGTAGGCATACTAATATTAATTTTGTTGTTATTTAAAGTTTGCCATGATGTTCTAGCATTATTTTGGTTGTTATTTAAATCATGCCATGCCATAGTGTGGAACTTTAGGCCCACCTCCATATATGCATGAATGTAGGGTTTTTAGTTGTTCGGCTTGGATAAGGTTTTGCATGATTGAACCCTAATACTAAGTATGCCATATCATACCGAACCGAATGGTACGGAGTGCACTGGTTCGGTGCCTATATGTGGTTCGGGGGGCGTACCGACATAGTACATCGAATTGGCCCCTGCACCGAGCGTACCAACATAGTAACAGAGTGGCACTGGTATGGGGTTTGGTACTAAGACAGCTTACCTTGCCTAATATATTTTTGAATTAAGCAAACTTCTCTCTCTATATCCCCTCCCTCCCTTCATCCCTGATTTGGCATCAAATTCTGCAACTCAACCAATTCTATGAAGAGCCCTTGACTCCAAAAGAATAGTCATTGCTGGCTATATCTCTCTTTAAAAGAACGGTTGTTGCTGCCTATGTCTCTCTTTAAAAGAATGGTTGCTGCTGGTTTTATGGTTTTTTGAATCAGGTTCCACATAAAACCATCAGGGACCATTCTGGAAAACGGCATGGCAAACAATAGAACTGTATGGTCCCATTCAGTTTAACAAAATGAATTTGTTATTTAACTTAAGCATTATTTTTCGTCAGCTTGATGCTATAATAAATTCAAGTTCTTAACACGATAAACTACTTTAAATAGATTTGAGTTTATGAAGAGGTAAAGAAACATGCACCATATTGGAAGGATTTCTTTATTTTTATAATTCTAGCAAAATATCTTTTCACTTTCTAGCAAAATTCATGTGTATATAGAATCTGATATTTTAAGTTGGGTGCTTTTAAGGCTTTCAAGCTGGTTAGTAGTAGTTTCAAGCAAGACTGTCAAGTCTATTCTTCTTAGAGTCCCCCCTCCCTTCTCAAAAATAATTACCAAACCTTTATTTTTCATTTATTCTTCTTGCATTTCCTCAAACCCGCAAGTCATCCTCCAATTATATTTTGGAACTCGCTATAAGAAAGAGGCATCCTAGTGTATGATACTTTCGCTACTGCAGGGTTTGGAGAGGGTCAGATGTATGTAGCGTTACCCTCACTTGTGGAGAGGATATTTTTTCTTATTTATAATATGTGACACCTAGATCATGATGGAGCAACCTTACCCTTGCGCGAAGGTCCACCCTCTTGTGTGTTTATAATTAATTATAATTTAGAAAGTTTGATCATAATATATAACTTTGATGTCTTTATATTTTATTATTAGTTAAAACTACGTGCATTTGAATGTGCAATTTTACTAGCATGCTTGTTGCTAGTGTATAAACTAACAGCCTCCGAATTATATAATTTATAATTGTATTTTAGGTTGCAAGTTAAGAAAAAATTGCATCTACTCAACTAAGTATTGTGATTGACAGGGATGAAATTTTGGAGTCAACAAGTAATTTAACTCATAATAGGCTTAGTAAGACTTGACTAGCTTCTACATATTTCTTCAAAAGATAAACATGCATGTGTGTCTGCACATAAAAACACAGTTTTGAGAAGTTGTCAAAGAGCTTGAGAAGGCTCCCATAAATGAGCAAATGAAAGAACAATCACTGAACCATCTTCTTGTAAAATTATTATTTATGGAGTATAAAGCTTATTTGGATGTTTGCCATATCTTAGCATGCTTTGGTGAAAGAATGCTTATAAGATCATGATTCAAGTCTTTGTGTTTCCCTTTCTTTCTAACAATATGCATCAATAGCGACCCAATCCAAATATCAAGTTCACTATCCAAATCTGCGATATTAGTTTTTACCTTATGTTCATATGTTAATGAAATGATTTGAAAGAGGAGCTTGACCTGTGGCTGTGGCTGGGAGAACAGGCTATTGTTATATTATCCCAAAAACGGAACCTTTTTTCCTAGGGCCTTGTGAAGAGATTAAAACTTAAGCAAATAAGTCCCAACTCCACTCCTATAGCATTTTTTAGAGGGAAATAAGGGGAAGTACTGCTAGAGTATTCAATTGATTATCATAAGTCTGCATCCCAACCTCAGCTACCATGCAAGTTGGTTCAGATAACAGCTATCTTTAATATGAAACTTAGATACTCAATCTAGATAGTTTCTAGGCTCGCAAGCCATTGAATAGTGTTTCGTTCTTAGTGAAAAAATTTACTAAATTAACAAAGTAAAGGGGAAAAAAAGAGAGAATTGTATGCAGCTATACCTTAGGAGATTGTAAGCCAATGATGCCATAATAGGCATTTGTTCCTATGATTGACATTAAACCTAACCTTCTTTTGGTAAGGATTAGCAATAGGGTTATGCATGCAGAATCAATGTAACCTAATGTGTCAATGAACAAATGGGTTACACTAGTAAAAGTTTGGAAGTTGGAACCCAAAATAGTAGTCTAGAATTGATCTGAAATGGGAGCGTATAAGCAATTGCGCAACATGTCATGATTCATAGTTATTAATCAAAGCTTTTAAAAATTATTACATGCAGGCTTTTCATATTTAGTAATGAATAGAAATGTAAGATTTGTGGAGCAGAAACATTTTAGATGGAGTCATATGTTTAGATTTTTGTAACATGAGAAGGGAAACGTTGAAAACACTAAGAAGTGGCACTTAATTCTTTCAATAGGTGCAACACCTTTGGTACAACCTTGCCAGTTGCGACTAGTTTCACCACTTTGGAGTCCACCAAAACCTATGTCATCATTGTGGTTAGTTACATTGTCATTTTCTAAGTTAATGGCACAATATTTATTGCATTTGACTCCTATAACCAGCATATGATTTGCTTAAGTATGTTCTTTGCTGATTTTTCTTTCCCATTGGAAATAATTTGGCAAGAGAGTCTCCTTGAGCATTTTGCCATGTTGGAAATTTGTTGATAGACATTGATTGATCTTGTTTTTCTTCTTATATGCCTTTGTTATACCAAATTTTGAGAGTAATACTCTATAGTTTAGGCCAAATGTTTGAGGGAGGTAGAATATGTTAGGGTTGGCCATATCGTCTCAAACTGCCTGTTCGGGGCTTATCGAACCGAGCCGATGGGAACCAGGATGGTTCGCCCTATCGACTTAGAGTAGAGGCTTGGTTCAAATACACCCCCCTCCCTCAACCAACTCGTGATTGCCCCTCCTCCCACACTCCATATTCGAGACTTCTCCTCAAAATCAACGCTGCTCGCACCCCCCTACGACGTCACTAGGAAGCATCCCCTCTCCTCCCTCTCCCTCTCTCTCTCGCTATGCTAGGGGTAGGGTTAGGGTTAGGGTTTAACCCTCGACCCAACCCCTTCCTCCCTCCCTCTCTCTCTCCCTCTCTCTCTTCCTATCTCCTTTCTTCCTCCCCCCCTCTCTCTCTTCCTCTCTCCTTTCTTCCTCCCCCCTCTCTCTCTCTTTATTTTTGCTATGCCCCGGAACAATATGGTTCAGAGCCGTACTATGTCGAAGCGCAACCGGTACACCCTCCAGTATGGTTCGGAGCCGTACTATGTCGAAGCGCAGCCAGTACACCCTCCAGTATTGGTTCGGCGAATGTTAATACTGTTTCTCAAAATTTTAGTTATCCATGACGAATTTTCAGGAAGAAACTTTAAGCACAATCCCCACAATATTATTTCCATGCAAGTGAAAGAAACCTCCAGTAGCAGCATCTTTTAAGTTCATCAACCTCCCACAAATAGTTCCTTCCAGTATCTGATAACCATTATTTTAGTGCACCAAGATCTTCTGCTAACTAGATATTTATGTGCTAAAATTTTCATGCATAGACATGGTACATGGCATTTTCTTGTGTTAGAATTTCTAACGAAGAGGATTTAGCTGTGTGATTTGCAGATACCTCTTAGCTATGCTAGGATGCTTTAATGATACATTTGAGGGTGAAAAGCAGGAGTTTCTTTTTTTTATTTTCCTTTGGCGATAATTATGAACCTATTATGATGGATATGATGCACGGTTAGTTTTAAAGTTTATGATAATGATGTTATCATGTGGAATATGGAAATATTTACTGTGACAAAACATTGTGCTTTATGCATGTTTTTTCACACACATATAAAAATGTATATTTATCCATGTTGTATCCTTATAATCCGATTTTTCAAGATTTATTGTATTCAGATTCACATCTGGCTCTATGCTTCATAGATTTAGCATTTCTTGACTAGCTTGTATTCAGCTGTGACCTGTGAGTTTGAAGACTAAAATTTTGTTATCTATGGTTATGTTGTTGATCATGTTGTTTTTTTTGGTCATGATGTTTATCAAGTTGTTATTGATGTTATTGGGTCTTCGGGAGAATAAGATGGGTAATTTGACTAATCATTTTGTCAGCCAAATCACAAGGCCAAGCCAAAAAATTCTGATTCCCTGCTTGTTGCAAATAAAAAGATACAGGGCTTGGCCAGATCTGGTAGGCCAAACACCACTTTCTTCTTCGTTAGCATTGTAATTTTTCTATCTAAAGCATCTTCCATTGTCTCCACTTTGAATTTCATTGCTATGATTTCAAAACAATGAATGGGCCCCATTTCTTGTTCATTTTTGGGCCCCTTCCATTTCCTTTTAAGTTTTAACCTTCCCTTTGACTATTCTAATGGCCTAATGAAAATCAGTATCATCTATTGCTTATTAATCTAATCTAAGGGTGGCAGTGGGAGCACATAGCCCCCTAAGACCACCCAAATCTGGCCTAGAATTTCAGTTTCAGTCCTAGATGCAGATCCTGATCCACAATGGGCCGGGGTTCAACTATAGGCTGATGGATACCTGAAAACATGAAATCCTAGTTTTACATATGTTTATCTGTCTATGATATTTTTTTTACTAATTGACATCTTTCTCCTTTCATTTACTCATCTTTACTCCATCTTCGCATGTGTCCTAGTCCCTAGGGCAATTCTCTTCTTCTCGTGGCAGAATTTGCATTGTTTCTGGCAAACATCAATACAGTGTATAGGACATCATTGAAAATCATACAGTGACTCTCCTTTTTGTCCTTGGCTCTCATCCTCCTCCTGTCAATCACTTTTGTTGAGATGAGGACACTTCATCCAATGTAGGCAGTGTGTCAAAATCCTCCTTTCTTGCTCCAAGCTCCAAGCTCAATAGAGCCCAACAAGTACTTGATAAAAACTAAATGCCTGATTGTGAGCTTTACCCTTTTTGGGTCTATATTTAGACAAGTGTAGGGTCAAGCTCAGGACTCAGATACATAATTTGAGTTAGGGCACCTAAATCCTACCCATTTCCACCTTGATGTAATCATATCTGGGAACTTTGGCATCATAAAATTGTGCTGGGAGCACCAATACAAGTTGCATTAGCATGTTGGACATGATATTTCTCCAACCTAGGTAGATTGATTGACATATTTGTTCTTTAAATCTTAACTCATTTATACTTTTAAAATAGTTTTCAAATTTATGATGAGGATGGTTGTTAAAAGTAAAAGTTTAGAGGTCCATAGTTTGACATTTTTAGTTTGTTGAAAGTTTCATTATGATTAGGAAAGTCCTTTATCTTCAATCTTTTGGTGGGTTTAGTTTTTAAATTGCACTCTCAGGTTGGAGCAAGGAAGTATTAAGTTTGTTATGATTGTAATTCTTAGGTGCTTCTTATTACCTGATCTTAGGTTGTGGTCTCCTTCCTGTCATTCCCTTATCAAAAAGTTTCTGTTTTCATTCATACCCATGCTTCAGATATATTCTTCGTGTTCAAAGAAGATGGCGAGCATGTAGCGGTTGGGGGTTTTCATGATAGATAGCGGGTAGTGGGTGCTATAGTGGATGCCATGTATACAAGGCTGGTTACTAAAACATATCAATATTTTTTCTAAGTATCAAAGATCAATATTTTGTATCAACTTCTATGAAAAACAAAGAAAAAATATCAAGGGCAACGCTATGAAAGATCAACTTGATATCCTAACATCATGTCAATATCTGTATAATGCGATGGTCAACAACCTATTGACATAATATCATCATTCACCAAATATAGTAACATCAATTAGGATAAAGATGGCCTCAATCACATAAGATTAACCATAAAATAAAGATGTCCACAATGGCATAACCTCAACCATAGAAAGATGCCCACAATTATATGACATAATCTACCAAATAAAACATCAATATATGGATAATATACTCTAAAATCTAGGCAAAAAGGTCAAATGATGGTTGACTATCCCAATGATAAATCATCATCTGTTGCTTCGAGGATGTCTACTTGAGCTTCTGAACTAGAGATGCCAAGTCATCCATCTTGACATATGGCTTTTCTTCTCCTTCTCACCTGATTTTGATGACTCATACTGAATTTCAACAATGTTTATGTTTTCATTCTTTCAAGGTTCACCGAACTAGTATCAGGGATCTTACCGGCCGTCTACTAGTTCGTTGAAGTATCTGTACGTATTATACTGACCTGAAGCATTCCGGAACTAGGGGGAGAGATAGAGGGGAGAGGGAAGTGAGGGAGGGGGGGTGAGGGAGGGGGAGGGGGAGAGAGAGAGAGGAAAGAAGCTAGGGGTCAGGGATCTAAGGTGAAGTTGGTCTCACACGGGCAGGGCCTCAATGGAGAAGTGGAGGTGTCGAGGGATTCCATGGTGGAGGGTTTTCTCGAATTGAGAGGGAGAGGGGGAGAGATGTGGAGGAAGGGAGGCATGCATGTCGATGGTCCGTGGTCATCATTGTTGGTGGTGGTGATGATGATAGAACCCTAATCCTAGTGTGAGAGAGGTGAGAAGGATTGGGAGGCGAGGAGGTTTGGGAGCATGGTATGCCGTATTGGCCCGAACCAGATAGTACGGGACGTACTATACCGTACCTGTTTGGTATCGGTACCCGGTATGGATGGCGTACCGATACTTGGTATGCTAAAAAATTTTTGTAATGTACCGTACCGATACTATGCTAGCGTGGCACCGATACGGGATCCGGTACCGAGACAGTAAATCTTCATTGGGAGGATTATATGAAAGACCGAATTGCTTGAAACCATGTGGAACCAGGCAGTTTTGCTTGGTTCTGGTTCGTCCTGGTTCAAGGCCTCTATCGACTCAAACCCATGTCTTATCTTAGTAACCAGCTAGCTCGAGTTGGAACACCTTGAACCCCATGGTTTGGGACAAGATGGATGACCTTGAATTCTTTTATTTCTTTTGTTTCTTTAGGCTACCTCAACCGTGCTTCAAATCAACCCTTCATCATGAAAGGCTTATTTGCAAAAGAATCCTTCAGTGACCATTCAACACCTTTGCCATCTTCAAAATCCTTCACTACTATGTGATCTCTTTTCTTGTCTAAACTCCTTTACTTGAACCTTGCATTGAACTTGACGAAGACAATCATTAGTAGCTGCTTTTTAGTGGGTTTTTTCTTGTAGTGTAGCGGCGGCTATAGTGGGTTTTTGCACGACATATCGTGCACCTTATGCCCAAGCACCATATGGCTGAAGCTTAGCGTAGTAGTTTCAGGCTGAAACATCTATAGCGGCCATTTTTTTAAAACAATGGATATAATCCCTTATATTTGGAAAAACAAGTAATACATTTGGTTTCTTTAGTTGTTCTTGTATCTGAGTCAGTTAGTATGGTATTGGAAGCATGAATCTTTCTTATATGCTCCTATTTTTTCTTGGTAAGAATGCTGTGTCATGTAACATGTCTGGTATATAGGGATTCATATTTTGAATATCCTTTGTCTTTACCGCTGGCTGATGATATGCGATTAGTTTCTTTTTATGGCGATATGAAGCCTTATGTTTTTAGTTGGTTTCAGATTGAATGGTATCTAATAAGAGAAATTCTCCTTTTGTAAAGTCTCCAATCTTTTGATTCATGTCATTTTTTGAAAGGAAGATTATGGCATGTCAGTTATGATGTTCTAGGTTGATAAGAAGACTAGCAACTACTTGTAGTTTTCTCCAATTATGTCCTCCATCTCACCCTACATTTGGAAGGCAATAAATTTTCTAACTAGCCTGTTAATTGGAACATGTTTTTCTTTTGGTATATGTTAATGTATGAAGATGCATAAATTTATGTCTTTACTTATAAATACCCCTTTTTTGTGTTTGAACAGAAAAGGGTCACTTTTTTAGAAGCAAAGCCTCATACCAAGGGCATTATAAACAGTATACTTTTCATGCCCTGGGCTGATTTATGTTTTGCGACTGGTGGTAGCGACCATGCTGTCATTCTGTGGCATGAGAATGATGATTCATGGAAGCCCAAGACCATCCATGGGAACCTTCACTCTTCAGCTGTTATGGGAGTAGCGGGGCTACAGCACAAGAAGATTATATTGTCTGCTGGTGCAGACAAAAGGATCATTGCATATGATGTGTTGGCAGGGAGATCTGAGTTCAAGAATCAGATTGAAAGTAAATGCATGAGCATTCTACCAAATCCATCAGACTTCAATCTGTACCTGGTGCAAACGGGGTAAGTGAATGAATGTCTAGCATGACTATTGGACTATGAGATATTTTCTAGATTCTTAAGCTGTGTTAAAACCCTTCTTGCAATAATTCTTTTGCTTATTAAAATTTAAAGAATTTTATGGTAATTGTTGATATTCACTATATCCTGACTTAGCCCTTCACCTATATTAATACTGTTAATTTGACTTTTTAAGAAAAAGAAATTTTAAAATTGCTGAGTGTGTGTGTGTTACAATCCAGGACCTCATCCAAAATGACTAGCCGGAAGGTATTACTTTAGCTCCTTGGTCCTATATAAGTATCTAAAATTTACCTAGCGAATAACCAGTGTGGAACTAAATACATGTTTGCACAAGTCTTTATATACTCCTCCCATTTAAGCCATGGCGTTCTTGCCAAGATGAGGGTCTAAATCCATTCAAATTCAATCACAAACACCACGATTAACTCATGGTTAACTCAAATATATCCGTGCTGCAGTGCCTCCTAGTCCGCATAGGTCATGGGCCAGGTTTGCTCTAATACTATTTGTCACAACTCAGGACCTCACCCAAAATGACTAGCTGGAATGGTCCTGTATAAGAACCCAAAAGTTACCCGAATAACTGATGTAGGACTAAACACACTCCTGCATGGGTCCTCACAATGTATGTGCGTGCATGCTGATTCAGTTAGCCCATAGGAATTACATATTTAACCTCTTATCTCATGTGAACTTTCTGACTCCAACCTTGAAGTGTCTCCTTAAAAAAAAGAAAACAAAAAATCCTGCATCATTATTTTTCCATCCTAACAAGGATCACCTGTGTTGGAGTCATTTTAACTTAGTGTGGACTTTGAGATGACCAAATTGAGATATCACCTGCACTGTGACAACCTTGAAACCATTCTATCAAACTTTCATAAAGACTACATGTATCTTGTTTATTCATTAGCAACAACAGTTGCACTAGAACAGCATAACCGCACATAAAGGGGAAAAACTGTTTATTTTATTAATATTCTACACTTCAATTGCTGGCCTGGATCACTGTTAAGAATTTCATTTTCTTTTGTTTTTCTCAATATTGATTTTGATGAAATGGTAAGAAGACATCAAAATATGAATATTTCATGCAAAAAAATCTAAAGAGCTAATTTACTAAAGATTTTCTTGCAACATGGGAGGTCTTTAATGTTGATATTCTAATGCTTGTTAAAAATTATTATTTACTAGGTGTAATGCAAGCAGCTGGTAAACATATCTAGAGATACCATGTAGCTAAAGAGTTGGTATAAGCTTAGGTTACTCTGCAGAGCAGAAACTTTGGCAAACATTAATTTAAGAGCTGATAAAAAGCCAAGTTTATTTTGGAAATCCTTCAAGAGCCTGGTGGATGAAGTGAAGAGATGCTTTGATATTCTATTATTGTTATGGGCCTCCAAACCTGACTAAAGGTAAAATTCTGTAAGACTAGAAGGCCCTACAATGTTTTTAGAATGTTGTGCAATGATGATTCCAAGCAGAAGAGAAGAATGGCAGAGATGAGAATGCTACATGCATGCACAATGCCAGGGTGTGTGCTATGCATGGTGTATTGCCATATGTTATGGCACACAGATACAATATAGGATGATATGAATGAATATATCATGGCTTAGGCTGCTCTCATTTAAATCGCAAGTTGATTGTCTCGTGTTTAGGACATTTCAAATTTTCATTCCCTCCCCTTGACCAACTTATGTTGATTTTCCAATGCTTGGTTCAAATGTCTTTTGGTAAAAAGTAAGATTTGAATTCTACCCGCATCGAATATTCCTTGGTGGAAGGGGGCTCAGTGGGGGCTGCTACGCGGGTGGGGTTAATTTCCCTCCCCCCTCCTTTTATGTACCAAAAAAAAAGAGAGAGTAAGATTTGAACAATTCTTTATCAAAATATCTATTGATAACCTTGGCACACAATTTTGGTCTGAGTAGTAATGCTATTGTTAGGTTAAGGTTGTTGTCATCTTATATCGTATATAGCGTATTTTAAAATCAGGACACCCCCTCCCCCCCAACTAAAAAATGTTCTTTTAAGCTTATATTGCTGTAGTTATGGTAATTAGTCTGATAACTACATAATGCAATACATTGTGCATGTTTATTAGCTATCAACATGCATGTTTTGAATAACTTACATTGTAATATTCATTTAGATGACTCAGAAACTTTATAAAATTTCAGAACATGTGGTGGGGAAAGACATAAAGAAAGATGGATGGATAGAATGAAAGGAAAACCATATGAAGATTATCTAAGCATGCAGCTTGTGTATATTTTATTTGACACTTATATATCCATGTTGCTGCATGTATTAGCAAAAATTTGTAGTCCACCAGAACAATTATGATGCACGGTAATTATATCTTTAGTAAAAATTGAAGCGAGAAGAATGAGTTCATTTGATGAAGCATAAGAGTTGCACCAATTGAAGAGAAGGTGAAGACAGGGTAGAAGATCTAAGGTGGCCAAGGTGAGGAGAGGGGCTTGGGTTTGTGTAGAAAGAGAATACCTTGTACCACATGGATAGATCTATGAAAAAGTAGTTGGAAATGCAATTTTAAACAGGAATGAGTTGGAAAGGATTCAAAAACGAACTCCAAGTTGTTGGGCTAAATTGTGATGATTATGATGCTTTGCTTCTTTTTTTAAAAAAAATTATTTTTAAATACATGCATATGAACATTTCAGTTCCTTTGAGCATGCTACTTCTGTTTGTTGAAGTCCAAGCAAAGAGAGTTAAGGTATTGGAAAGTTCATGGAGCTTGTAGCTCTTGAAACTAGCCATCTTAAAAAAGACTTTTATTAAATAGGCACTTTTGAGGATGTTCCTTTTACTTTTTTCTTTTTCAGAAAATGTGGTTGTGTTACTTGTTTATATCTTCTACTATTTATATGAATCATCCGTCATGTTGCTTCATGCCCCTTTTACAGCCCCGGTTGATTTTTCGACTTATTTTTGCATCCTTTTTTTTTTTTTTTGGCAGAGCACCTGGTAGGCAGCTTCGGCTATTTGATGTGCGGCTAAGGCAGACTGAGATTCATGCTTTTGGGTGGAAACAAGAAACCAGTGAATCCCAATCTGCATTGATTAATCAGGCATGGTCTCCCAATGGTCTGTTCTTATCATCTGGTTCAGCTGACCCTGTGATCCATATCTTTGACATCAGATATGATGGGCGTACCCCTTCTCAATCTGTGCAAGCTCACCAGAAGCGAGTATTCAAAGCTGTATGGCACCAATCACTACCACTTCTCACCTCCATATCGTCTGACCTTAACATTGGACTACACAAGATGGTCTAAAGAGATTTTGTAGCATGGGCTGTTTTCACCACAAAAAGTCATTATCTAGGGTTTAGCCTCATTTTGTTTATTTCATCAAGTGATGCTGTGGCCTTGAGCACTTTAAATTTTTGGAAAAGCATGTTGTTCAAGAGATGATCGCATTGATTAGGGTCTGGGGTGTATTCATTTCTAATGCGGGAGTTTTGATACTTCAGTATGATTGTAGATAATACAATCTATGCTACTGAAGGGGCAAGATATTTACCAAAAAAGGGGCAAGATATAAATTACTAAATCATTGAAGATACCTTTGAAGTTGTAGGTTTCAGCTGAGCTAATACAAGTGTTCAAATATTACATCTAGAGACATGCTTTTTTCAGTCTCTGCATCTTGCTAGCAGGTGTATTGTGCTTTCCCGGTACATGAAGAAATATATCTATGCTTTGTGCAAGCAGGTCTAGGCGAACTTGAATCAGGCCTAGAAAAATAAACTGCAAACAGATTAGCAGTTTCTGAATGTGTTTTTATGCTGACGATGATGCAAATATCCTTAGGAGCACATCGGTTGTAATCTGAATACTTCTTTCCTGTCTTTAGATTTTACCGGACGTGAGGTAGTGAACAACAGTTGCCAAATTTGTGTTGTGCCATGGCTATCTTGCTTCAAAAACGAGGGGCGTATCTGGATAGGCTCCAAGGAGTCTCTAAGCATGATAAAACATTAGATGAAAATCTAATAGCTGTGTCCAATGAGGTTAAGATGGTTTCCAGCAGAGAAAGGGTTATCACCCTGAGAATGGGCCCTTGTTCACCTCTAGGTGAGGGTCTATAGACTACTGCTAGTGACTGCATGTTTTATTTGTGATTATTGAGGTGGGTTCGGTTGATGAGATTTCACTTGCCTTGATGTATGTAGGTATAGGGTTTGGGTTTTTTCCTCGGGCGCCTCAGTGAAGAGGGTTAAGGGTGTTGTACCCTATACCCTACCTCTTCTCTATAAGTCTAAATCGAATTTGAAACAAAGATGTAATAAATCAGAAGAAATCTGAATTACAATGAAAGGAAATATGAATAAAAGTAAATTGCATCTTTCGGAGCAAAGTATGAATCAAGTTTTAGTAGAGCTATCCCATTTAACCAGAATTAAAGCAAAATATAAAAGAAAGTTTGGAAAAGCGGGGAGAGAGATTTGGATCTCTCTAAGTTAAATCTTGGAAGAGTGGTGTGGGGTAATCAACAAACTAATGGGTTAGATTTAGATCTCTAAGTTGCTTTAATGGTTAAATTGGTGATAGTTGTGTGTGTGTGTGTTGTTTGTCCAACACACAGAGAGAGAGAGAGAGAGGGTGCGAACTCCATTTCTCCATTTTTCCTGAGTTTCACTTTTTCTCCTACTCCTAATTTCCTAAGATAAGGCTAGAATGAATGAAAGAACTGAAAGTCCACTAAAGTTCTCTCTTAGAGGATAATAGGCCGAGGGGCATGTTAAGAATGGGTTAGATCTAGGGAACGTGTAGGTTTTATAAGATGTGGTTATTAGATGCCAAGTGACAACATGTGATTAAAGGAGTTTGCTTCCCTTACATCAAGCCAATGAACAGATAAAATTAGGCCTAAACAAGCACAAATTGATCCAAATCTAAATTTTAATTTAGTCCACATATTCTTGTTGGATTAGTAAGTCATGTTTGTTTTCTCAAAATTGGATGCATTTAGGATGTCAAACATGGTGAGTTACTTAACTAGCTCCAATTGTAATGCAAATTGAAGGGCCTAGAGAACTAGCTGAAATTTTGTCGGTGTGTTATGGATGAATAGAAGAGCTTATGGACCAAATATGGTTCCGCCTTTGATTTTGGCGGACCAACACTCAAATCTGGTTCAAAATAAGTAAAATTTGGTTGAGATTTGTCTAGGCCTTAAACTTAAAAAAGTTTGAGTGCAACAGTGCACAATTAGGTGGAAGTGGAAATGGTGTTAAAGTAATGTGGATTTTACATAAGACAAAGGTTTAACCTAAATATAATGGTTCGATCTAAGTCTAGAAATGCAATTAGGTGTAAGAGATCACTTACTTAAGCCAAAGAGTCCATCAAGGGATTCCAGGGGGTGGAGAAAAACTAACCTATGGGCTTCTTATATGTTATTCTTCTTAAATTATGTCATTATTTTGTATTTAGTTCCTTGTCCCATCATGTGCAATAATCTACTCTTAAATTAGGTGTATTTAGTTGCTTGTCCATGGTGTTCTTGAATAGGATCCAATGATGGAGGTGATTACAAAAAAATGGCACTCAACTTCATCATCTTCTACAATACTTCAGTCTTTTTTGTAAAAAAAAAACATGATGACGATCACTTTGGTCTGATTTTCATATGAGAAAGGAGCAAACTGAACTAAGTCATTTTATTTTTAACAAAATGTAGAAGAGAGGGGGGTACATATCAATTAGATTTTATCAAATGAAAAAGTTGCTAATATGTTGATCAAGTTTTCTTTATATTATCAGCTTCTTAAATAAAATTGTTTTGGAAATAAATAGCTATATTTTAGCTAGAGGGTAACAACTTGTCTCCTTGCTTAGCTTTCTCCCGGTTTTGATTTGCAACGGCTTCATGTTTTCCCTCTTTTATGATTTGGCATGATAGATCTCTTATCCTACTTCGGCCTTGAATGCCTTCACAAATTAACATCCCCTCACAACTTCTAGATACTCATTGTTTTCAGAAATTCTTGAAATTAATGAAACATTTGAATTTTTGATAATTCATGTTGCTCTAAAGGACTAATTTTGATGACAATAAAATATTTTTGTAATTATTAATGAGTTTATATTGGAGCTAGTAAGTTAGCAAATGATCACTGCCCACAGATGAAAAGTTGGGCAAGTCTCATAATGATCAATGAGGGTGCCGCACTCGAGCATCATAAATCGAGTGAGCTTCCAAAATACCACCGATCTATTATCCTCATGGGCCTAGCAAGTTTGCCAAGGATCATCGACTATGAATGAAATATCAAGCGAGTCTCTCAAAGACCACTGATGACTCTACAGATCGTGCGAGCATTTCAGATGCCATCGATCTGTTAACCCCATGCACTGATACTTGTTGAAACTAATTAATATTAGCCCCATATTTGGTTTCAATTCTATTTCTATAAAGTTTTTGATATTTTTGAAACACATGCTCTTATCATTATACTCTTAATCTTAATGACCTAAGTTGCCTATAATTTGAAAATAGAGAGAGCTAGATCAAGTTTAATTGTAATGAATAGAGAACACTTGTCTCAAATTATTTAATCTAAAAGTTTCATTGAAAAACTATTCTCAAATTTTGAAACTTTAAATGAAATAATTAATTAAGGGGGGAGATCATATGGAACTTGATAGCATAAATTAAAGACATATACAAAAAAGGGATAGAAAGAATACTACACATATAAAGAAATGAATAGTGATCCAAATTCTCTCTAATAAGCCTCATCTGAAATTTAAATTTGAAATTTATTCTGATACTTCTTGAAGCTTGCTATTTGGTTGTTACATCGTGTGCTTCAATCATAAACCAAATTGAAACTCTAATATTTGATATTTTTTAGCACCTTAAAATTAATCTTAAATAGGTCTAATTTAATAAAAAAGGAAGAGAGAGAAAGTTAACTTTGCTAAGTCTGAAATTTTTGAAATAATTGAACCCCAAGTGGGCTAATATATTAATTTTGAATGTCAAGAGCTTTGAATTATTTTTTCTCTTTAAGCTCTTCATTTTTCCTAAATATTGATTGGAACAAACTTGAAGTTGCTATAATTCTTTTGATATTTGATAAATTTTAGAATGCAGGTTTTTGATAGGATGCTATCAAAAAGGGGAAGAGAGTAAGTTGAGTATATGCTTAATTGAATATATATTAGCGTAGATTAATCTAAATATTTTATGAAGCATTCATGAAGAATGTTCTTAAGACATATATTTATTTACTTCATATTTTAGATAAATAAACTAATTACATAAATAAATTATTTACTTCATGAAGAAATGAAGAATGTATTTTTGGAGTGATTAATTTGTTGTATAGGGAGCTCAATGTATTTGAGAGGTTAGAGAAGCATGAAGAAGTTTGTTGAAGAATTTTTGAAAGTTTTTATAGCGCACGAGTTGACCCCAACATAAATGAGTCAACCCTAAATGGCCACAGAAAACAAAAGCAGTTAAAAATAGCTCTTTCAAGAGTCGATCTCTGAAGATCACGAGCCGACCCTTGAACAATTCGAGTGGACCCGTCTGCGTCTGATAATAGTAACAACTAGTTTTTTTATAAAACCAGAATGACCATATTCACCCCCTATGGCTATTTTAGCCCCTCTAATAGATAGAAACGTCTTCCAACCAGTTGTTGAAGATATAAATGCATGGGAACCTCAAAGAAGACAAGAAGAAGAGAGAGGATCAAGAAAAGTGAGTGGATAAGGTAAAAGAAAAGAAATATAAGTCTATTACCACTTCTTGAGCTTCAACTTGAGAATCAATCTGAGAAGCGACCATTTAACTCCACCCGCTTCAAAGAGAGCTTCCAAATATTGAGAGAAAGCTTCAACTTCCAATCTTCAAGTTTTGTGGCAACATCAAGAGCAAGCGAGAAAGAGAAAGGAGAAGTGCTGAGCTCTACTCACCAAAATTCGAAATTTCAAAGCAATCAAACTTGAGCTTCAACGACATCAATTCATATTTGTAGAAGTTATATTGTATGTATTTTTTATTGTGGGATTTTTGGTGTACCGGATATTGTAAAAAATCAGCTGGCTTGTAAGGTCTGGTTGTACCCGTGAAACAGCTAAGTTGCGGTCGATTGTCCTGAGAAATCGACTAAGTTTTGCTAAGCTTAAAAATCATTAAGAAGTTCCTAAGGGTTGGAACTTGAGGTTGGTTTAGTTGTAACAACAATACAACTTGGTTTTGGTTGATTACTAGAAAAAATCAACTGAATTTGGTTATGAGCCCGAAAAATAACTGAGTTGCAATCTTATTTATAGATTATAGTAAAATTTCTAAGAGGAATGTCTTGGGGAGTAGATGTAGGAGTTGATTTTGGCTCTGAACCATTATAAAATTTTGGTATTTGATTTGTTTGTGCTTGTTGTTATCTTCTGCATCTATTATCAGTCATTTCGCTGTGCATACTTAAACTACAGACTAGCCTTCATTAAGAATTGTTTAAGTTTGTAAAAAATTTTAAAAAATTCAATTCACCCCCTCTTAGATTGTCATCTTGGGCAACAAGTGGTATTAGAGCAGGTGCTTTTTTATCTTTTGTAAACCTAATTGTCTAGAGCTTAAGATTCATATGGTGCCTTGGAATATCCTTTGATGAAGGAAAGTCATTTGTGAGGCCTCCTATTTTCAGTGGGTTTGATCACACCTATTGGAAGATCCGAATGAAAATTCTTATTCGAGCACAAAGTTATAATTTATAAAATATAATAGTACATGCGCCACACACACCCATTAAAACTATAAATGAAATTTAGATTTCGAAATGCGAAAGTAAATGGGCTAATAATGAAAAGAGATTAGCTCAACTAAAAGCTAAAGTAATGAATATACTTTATTGTGCACTTAATAAAAATGAATTTAATGGAATTTGTACATATTTTTCTGCTAAAATAAATTTTGGGATAAATTAGAAATAATTTATAAAGGAACCAATAATGTGAAAGATTCAAAAATTAATATGCTAACACAAAACTATGAAATGTTTAAAATGGAATCATATGAGTCTTTTTTTTGAAATATTTTCAAAATTTTCAAATATTATTAATGATTTGAAATTATTAGGAAAATCATATACTAATGTTGAACTTATGAAGAAGATTCTTGGATCTTTGCTCAGATCTTGGAAAGCAAAGGTGACAGCTATTCAAGAGGTAAAGAATCTAAATGAGCTATTCTTGGTAGAGCTCTTGGGTGCCCAGATGACCTATGAGCTGAGCATGATGAACTAAGAAGAGGATAGCAATGAAGGAAAGAGAATGTTAGCATTCAAGTCCTCCAATCAGGAAGTTGGCACAATAATTGAGGAATTTGGTGCTAAAGATGAGGACCCTATCTTTAGTCACCAAAAAATGGAAAAACTTTTTGAACAAGAAGAAGAAGCTGGAAAAAAGAAGTAAAGCTTTAGCTGAGGCTAGTTGACTAAAGAAAAGAAGAAAAAGATAAGAGGAAGAAAGCTTTGGCTAAGGAAGAGTCAAGCAAGAAAAAAAAGAGGAAAAGAACATGGAGTGACATAAAAGAATTTAGCTTCAAAGAAGAAGAAGAACAAAAGGTAAACAATTTATGCTTTATGGCACAAGAAAATGATGTAAAACCAAAATTCCATTTTGATTTTATGTTAGATTATTATAAGATACATTTGAAGATATTCTTTTTAAATTAAAACAATTAGAAAAGAAAAATAAAGTGTTGCCCAGAGGTGTAACCTAAGAAGGGAGGCTGTGAATTGGGTCTTTTAAAATTAAACGTGTGAAGAATGTAAGTTATTGTTATCTTTCAATAACTTGCAGATTTAGCAGCGGAAATAAGATTGCACAAACGAAGCAGTGAATAAGATGAGGAAAGCAATCAGAAATATGCAGTGGAGGAAGAGAGATAAATCACATACACAAAGACCAAGGTTTATAGTGGTTCGGTGCACTCCCAGCACCTATGTCCACTCTCCAAGCCTAGCTTGAGATTTCACTATAACCCAGCAGATTACAGCCTGATTGTTTTTCGGGTTCACAATCAAAAATTCTGTTGGTTTTTCTAGACAACCAATCAAAAACCTATCCCCGTTTGTTTTCTAGTTTTCAGCCAAACCAACCAAAAACTTTACACCGTTTGTTTTTCCGGACTTACAAACAACCCAGTTGGTTTTCAGATAAATCAACCAGAAACTATTTCTCTTGTTGAATACTTCCGATTTAGCAACTTCCAATCAAGGCTTGGAAGAGCCTTTACAAGTTTCAAATGAATGAAACTGTTACAGCAACAATTAATCCAAATAAATGAAAGCTGTAACCAGAAAACTTAAAGCTTCAGAATATATAGAATGAATCAATAAAAATAAAGTTGAAGCTGATGAAGAAGTTGGCTATGGAAGAATGTCCTAATGCTTGAGCAGTAGCTGTTCTCGATTTAATGAGAAACTTCGACTGATTTTCTCACAGGAGTAAGTTTCAGATGAGTGCCGGTGAGGATGACGAACAATTTAGCTTTTTCTTCTCTTTTTCTTAGTAGGAACTTTTCTTTCTTAATGGAATCTTTTTCCTTTCCTTGTTGTTTCCTTCTAAGGTTTCCTTGAATTTATAAACGAGTTCTCCAGAGGGATTTGAATTCTTTTCTTTCAGTTCTGATGGAAATCTTTTCTGTTATATAAGAAGACAAAAGTTGTTGTAAGCTTCCCGTTGTGGTCCCAGTAGTACCTGGGTCGGCTCTTCAAGATATTGTGACAGCTCTTTGTGGAGTGATTGATTAAACCCCTATTTGATTTTGATGAGCTTAAAGCATTTGAGTATATCTTATATTATACTAATGAATTCAATCTAGTATTTCAGGCATATATTTGTATATTCTCAAT